>CM053575.1:66434476-66450497 GCA_028646485.1 Cryptoprocta ferox
GCCCTTTATCTGATATGTCATTTGCAACTATCTTTTCTCATTCTGTCGGTTGCCTGTTAGTTTTGTTGATTGTTTCTTTTGCCATGCAAAAGTTTTTTATCTTGATGATGTCCCAATAGTTCATTTTTGCTCTTGATTCCCTTGCCTTTGGAGATGTGTCAAGTAAGAAATTACTGTGGCTGAGATCAAGGAGGTTGTTTCCTGCCTTCTCCTCTAGGGTTTTGATGGTTTCCTGTCTCACATTCAGGTCCTTCATCCATTTTGAGTTTATTTTTGTGTATGGTGTAAGAAAGTGGTCTAGTTTCATTTTTTTGCATGTTGCTGTCCCGTTCTCCCAGCATCATCTATTAAATAGGCTTTTTTCCATTGGATACTCTTTCCTGCTTTGTCAAAGATTAATTGGCCATACATTTGTGGGTCCAGTTTTGGATTCTCTATTCTATTCCATTGGTCTATGTGTCTGTTTCTGTGCCAATACCATACTGTCCTGATGATTACAGCTTTGTAGTAGAGGCTAAAGTTCCTTTAGAATTTCTACAAGGGAATTTCTGTCTTATTATCCCTTCTTTTCCCCTCATTCACTCTTTCCTGTAGCAACAAGAACAAATAGTTGGACTGGTGAGAATTTGTCAATCAACAGGCCACATTTCCTCTACAAGTTAGTGTTTTTTATTCAAACTCACTGCTCATGTAGCACGTGGTCTCTTACTTTAACTATATTTGCTCGTAAGCACAGTGGGTGCCTGTGTTCTCTTGTCTTCTCAACTATGCATTACTTTCATGCAATAAACATATCATCAGACAAGGATAGATCCATCTCCTGACTACATTACCTTCTCCTCAATATTTGGCCTGCCATTCTTGAGCAGTTTGCAGGCCATTTAGTGCATGAGCAGTTACCAAGCAAAGCTTATGCTACAGATCTCTGTAGATACAAATCCCCATCAGTATGCCCCAAGTTTTATAGATTTAAGAAAGGAGTGAGATGGCCCATTGTAATACCAGTTTAAATCCATACTCTCTAACCAATGTTACAGAAATCCTAACTCTTGGGATAATTGAGAATTAACTTGTCTATTAATAAATTTATTCTTTGATCTCTTTTTAGACTGCTTTTATGTTTATCTGGCTCTGGCTTTTACTTTGATGTCTTATTCAGATTCCCCTCTCTGCTTTAGTAATCATACCTGAGCCATCACCCAATTGACTTTCATTTCTGTTTACTCCCTTGATTTTGAAATCATCTAACATTACAGACAACCACGCTCATTTCATCTTTTGATTCATGCTTTTCTCACTCCTTCTGGCCCGCTTTCCCAAGGAGGGGATTGGGCACACATTGTCACATAACAATTACTCTATAAAAGTGTTAAATTTGAATCCCTGTCTCCCCAGTACTGTTTCAAGGGAAGTCATGATTAACAACTTAAAAACTTTTTCAACCTCCCTGAAATTAATCTCTAAGGAATAAACGTGGGCCGTTTTGGGAACTGGGAATAAACAAGCTGGGAGAGTAGATTAAATTTCACACTGCTTACTCTTGGAAAATTTAGGGTAATTAACATTTCTGGACAGTCAGTATAGCTAGCCCATTGGGGATCCACTGAGGAATCTTATGGAAAAGAACTTACTCCAAAAACAGAGATGCAATTTGACAAGCTAAGTCCATGGACAGTAAGGAGGATAATTATGACTATTAGAATGTAGGCAGCTCATATTCTGGCTAGGGCAACACAACAGTCTTATATTTCTGTTCAATTCTAACATAGGGCAAATTAGCTTTTTTGTCATTTTGTCATTTACTCTTTATTCATACCTTTGGTGACTTTCCAAAATGTTTCCTAAAGTATAATTCACTCCTTAAGAAAAAAATATGTTGTGAGTTATTAAGATCATCATTCTTTTTCACTCTAATGAACAACTCTCTCATTTTTTTTTTTTTATCCTATGCATCTTCTGCAATACCAGACATGCAGAAAGTCGCTTCAGGGGTCTTATCAGTGTCACTCTAGGCTGACGTGGTCTGGTGGAATGGATTACCCAAGTATTCTGTGGCGACTATTGATTTCTCTCTGTGTGCTCCAAATGAAAGGATATCTATGGTAAATGCTATTGAAGATCGTTGCCGGATGTGTAATTTGCTTATTGTAATTGTTCATGGACATTAATTGCAATTCAATAATTTACTTTAGTGTCTGAATGTTTCTAGCCTTGATTGACTGATTCATGTATACTCATGCTGTGGCATTTTCCTTAATTTTTTTGCACATCTAACTTTATAAAACATTTATAACTATATAAAAACATTATATATGCATATAATCAAAATTATACATACACATTTAATCAATTAGATTTGAGTTGAGAGCTATGTACAAAGACCTTAAGTAGATCATGCTTAGGGTATAAATTGTATCATAAGTAATTTCTGATAGTAGTATCTCTAACTTGCAGGAGTCTTTATGTATATATACTGCTATCAGATGATCAGATTATAGTTTTGGAAATGATTTCCAATACAATTTATGCTTTATATATAAGATCTTTGTGCATAGTTCTCAACTCAGACCTAACTGATTAATCATATATGTGTGTATTTGCATGTGTGTGTGTGTGTATATATATATATATATATATTACATTTTACTTTTCAGATATTATATATACATACAAAATCATTATAAATTAATTATCCCATATAGCATTATCTTCTTTGTTTTATATATAACTTGTCTGAATTCTGCACTGATAAGTATTATCTAATCTAATAGATAGTTTCTTCCACAGTAGTAGGTATGCAATAAATGACTTGCTAGTTGACACAATTGAAGAGGACTAACTTTATTTATTTATTTATTTATCATTAAAGTTTACTTATTTTGAGAGAGAGAGCACGAGCAGGGGAGAGACAGAGACAAAGGGAGCCATGCAGTTTGTTCAGAGCCTGACGCAGGGCTCGATCTCATGAACCTGTGAGATCATAACCTGAGCCAAAATTAAGAGTCAGATGTTTAACCAACTGAGCTACCCAGGTGCCCCAGAGGGCTAACTTTAGGTTGTGATAATTGAGAAGCATCCTGTCTGGTGTGAGACTTCAGCCTTAGATATTGTTTTCCTCTACTACATGGGAAGAGTTATTCTAGATTTATACTGAATGAACAATTATTATACAATGATTATCTTATGCCACCTATATTGCTCTAGTTAGTACAAGAGGCAGGGGTTTTGATTTGTTTTGTTTTGTTTTTAAGCAGGTTTCACACCCAGTGAGGAGCCCAACTAACAACCCTGAGACCAAGGCCTGAGCTGAAATGAAGAGTTGGACCCTCAACAGACTGAGCTACCCAGGCACCCCAAGAGGCAAGGTTCTTATTATATTTTTCATAATTTCTCAGACCAAAGAAATATGTATCTTTGTATATCTCAGAGCAAAGGGCTGGTATACTATATATTAATATTTTTAAACTATCATAGGAAATCAATATTATTATTATATATGTATTATTATTATCATTATGTATTATTTCTACATGAGGAATTTGGTAATTAGCTATCTGATAAAAAATGGAACATATCTGAAGATTCTGAACTTTATAAAATCTATTTATAAGACCCATAGGAAAGCAAATTCATTACTTTATAGACATACCACATGTTTGGTGTCAAATAGCATTACTATATCCCTTTACTAATTAAAGTAAATAGAATTAAATACCATTTATTATTCCCATCACTACAAAAAACAATGTGTTATAGCAAATCTGGCCATTTTTAATTTGATATTTATTAGAAAGATTATCAAGAGCATTCAAGTATTAGACTGGGAGTTAGAGTAGGTAAGTTTCATTGCTCTTTTCAGCTCCAAAAACTGATTAATTTGTTATTTTATCAATTACAAGGCCTACATTTTTGTTCTAATTCCACTTCCAACTGTGTGATCATAGATGAGTCATCCAAACTTCCAATTTTGTAAAGCCAAATGACCACCCCCTAAAAACCTAAGATTTATAATCTAACACTTAATCATTGGGAGTATTAATCTGAAAAAAAAATTTAAAAATTTATTGGGTATAACTTTGTAATTTAAGTTGCAAGTGAATTTAAAATAAATTAATGAAATATGTGGGGGAGTTATTTCTTGGAAGGTAATGGAGGCATTTACTTTTAAATACATTTCATGGCTGGATGGATTATGATGGCTAGCTTCAGGGGATAATATGATTGGTCAGTCTTGGGTGTATGTCCACATTCATGCTTGCAGTTGAATCTTGTTCTATAACCAAAGAAACAGCAGAGAAGAGTATTAGATGCCAAGAATAGCACTCACATTAGGTCTCCACATGGTTTTGATTAAATGACTACATATGGTGTAAGTGAACTCTCTCCCCACAAAAGAGAAATTTAAGTGGGTAACATTTGTACATATACAGTTTGATATATTTATGGTATAATAAAAATACACTGTTGTTTTATACTATGTGCATTTATGTCTTCTTACAGATCTAGACAACTCACTTGTTCAAATAAAAACTTGTGTATTAGTTTGCAGGGCTGCTGTAACAATACCACAAACTGAGTGGCTTAACCAACAGAAATTTTTCTTACAATTTTGTAGGCCAGAAGTCTGAGATCAACATGTTGTCAGGATTAATTCCCTCTCAGGGCTGTGAGAGAAAGATTTGTTCTAGGCCCCTCTCATTGGGATGCAGATAGCCATCTTTATATTCACAAGTAATTCTCACTGTATGCACGTCTGTGTCCACATTTCTCCTTTTTATTACACCAGTTACTTTGGATAAACTTTAAAATGACTCATTCTCATTCTAACTTGATTACTTTTATAAAGCTGATATTTCCAAGTAAGGAAAATTCTGAGGTATTAGAGATTGGGACTTCAACATATGAATTTTTGAGGGACACAATTCAACTCATTAACCTATTCTAGTGACTAGGTCTCACTGAAATTTAGCAGATACATAAAGTTCACGTCTCTTTTTTTAGTAATCCGCTCTTCTTTTACCTTTTCTGTTAGTAGAAAATATACTAGCTTTTTCTATGTGGCTTCCTCCCTAGAGCTGTGTATTTTAAGAATCCCACAATTTATTCAGTCCAGAGGGGCTGCCTGAGACTATTCAGAGCAAGAAACCTAATGAACTTAATCAGTCTAGTAATGGCCTTTCTCTCCTGCTGCCATTTCTTCTGTCACTGGCTTGCAATGCCGCTGTTGTTAAGGTGTCTCCAGATAGTCAGGATATTCTCACTGTCCACTACTCCAGTGGTTCCTCCCATGGTCAGGCAGGAAATTTCTAAGGTTACAGGAAATGGGAGAAAGAAAAGATTTCGTCTAAGTATGATGCTTGCCCGTGGTGGCCATATGGACAGTTTGTGCTGTCCATCTGACTATTCCTGAACAAGCCATGCTGAGGTAGATCCCCTCACGGTCTGTAGTGACTCTGAGTTGGAGAATAGCCAAAAGTGCTCAGCCTTTGGGTGTCCAGGATTGCTGTTTTTTATTTGGCCTTATATACTGAGTGACTATTCCCAGAGCACCCCTTCTGCATCAGAGCATTTGGGGGAGAAACAAGAGGAGGGCAGAAGGTTTTGAATCTAATCCACACAGTTTTTCCTTTGTGACACTACCTATTTCCACAGTCATTCAGTCCTGGAAGTGAGCCTGATTCACTTGCCCTGACTATTCCAAGTGAGTATCCCTGGGATGACCTTGATATTCTTTCTGCCAGCATTCCTCACCTGGTTGACTTCAAGCCATGGGATCAGAGAGATTTTAATAAAATTGAGCTGCAAAAGGAGAGGGGTTGAATACAGACTGTAGCCTATATTTTTCTCTCTGAGGTTCTTTGCTTCTAGGTAGACATATCGACCTCCTTAGTAGTGATATAAAATGGATAGATGTTATTGGTTAACCAAAACAATTCACCAATATTCAGCCCACTCTTTTGCTAGAGTGACAAGGGCTCCATTTCCTTTTGTGACCTCAGCTGGAGGGAAGCATTCAAGGAATTCTTTCTAGAACAACACTGACATTAAAAATGTACATTCTGTAAAAATAAAATTTTTAATATTAAAATGATGATTCTTGTATAAATTTATATCAAACACATTCAAAAACTTGATCATTTAAGGGAAATAGGATGGTAAAGCTGGTTCAAAGAACATTTATTCATTGTACTTCATGGATACAGAGAACAGAGTGGTGTTTGCCAGGATGGAAAGTGGGGGAGGGGTAGGCAAAATGGGTAAAGGCAAACAAAAGGTACAGACTTTGGGTTATAAGATTAAAAAGGCTTGGGAATGTAAAATACAGCATAGGGACTAACTATAGTTAATAATATTGCATTGAATATTTGAAAGTTGATAAAAGAGTGCATCTTAGGGGCTCCTGGGTGGCTCAGTTGGTTGAGTGTCCGACTTTGGCTCAGGTCATGATATCGTGGTTCATGGGTTTGAGGCCCGTGTCGGGCTCTGTGCTGCCAGCTCAGAGCCTGGAGCCTGCTTCAGATTCTGTGTCTCCCTCTGCCTCTGCCCTTACCCTGCTAGTGTTCTGTCTCTCTCTGTCTCTCAAAAATGAATAAAAACGTTAAAAGAAAAGGGTGCATCTTAAAAGGTCTCATCATTAAAAAAATGTCAACTATGTATGGTGATGGGTGTTAACTAGACTTATTGTGATGATCATTTTACAATATATACAAATATTGAATCATGTTGTATATCTGAAACTAATATAATGTTATATTTCAATTATGGTTTTAAAAAAGGAGAATTCATACAATGGAATTCTATCAGCAATAAGAATAAAAAAACTTGGATGAGTCTCACAAATTTAATGTTGAATTTTTAAAGTCAGATAGGAAAGAGCACATACTGTATGATTACTATAACCGAGTACAGTATATATATGATGATATATATGACATAAATAAGTTTTGCATTGTACATATATGTAAAATGCAATGCAATATATATATGTACATATGCACATATATATATATAAATGCAAAACTAACCTATGTGATTAGAAGTCAGGTAGTGTTTACCCTTTTATATCTCAGCTGTAATTGGAGGGACTTCTAAGATGGCAGCCATGCTCTGCATCCTAATTTGAGTGCTGGTGACATTGGTGAGTTCTATCTGTGAAAATTCATTGAGCTGACATTGACACTTAATTCCCTGTACCCTCAAAAGACAAAGAACATGTGTAAAACATATTTATTTATAGCAGAAATGTGTAAATACATTTGCTATATTAGATACAAAACTGGCTAATAACCCTACGCATCAATAATACTATAACCTTTGGAGTTATCTTTTCTACTGGACAAGAATTCTTTTTTTCTGGACCAGAAAATATTTCTAATTTAGGAATTTTCTAAAATTTTAAAAAGTTTACAACTATACAGAATCTATAAACAGGGCCCTCATCAATACATTCACCTAGGAAATAAGATAATCCTGGGTTTTGTGTTTAATTTAGCAAACTTCTTTTCTGCATTGTTTTTCTAACTGACTATGTTAGTCTTTATTTCTCAAATACTCTTTGAACTTTTAGATGGGCCTGTTATATAGTGCCTGAGTATGACATTGAAAAATCCAAAATAAGTTTTTATGTGATTTCCACATTTTAGATTTTATTTTACTCAGTCTAAAATTATGTGCTGCATAGATAATGGCTTTAGGAAGGAAACTCTTTAAAATGGTAAATTCTTGGGGTACCTGGGTGGCTCAGTCAGTTGAGCATCCAGCTCTTGGTTTTGGCTCTGGTCATGATCTCACGGTTCATGGGTTCAAGCTCCATGTCGGGCTCTGCGTTGGCATTGCAGAGCCTGCTTGGGATTCTCTCTCCCTTTCTTTCTGCCCCTCCCCTGCTTGTACTCTCTCTCTCTCTCTCTTAAAAAAATAACCATATAAACATTGAAAACCTTTTAAATGGCAAATTCTCTCACTTAAAAATAATTAATTTTTTTATTACCAGATTCCCAGCTATATGTTGATTATTATAAGCAACAAAGACTTTAAACTGTCTCATTATCTGCTTGTACTACCATTTTCCTTTCAGCAGGTTAGTGGACTACAAAAAAAATAAAAAATTAGTTTTTTTCTAAAACATTTGAGCATCAAAAATATGCCTATTTATCTTGATAGGATTTGATCCTCACAACAATTTGCCAAGGTTGTTATTAATGCTGCTATTAATTTACCAAAGTATTTATGTAATTGGTCCAAGATCATTTGACCTATAAGTAATAGAACTAGATCATGAGCACTGTTCTCTTGGCTCCAATGTCTGCAATCATCTCGTTGCACCATTTCAGAGATGACTTCTCCACAATTTGCAAGGGAGTTTGTTGGAGGAGTGAAGCTTAATGAGGCAATTATCAAGAGTTTAGCCTAAAAGCTCTAATAAAATGAAATTAATTCTGTTTGAAATGACTAAGTGAGCATCAAAGAATGTCAACTATGCTAATTCCAGATATGGTAAATGTGGAAAAAGAAGGGAAGAGGAAGATGTCATTTGGGTTAGGGTTACAGTCATTGCTATTGGTTTGAATTGATGATTTTTAAAATCTAAGCAGACTGTTAATGGAAGGAATGTGTCATGAAGATGTAGAGTCAGTCTGGAGTCCTAGATTCTAATCATACTTTACCACTGAATCTGTAGGGCCTGGCCAGGATAATGTGCCTCTCTGGGCATCTGTTCCTTGTTTTGTAAATTAAAGTGGTTGAGCTAGATTGTCTCTAAGGCCCATTTTAGCTTTAATATTTCTTAAACCCATTAAGGAGTCAATAATAGCAGACAGACAATATGTGCACAGCAATATCATTTTCTTACTTAAAAACTTCTAATGACTCTCCATTGCATTGTTATTAAGAAATTGCTTATTTTCTGTGTCACACTTTTCTTGCTTGGGTTGTTGTGAGGATTTAAATAGGATTATATATGTATAAAATACCACCGTGCTCAGAAAACGATAAGCACCTAATAAGTACTGGCTAATACCACTGGCTATAAGATTAAGTTAATTTTTTTCATGACTTGCCTAACCCCCGTTAACCTGGATTTTGTCTGCCTCACTAAGTGAGCACAGTCTCCCATCATTCTTTGCCTTACACATCATGCTGAAAAACAAGAGTCTTAATAGTTTCATTTTTCACTTCTGAAGGACCATTTTGCTGGGTAGAGGATCCTGCAATAGTAGTTTTTCTATCATTTCTCTCACTTTATCTCTCTTTTCCCTGCATTCTCTTCTTGCTTTCATCATTTCTGAGGAGGAGTTGGATATATTTTTTTTCCCCTTTCGCTTCTTTCAGGATTTTTTTCTTTGTTTTTGTAGGGATTTTTATTTATTTATTTATGTAAGTAATCTCTAAACTAACCATGGAGCTCCCGCTCATGACCCCGAGATCAAGTGTCACAGGCTTTTCTGACTGTGCTAGCTGGGGGCCCCTGTAATTTAAATATAGGTGAAAGTTTATTGGAATTTATCCTGCTTGGTGTTCTCAGAATTTCCTGGACCTGTGATTTGATGTCTGACATTAAATTGGGGAAATTCTCAGTCATTATTGCTTCAGATATTTTTTAATGTTCTTTTCTATCTTTCTTCTCCTTCTGATATTCCCATTACACATATGTTACACCCTAATAGTTGTCCCATGGCTCTTGGTTATTCTGTTTTTGTTTGTTTGTTTTTGTGTTTGTTTTCAGTCTTTTTTTCTCTTTGCTTTCCAGTTTAGGCAGTTTCTGTTTAGCTGTCCTCAAGTTTAGAGATTCTTTCCTCAGCTGTCCACTCTACTAATAAAACCACTGTTATTATTATTAATATTATTATTTATTATTATTTTTTAATTTATCTCTACTATATCTTTTTCATTCTTTCTTTTAAATTCCATCTCTCTGCTTACCTTGCTCCATTTATGCTTGAACACTGTCTACTTTATCCATCAGATTTATTAACATATTAATCATGGCTGTTTTAAATTCTTAGTCTGGTAATTCCAACATGGCTGCTATATCTGTGTCTAGTTATATTGCTTGCTCTGTCTCCTAAAATTGTGTTTTTGTGGTGCCTGGGTGGCTCCGTTGGCTGACTGTCCAACTTCAGCTCAGGTCATGATGTTAGGGTTCATGAGTTTGAGACTTTATAGGGCTCGCTGCTGTCAGTGCAGAGCCAGCTTTGGATCCTCTGTCTCCCTCGCTCTCTGCCCCTCCCCGACTTGAATGCAAGCATATGTGTGCACTTCCACTTGCTCTCTCTCAAAAATAAAAACATTTTTAAAAACTATAGGGTTTTTTTTTTGCCTTTTTGTATGCCTTGTGCTTTTTTCTTGAAAAAAATCTGAACATGATATACTAGGTTAAGGAACTGCTGTACATAGGCTTTTAGTAACATAGTGGTGAGGTGTTGCACGAGGGGAAACATTCTAAAGTCCTAAATGTAGGTCTTGGTCTCTTAGTGGGTCTGTGCCACTGCACTGTGAATTTCACAAGTGCTTCTCAGTTCCTCCTGCCCTTAGGTGGAAAAGGGTGGCTAGAGTGGACTGGAGTTGTGTATTTCCTTTCTCTCACAGAGAAGGCTACAAGGGTCTAGAGGTATGTGTTTTTCTTCTCCCCTGTGGAAAACTAGAGCTGGCTAGAGTTGGGTGTTTCCATTTGTCCAGGCCAGTTAGGCTGTAACAAAAACCCTAGTATATTAGATTCTGGTTAAATAGTTTCTCCTGAGGGCAGAAGGTGTTAAGAAGGACAGAATGCCATGTTGTGTTTCAAAACGATGACTTTACCCCCTTTCTTCGCAGGAAGAATGAGAGGATTTTTCATTGATATTCACTGTGAGAACCTGATCAAGCTCTTGAGGTAAAACTCATAAAAGTGTGGGAGCCTCCCTCACCCTGCTCCCTGACTGAGCCTCTGGGGTGTTTGACTGTCAAACCTGTCCATGCTGAGCTCCAGCAGCTCATCAATTACAGTTCAGATTTTCCTATCCCAACACTGGTTCCTCTGAAGATTTCTGCTCCATCAAATTGTGATTCTCTATTCTGCCTGCCTATCTATCTAATATTGGAGACAGCAATTTTTCCTGTGACCTTTTATATGGATATAAAAGGAGTTCTTGAGTTTTCAATTTGTTCAGCTTTCCACGTGTTTTTGGGATGGAGTGGTAATTTCCAAGCTTCGTACATGCCAGACCAGAAATTGGAAGTTGCTATTGTGAAACTTGCAGGGGTTGCCTTGTACACTGGTGCAGATATATCCATCAGACAAATAAAAGTTGGTGTGACTAGTTCACAAAAAAATATAATAAAAATAAAAAATTAAGGCTAAAGATATCAATTTTGAAGGTGGGAAGGAGGTAATATTAAATGGATGAGCTTTCCCAAGGAAAGGACATAGAATAAAGATAAGTGAATGTAGAATCTTGGTGCCCCACCCCTTTTGGCAGTGTAGTATAACATTTCTTACAGTGTTCATCCTCTCTATTCTAAAGATGTGATCCCAAAGCAGTTTAGAACACTGGTAGTGTAAATATTAACACATATTAAGTAGAATCTATGTGACAAATGCACATGTCATTTTAAGACACCATTTGCATGGAAAATCAACAACTATCAGGTTATAATTTCATTACACAAGACTTATAAATCTTCTTAATTTCACTGACACTTTTGACTGACATGTCTAGTCCTAAAATAGTTAGTCTACATAATTAGTCATTTTGCTTCTTGGTTTTCACTAATCTTGTTACTATACTCAACAATTTGAAAGTCTGCTTTCCACCATTTTGAAAAGCATAAACAAGAAGTTTAATATATGTGTAATTTAACATTTTGACTAATCCTTTTCCAATGAATTGAAACCTAGAGCAATTTGTTTTATGAGAAAGATTGTTTTTTAGGATGTTGGCCTTTAGGTGTGTTTGACTCTGTAGTGTCAGAATAATCCATTTGCTTGATTTTGGCTTCCATGGTCATTTAATTTTCTCTTGGATGATTTTTCTCCTTGTCATGTGACCACAGTACTCCTCTCAGTGATTATGTTACGTAAGGGAATATTTACCTATTTCCAATTACCATAAGAACAATTTATTTATTTGATTGGTTCTTTTATACCCCATACTCCCTGCTCCAAAAAAGAAAAAAAAAAGATTTGACATAGCTTAGAAAATAATCTACTTAGGTACAATGCATCTGGTCTTGGGAAGAGCAAATTTTTCTTTTTCTGGAATTGAATTTCAGAAAGAATTTAATACATGAGTTCCTAGGCACTCAACAACAAATTAGAAAATACCTAACATCCTAAACAATCTATATGTATTCTGTGACACTTTTGAGACCACCCAATATTGTAGAAGAGACCACCACTTCTGAGATTTTCTCTGCTGTGTAACATCTGGCTGAATTGGCCACTCCCTTTTTGCTTGCTAACAACTGTGGAAACAATTGCGACATCTATCATTGGATAAGTGGACAAAAGTCATTTTGAGTCATGTGTATGGATTTTCAGACCCTTTACATCTGTACACCCTCCCAGAAAAGAAAATGTTGGTGGGGCCACCGCTCCAAATTTCATCTTGGCCTTAAAGCACCAGCCCTGAATTTCATGTGCTAGAAATTGGCTGGATAGAGGTTGGACCACTGGGAGCTATGCAGTGATGGTAAGAAGAGAATGGTACACAAGAGACACTTAAATATGAACAAGGCCATCTCACCTGGGAGAAGTATTCCTTCCATGATAAGTGGTTCTCCTGTAATGTAATAAAGTTACAGGATTGCTATTTTTCAGCCTCTGTAAGAGGAAATCAGTGGACTCACATGGAAAATGAAGGGAGAGAACAGGTACGATGTTAAGTTTGAGATGTAATTTCATAACAGTAATCTAGGAGGGAGCGTAAACTTGGTGAAAACTTTTCTGCAGGTTGGTGGAAAGAATGTAAATCTTGCATAGACATAAAATCATGTGTAGTGAAAATTGACAGAATATGTGGCACTGGCAACAAGAATAGAGAGGCCCTGTGGAATAGAAAAATAAAAAATAGGGTGCCCGGGTGGCTCAGTTGGTCAAGATACCAACTCTTGATTTTGGTTCAGGTCATGTTCTCATGGTTCATGGGTATGAGCCCTGACAGTGCAGGACCTGCTTGGGATTCTCCCTCTCTTCCTCTCTCTCTCTGCCCCTCCCCTGCTCTCATGCTCATTTGTATTCTCTCTCTCTCTCTCTCAAAATAAATAAAGTTACACATTTTTTAAAAGATAAAAGAAAAATAGAGCACAAATATGTGGAACTCTAATACGTGGTAGAAGTGATAGCTTAGATCGCTGGTTCAAAGGTGGACAACGAAGGTTCCAGAACAGCTGGTTAGTCATTTGAAAAGTAATAATAAACTTTGATCCATCCCTCACATTATACATAAAAATAAGCTCTAAATGGATCAGTATATAGTATATATAATAGTAAATAGCAAGCCACACAAGCACTAAAAGAATATGTTCGTCTTTAGTTAAAAATATTTTAAACTTAAAATACATTTCTCTTTAACCTAGGTGCAGATAAAGGCATTCCAACTATAAATTAAAATCCAGATTAAAAAGAAAAGATTGAAAATTTTGCTGCATACAACTAAAAACATTTTTTGTAACCATCAAAGCCATTCATTATAAATAAAGGTAAAAATTTGTTTATGAGACAAACTGAAAGATAATGTTTGCAACATATGTGATAGAAATAATTTGTTCATTTCATATGCAAAAAATTAACTCAAAATGGATTACAGATCTAAAATTTAAGGACTAAAAACTATCGAATATCCACAAGAAAACATAGAAGATCATGGATTCAGCAAAGATATTTTAATATGTATGAGAAAACAAGAGATACAAAGGGATCAATTTAGCTTTATCAAGTTTAAAAATTTTACTCTTTAGAAGACTCCATTAATTAAAATTAATTTTTAATTTATTTTTATTATTTTTATTTTTTTGAGAGAGAGAGGTTGAGCGAGCAGAGAGGGCAGAAAGGGAGGGAAAGAGAGAATCCCACGTAAGCTCTATGTGCAGGGCTCCATCTCACCACCAAAAGATCATGACCTGAGCGGAAATCAAGAGTCAGACACTTATACTTAAATGACTGAGCCACCCATGTGTCCCAATAGCCAATTCGAACATAGACAAAAGAGTTAAACAGACACTCCATGAAAGATGTACATATAGAGAAAAAAGACATGAAAACACACTCAGTTCAGTCATTAGGAACATGCAAATTAAAACCACCGTGAAGGAACACTGCACAATGGCTAGGATGCCTGCAGCATTAAAGATGCGCCCCGCCCAGGGCTGGTGAGCCGCTGGAACCGTCATACATTGCTGTGGGAATATAAAGTGGCACAACTACTCAGAAAAAGTTTGTCAGTTTCTCTATTGTTAATCTGTTGTTTTAGTTGCCTAATTTCTGCTATTTAGTATTTCTTTCCTGTGCTTATTGTGGATTTAATTTGCTCAACTTTTCACGTGTCTTAAGGTGAAGGTTGAAGTCATTGAGGATTTCTTTTTATCTAACATAGGCGTTTATGCTCCAATTTCTAAGTACTGCATTAGCTGCCTCCATGTGTTCTGATATACCATGTTTCCACTTTCATTCAGTTTAAAATGCTTTTTAATTTATATCTTGATTTCTTCTTTGAAGCATATGTGATTTATAACCATGGTATTTAGTTTCCAAATATTTGGTGATTTTCTGGATATCCTTCCATTACTGATTTTTATTTAAATTTCATTACAGTCAGAAAACGTACTTACATTAATAAGACTTGTTTATGGACCAGAATATGGTCTTAGTAATATTTCATGTACACTGATAAAATATGTATATTCTAATGTTGGATGGAATGTTATATAAATGTCAAATAGGTCATGTTCGTTGATAATGAAGTGAAATTCTTCCATATATTTATAGATTTTTTGTCTATCCATTCCATAAAATATTGAGAGACATTCTCAACCCTACTTGCGGACTTGTTTCTCTTTTTATTTGTATAAATTTATGCTTCATGCATGTATTCTGAAGCTCTGTCATTAAGTGTGGAAACATTGAAAATTGTTATATCTCTTCACTTAACAACAGAGATTCTTATGAATTAATTCCTTTATCATTATAACATGATCCTTTTATTCCTGGTAATAACATTTACTGTGAAATATACTTTGATAATAAATTTGCCATTCTACCTTTCTTTTGATAGTGGGAACGTGATATATCCTTTTCTATTCTTTCATCTGGTTGCGTCCTTATAAAGTGAATTTATTTCTTTTTATTTTTTTTAATGTTTTATTTATTTTCGAAAGAGAGAGAGAGAGAGAGAGAGAGAGAGAGAGAGAGAGAGAGACAGCGTGAGCAGGGGAGGGTCAGAGAGAGAGGGAGAGACAGAATCCAAAGACAGGCTCTGGGCTCTGAGCTAGCTGTCAGCACAGAGCCCGATGCAGGGCTCAAACTCACGAACCATGAGAACATGACCTGAGCCTAAGTCAGACACTCAACTGACTGAGCCACCCAGGGGCCCCTAAAGTGCATTTCTTTTAGGCAGCACAGAGCTGAGCCTCTTTATAAAATTCAGTATGACACGTCTGCTCTTTGATTGGGTGTTTACATCATTTACATTGTGTTCTTTGATATGGTTTGGATTAAATCTCCTATCTGGCTATTTGTTTCAGTTATCATAGTTTTCCTCAGTTTCTGCCATGTTTTGGATTAATTCAATATATATTTTTTATCATTCCGTTTTATTTTCTTTCCTAACATTTTACTTTTACCTATTTATTTGTATATTTGGTTGTTCTTCTAAGGTTGATATTATACATCTTTAACTTCCTTAACTATTTTAATAACATGAGAGGTGATAAGACCAGAGCACTCCATTTCCCCTTTCTCATTATTTCTTATATTATTAATATATACTTGATTTCAAAATATGTCAAAAATTGTATAATGAATTATTGTTTTATTAGCTGATTGATCTTT
>CM053575.1:66450997-66494654 GCA_028646485.1 Cryptoprocta ferox
AACAAAGATTTTTTAAAGCAATTTTTTAGAAAAACAGAATTGTGAAATATTCAGAAAAACTACAATTTCAATAGTAGTATTCACTTCTATCTCTTCAGGAGTCATGAAAAACTTGGGGGAAGGCAACTAGCCAACATTAATTCAGAACATATTTCTTTAATACTCTTTAAATGTATTTGGAAAACATGTTAAAAAGTGATGTTATAATTCTAACATTTAAATTTTAGTTCTACAAAGAAGTTAAAAGTCACCCCTTCCAATCCTCCATATCCAGCAGCAAATAGAATTAACAAGCTGGATGCATATTGTCAAATTTTTTTGAACTCACAGAAGGATGTTAATATTTGTAATGTATTTGCATCTGCCAATCCTCCAACAAGATAGATAGGCTACTTCTCTATTCACTTGAATCAGGGAGGTCTTTTGACTTTTTTCTAACTGGTAGATTTTAAGTAAAATAGTGCTATTCTGGTTACAAGCCTGGCCCTTAAATAGATTGGCAGCATCTACTTTGTTTCCTTGGGACACACTTCGGAATATTCACTGTTTGAACCCAGTTTCTATGCTGTGAGAAGCACATTCCATGTGGAGAGGTTATATGTGGGCAGTCTATTCAATAGATCCAGCTAAGGTTTCATCCAACAGTCAATATCAATTGCCATCCATGTGAATGAGCCATCTGGGGCATTCATCCCAGTGATGTCTTAGATTACTGTAGTCAAAACTCTCATTTAAATGCAGTTATTTGAGAAAACCCAAGAGAGGATGGCTCAGTTGAGCCTAGCTAACCCACAGAACCATCAAAACTACCAGTGAAATTTCATAGTAAGTCACTAAATTTGGGAGTGGATTCGTTATATAGCCAGAGATAATCGAAGCTGCCTTTTTCACATTTTAATGTGTCTACTCTTAGGATTATAATGAATGTGATAATAGAAGGAATCATTCCATAATTTGCAATAATAAATTTCTTTCATGGTAGTACATAAACTAATGGTACTACGATAATGCATCTGATAATCAGTAAGGTTTTAGATTCAATGAAATATATTTCTTTAAGATGCCAAGAATGAAAGTTTTAGCAGTTGTGATGGTTGAGGTGTGTGGGTGGGTGTGAGGAGGATTTAGTAAATAGATCATGCAGACCCTAAATATCTAGGGTTTCCGGACTGAATATGAACAGGGAAAAAGAGAAGAATACAGAGTAGGGTAGCGAGGAGGATAAAAATGCAATATCTAGGAGACAAACCATAAGAGACTCTTAAACACAGAGAACAAACTGAGGGTTGCTGGCAGGGTATTGGGTCGGGGATGGGCTAAATGGGCGATGGGCATTAAGGAAGGGCACTTGTTAGGATAACATTGGGTGTTATATGTAAGTGATGAATCACTAAATTCTATTCCTGAAATCATTATTACACTATATGTTAACTAGTTTGGATTTAAATTAAAAAACTGAATAAATTCTCTACACCAAAATATCTGGCTAAACTTGTAAGCCAAAACGTTTGTAAGAAGGTAGAATGTTAAGAATACTGATTTGAAGTTAGAAATGTTGTATTTCAAATTAATTGCTATATTACAGTGTAGTAATAAAATATCATAAACTGTGAGAATTTGAGCAAGTCACTTCACCTTCTCAAATTTCAGTTGCTGTATCTGAAAAATGAGAAAGAGAATATTCCACCACGAAGTTATCTTATGAAATAGTGCTTATGAAGGATTTCACAGTGTAAATTGCTAATAAATACAAGGGATTTTTATTAATACTATTAAAGTGAACAGCACTGGTCTAGAATGAATCATAACCCATATTCTGGGCCAGAATTTAGTCCAGAACTCAATCTCCTCCTTATTCTCAAATATCTACTATCATACTTAGAATCAGGGACACAAAATTTCCTAGCAAAATATAAGCATATCAAATATAGCACCTAATAAAAAGTAAAACATGCCATGATTAAGTAGAGTTTATCCCAGGAATATAAGGTTTAATCAAATTTTAAAAAGTAAACATTATAATTAACCATACACACTGATTAATACAGAAACTATTTTATGACCATCTCAGTAGTTGCAAAAAGAAATATTTGATGAAATTCAACATCTATTCATGACCACTCACTCCCCCCCCCAAAAAAAAAAGCCAACTCCCCCCTCCCAAAAAAACCTTTCCAATACCTAGGAATAGAAAAAAACTTCCACAAACTAATAAAGCTTGTCTACAAAAATCCTACAGGGGCACCTGGGTGACTCAGTTGGTTGGGTGGCTCAGTTGGTTGGGCGTCTAATTTCGGCTCAAGTCATAATCTCGTGGTCCATGAGTTCAAGCCCAGTTTCAGGCTGTGTATTGACAGCTCAGTGCCTGGAGCCTGTTTCAGATTCTGTGCCTCTCTCTGTCTCTCCCTTCCTCTCCCCTACTCGTGCTCTGACTCTCTCTCTCTCAAAAATAATAAATAAACATTAAAAACTTTTACAAAAATCCTACAGCTAAAATCATACTTTATTTTCCCCTAAAATCAGGAACAGGGCAATGACATCTAGTCTCACCACTTATATTCAAGATAGTACTGCATTTCCTAGCCAGTTCAGTGAAACAGGTAAAAGAGATAAAAACATAGATTGGAAAGGAAAGAATAAAACTGCTTTCCCCCCCACAAAGACATTATTGAAGATACAGAATATCTCAAAGATGCACAAAAATATTAATTGAATATTTACATATTTGAAAAGTACATTTAATTATTACTTGGATTATATAATTAAATATAGAATATGTAAATATAAATTATATATAATAAATATATTTACATGTTATATATATTAAAGATATCTAATTAAAATATATAATTATGTAATTATATAATTTTAAATGGTACTATTTATAATTTATCAAAATGCATAAAAATTTTATGGATAAATCTAACAGAATGTGTGCAAGAAAGATGCAAAATTTGTATGCCCCAAACTCTAAAATATTGATGAGAGAAATAAAATCTGGTTTCATGTCAGCATCATATGGGGAAATTTCAAAAATAAAGTTTTCTGATTTAGGAATTTTGAAAATGGAGGCTGAAAATCTGTATCTACAGGTTATTCTCCTGCAGACCAGTTTGTATTCAGATATAAGTGTTATTATGTCACTGAACTAAAGTAAGGTTATTTTTTTCTATTACTTTGAAAAGAGGCTTTTATTCCCTCTCTCTTCCCATCAAGTACCTCTTCAGTATGTTTCTTATTCTCCCAAGCTTTTAGCAGATGCCCGTATTCAATAAATAAATGCTGACTTGAAGACAGTGTTTTCATAGCACCAGTGAAAGAGTCGGAACTAAGAAGAGGGTTATTTGGAGGGTCCTTGGATTCAGTGATGCTCTATTTCTTTTTATCACTCTGAAATTATACTCTGATTTGCAATCCAGAGTCCCACCAACTTGTTGAGATGGGCAATGCAATAGCCACTGCACATGAAATCAAATTGTTGCCAGACCAACATCTGGAGGTGAGCAGAGATCTCTGGGAAGAGGTAAAAAACCTGTATGGATAGCTATCACACTAAGTTAATTATCACTAATGGGTTTGAGGGAGAAATGAAGGGGGGGTGGGAGAAAAATCTCACAACGGCCTGGGCTCTGGGGTCGTTCATAAAACCTTCATGGAGACGTTGTTCTTGGTTTCCTAACCAAGAAAGGCAACTTTCAAAGATTTCTTATCTTGAAGTCTTTCGAGTTTCTCACAACAGGTGGAGGAGAAGGGTTTAAAGACCATTAAATTTTACACCTGAAATTAATATTACATTGTGTGCTAACTAACTGGAATTTAAATTAAAACTTTTAAAAAAATAATGAGCATTAAATAATGGTCAAGAAGACTGGGTTCTGATGTTCATTCTGCTTCTATGTGACTGTCATGTTGGCTGTTTTATTACACCTCTTCTGCCCTTTCTTTCCTGCTCTATAAAATCAGTGGATAGAATGAGTGGATCTTATTTTTAAGTTCCTACTGTTCCAATAGAAAGTCTGTACCTCAAAAAATTGGGGGTTTATACCAATGAAAGTCACTCAAAACTGAGATTTGGGTGAATAAGAAATGTGTTGCTCAGCTCTTAAACAATGGACACCAAAGTCTTAAGAAATTCTCCTTTTAACCTATATAGGCATAAACAGTTTTCCCAGAGAGACGAAAGAGAGAGAGACACACGCACAGAGAAAAAAAACAGACAGATGTAGATACGGAGTCTCAGTAAGGATGATCTGTACTGTGGCACAGTGAAAGACACAGTATAATCTAAAGCCTGAGAAGCTTGAAACACTGGTAACAGACAACTGAACAAAGAGGAGGGATTTGTTGTCCACACTGCACACTGACTGCTGTTTTCAGTCTCTTTACTATATCCCTGCTGGTTCACAACTGGCCCCTGTGCACAGAGAGCAAGGAGAGACAGAAGAAAGAGGAAGACCACTCCAGATTAGTAAGCAGCAGGTGTAATAAGCAAGGAAATTTATGAGGCATCTTTTGGGCAGTCACAAGAAGGGTGGATCACTGTACCTGAATGCCAGAGTCTTGAAAAGTTTATATAGAGACCTTGATGAGATTGAGTCATGTGGACTGTCTGGATGGTCTCAACAACATATTACCATCTCAAGGTTGTATACCTCAAATGGCTCTGGCTGTGGGTATGGTGAGCAGAATACATATTCCAAGGGCAGGGGAGGGGGTGAGGAGCCTCCAATTGTCCAGGCCCTGCCGGCAAGTCAACCAGCAGTCATGTCGTCTCAATGACCTTGCTCAACAATCCCCGTAGTACCTCTCATGCTGTGGGGGTAGGAAGGATTGGTGCTCAGCAAGTTTAAATGAAGAGACTTTGTTTCCTCTTTTGAATGCAAGTTGCTGTACTCTGGAGTGTTTATTTCATTTCTTTTCTCTTCTCTTCTTTTTTCTTTCTTTCTTTTTTTATTTCTCTTCAACCTGGTAAATTTCTGATTGGTAAAAGAATCTGAATCAAAGCCAGTTCCACAGCCCTGTATTTTTTCATACAGGCCTCTGATCTGAGAGACTTGGGGGAAGATTTTAGGAGAATGAGGGAGATTGTGATATTGTGATTTAAAAGAAATACGTCTTTGGTCTTCTTCTGTGGTTCCTGGCTCATAGCTCCTAACCTCCCTGGAATTTCCTTAGTGATGACAGTTTAAAGGTGTCCTTTACATTACGTTAATGAGGTGACTTAAGGACCTCAAGATGGGAGTTGGTCACCAGAGGAACCAATCAGATGAGTAGAGAGTTAGAAAAAAAATTTTTTAAATTCATTTATTTATTTAGAGAAGAACAAAGAGAGTGAGATTGGGCAGGGGGCAAGGGGACAGAGAGAGAAGGAGAATCCCAAGCAGGCACTTGGGATTGCAGTGCCCAATCCACTGAGAGGGCAGAGACCAATGTGGGACAAGAACCATGAAGCAGTGAGATCATGACATGAGCTGAAGTCAAGAATCAGACACTTAACCTACTGAGCCACCCAGGCACCCCTAGAGGGTTAGAAATTTCAGTCCCATCCTCTGACACCCAAGAACAGGGAGAGAGGCTGAAGGCTGAATCTGTCCTCAGTGGCCAATGATTTAGTCAATTATGCCTATGTAATTAAGCCTCCATAAAAACCCAAAGAGATAGGTTTCAGAGAGCTTCTGGGTTGGTGAACACATGGAGTAGCATTCCTGGGGGAGGTTATGGAAGCTCTGTGCCCTTTCCCCACCCTTGCCTTATGCATCTCTTCCATCTGGCTACCCCTGAGTTCTATCCTTTTGTAATAAACTGATGATCTAGTAAGCATAATGTTTCTCTGAGTTCTGTGAACAGCTCTAGCAAATTAATTGAACCGGAGGAGGAGGTTGGGGCTCTGATTTAGAGCCAGTTTGGTCAAAAGCACAGATAACAACCTGGACTTTCCATTGGTATCCTGAGTTGGAAGAGATCATTGAAACCTTTAATGTGTAACCAGCCAGTCAGAAGTCAGGTAACAGCTTGGGCTTACTACTAACATCTGAAATGGATGGGGGGTGGCACAGTGGCAGTCTTGCAGTCAACCTGTAGAATCTGATGCTATTCTAGGTACTAGTGTTATATTGAGTTAAATTCCAGGACATCAGTAAGGTGTCCAGAGAGAATTTCTTGGTGCTGTGTGGGTAATCTCTCTACAATGCACACATAGGAATGGATCCCGGAACTCAATTTAGTATGCCCTGTTGACAGCACAATTCAGATCAACAGGAGTTGATAATGACTATAATCCTAACCTGTTTTACATCTCTCATCCTCACTGTCTCAGAACATAGGTAAAGCACCTTGGGACATATATCCATGTACCAGTTCATCATTCCTTCTTATGGCTGAATATAATTGCAATATAGGTATATATCACATTTTATTTATGCATTCATTTGTTGACAGACATTTTAGGTTTTTTCCACTTTTTGGCTATTATGAATAATGCTCCTATAAATGTTCACATACAGGGGTGCGTGGGTAGTTCAATTGGTGAAGCATTTGACTTTGGCTCAGGTCATGATCTCACAGTTCGTGGGTTCGAGCCCCGCATCTAAGCTGTCAGCACAGAGCCTAGAGTCTGCTTCGGATTCTGTGTATCCCTCTCTCTCTGCCCCTCCCTCACTTGTGTTCTGTGTCTCTCTTAAAAATAAACAAACATTAAAAAAATTTTTAAATAAATGTTCACGTACATGATTTTGCATGAACATGTTTTCATTTTTCCTTCCATATACATAGAAGTAGCATTTTTGGGTCATATGGTAACTCTGTGTTTAGTGAAAACATTATGCTAAGTAAAAAAAGCCAGTCACAAAACAGCACATACTACATCACTCCACTTATTTGAAAGTACAAAATAGGAAAATCTACAGAATGTATCTTAATGGTTGTATAAGGCTGAGAGTAGAGAAGAGATATATAGAAGAATAATAGCTAAAGGACGTGGGGTTTCTTTTTGATGTGACAAAATGTTCTAAAATGGTTATGATAATGATTGCACATAATTATGGATGTATTAAAAACCAATAAGGTACACTTTAGGTGAATTGTCCATTATGTTAATTATATCTCAATAATTAGAGATGGATGGGAAAACACATTCATATCAAACTAAAAAATAAATGTATAGGGAGCCTTTTGTCCTACCCAGAACAGTCTATCCATGCTTAACATTGGTTATTCCTTCCAAGAAATCCTAGTTTGGTGTAAGTGAGGCTACTCTGTGCTTCCATTGTTAGAGCTCCTTCCACTTGCATCAGATTTATCCATTTTGTGGTTATCTTCTCATTAGATTGCTATCCCTTTGGGAGGTGAAGTAATGTCATACTAATAATTATGTCCCTAGGGCCCAAACACAGAGTCTAGAACATAATAGGTAAAAAATAAATATGTCATATGGACATATGGATGAATGAATATGTCATATGGACATATGGATGAATACTCCAAATCATTTTTCCCCACTGGAGAGGAGCAGAGTTTTCATAAGGAAGCATAAAAGAAAGTTTAATTTGGAGCTGCCAATTCTCTTAAGTGGCAACTTAGACTTCTCATGTAAAGCGGTACTCGCCTAGCAAGCTTCAGACATGGACTCTTAAACTTACCACCAAAATACTTATAAGGAAACAAATAAATACAAAAATTCACACCATCATTTAAATAGACACTAACATGAGGCACCTGGATGGCTCTGTCAGTTAAGTGTCTGACTTCAGCTCAGGTCATGATCTTGTGATTCATGGGTTTGAGCCCCACATCGGGCTTTGTGCTGACAGCTTGGGGTCTGGAGCCTGCTTCGGATTCTGTGTCTCCCTCTCTCTCTGTCCCTTCCCTGCTCATGCTCTGTCTCTGTTTCTCTCTCTCTCAAAAATAAATAAACATTAAAAAAATTAAAAATAAATTTTAAAAAATAAATGGACACTGACAGTTTAACAGCTAAGAATTTCCACTAATTATGACTGAAAGAGAGGTCACAAACAGGTATCAGTAAGTGTCCTGTTCTAATCCATTTGAAAGAGAGTAATTTATCTCTCCTAGTGACTTAAAATTCTCCTACAAAGATACCCAGATTTTTGTCAACAGGAAAATGGGCAACCAACTCTCCACAAAGCAGCCATCTTTTCAGGGAGGCCACGTTTAATGTGTAAGATTACTATTCCATACCCCACACCTCCAGATATGAAAATATCCATAAAGATATAGCAATTCCAAGGACACATTAAGGGACTGTTTGTACTTATTTGCACCTGCCACTTAATTATAACTAGGTCACTTTGTGCACAGTTTTAGAGTCATGGTATTCCATCGAGCAAACTAAATATTGATGTTCAAATTTCAGAAAAACATTATATATTTTTAAATATTTTAAAGGCGCAGCTAAAGAGAATTACATTGCAAGACTTCATAATCATTTTTTACCAAAAATTTCCCCCAAAGACCTTCTAGCAAATGCTCAATGATGTTTCTTATTTTCTGTCTCCTACAAACTCTATAAAATTCTGATCCTTCCTATAAAGACCAATAGAATCTTTAATGAATATCAACAGATAATATAACTGTAAAGGAACAAAAATGAGATTTGCTTCACTTTTCTCTGTAAAACCAAATGTCTGAAGTTTAATGGATACCTATCATTATATTTTGATGGGGAAAGCATCAGACATTAAGAGTTTCTGGAAAACAAAATATTGTTTGTATAAGTTGTGGTCACAGTTACTGTTCCCTCTTTGCTGTTATGTGTTTCACATTAGACATGTCTTCAGATACTGTGTGATCTTGGCGCACACTTCAACTTGATTTTTAAAAGCTTACTGGAAAACATAAACACCTGGGAGGGGCTTGTAGACTGTAGACTTAAATATAGGAAGGTGTGCAGAAGCTGTTTCATTTGGAAACCACTAGGTTGTTTTCTAGGACTGGTCAGATTTCTTAAAGAAATGTCCAATCCCCTTCCAAAAAGAAAACAACAAAAAGAGCTGCTAGAAATCTAGGACACAAGTTCGGGATGGCAGTGGATATTTGTGGGCTCATCTTTTGGTATGCAGATGGGCTTTGTCCAGTCCATTTTCAGTACCGTACTCCTACCTTCACTACTGCACACTCATCCCTTCCTGCAGAAGCTCAGGGGCCCTTCTCAGAGAGTGGTCCCTGCATCTCTGGGCAGGGCAGACTTTACCTCAGAACTGGGTTGGAGATCTCAGAATTAAAATACTTCTTCAAAAGACTTTTGAATAATCATACTGTGTGCAGTTTTTCCTTCCCATGAACTTCCAGAGATGGACTGTGTTTTCAGTTGCAGAGGCTTCCAGAATTTCTACAGTACACACTGCATAGTTCTGTTGTCTTCCTCTCTTGGGGTTTAGGATTCAGCTTGGTCTGACTCGGTCAGACTGCCGCCTTTGCCATTCATCCTTCATTTCGCATCTTCCCAGCCCTGTTTCTGCCTCTTCTATCAGTCATGTCCTTGTGAGTTTATTCATTTTAGAGTCCACTTTACCAATTGTTTGTTTAATTTTAGCAGGAAATGAAATTAACTTTGCTCTAACGAAGTCTATTAATGAATTTATAATTTTAAATTATCTTATTACTAATATGAATCCTTGGTCATAATGTGTTATTCTTTAATTACTTTGCTAATTTTGTTTGCTGAAATTTTATTCATATTTTTGCATTATGTTCACAAGTGATACTCTTCTATTGTTTTTCTTTCTCATGTTGTCTTGGTCTGATTTTGAAATAAGATGAACTGGACTCATCAAATATAGTGCTGTGTCCCATTTTTATTACCTGAAGGGATTAGTATGGGAATGTGTATTCCCAGATGTTTTGACAAAACAGAACTGTAAAAACACCCAGGAATGTTGCTTTTTTTCAAGTACATGGATATCTTACTACTGATTAAGTTTCTTTAATAGTTTCAGGGTTTATTTAGATTTTCTATTTCTTATAAAGTCAGCTTTGTTCATTGTATTTTACCCTAAGTGCATACATTTAAGACTTTAAATTTTTAATCATAATTTTTGTAGAATCTTATGTTTAATGCCCTCTGCAGCTATAGTTATGCTATCTTGATAACTGAATAGAGTTAATTTGTGCTTTCTCTTGAGTTTCTTATCAATTTCCTCAGAAATTTCACTATTTTATTAGTTCTCAAAAAATGTCCTTTTTATTGTTTCATTGTCCTAAAAATAACTAATTTTATGATTTTTTTATTCTACTGCCTTTGGCTTCTTTTTCTCTAACTTCTTGAACTGAACACTTAAGTCACTAAATTTTAGTAATATCTCTACTGTAAAATGAGCATTTTCAACCACAAATTCCCTTCTAAAAACCATTTTATTCCTGCATCTTCCAGATTTTGTTACATAAAGCTTTGTATGTTTAATTCTAAATATATTGTAATGTCTATTTTGATTTCTTCTGTAAATATTTATTAATAAATGTATAATTTTGGCTTTTTGTAACTAATTACTACTTTCATTGCAATATAGTCAGAGGACATCTGTATAATTTTCATCACTTAGTAATTATTGATATTTAATTTTTGCCCTGGTTGATAGTCTACTAAAATGTTTCATATTTTATTGAAAAGGTGAACTTTGTTGTAATGGTTTCTCAGAGATTCCTCTTATGATTTCGGACATTTCAGCAACAATGTTCAATTTTGTCAGTGCTCACTCCATAAATTTGAGAGAAGTATAAAAGTACAGAGAATTTGTATGTTGCTGATATAAAACTATAAAGATTTAGAATTAAGCAACACAAATGCTACAATTAAAATTTACATTATTCCAATAAGATGGTTTTAAATGGAAATGAATAGCCTTGAATTTATATGGTAAGGAACTGTTACTTTTATTATTAACAATAGCTTTCTTTATCCTTAATAAATCTTTTGGGGCTTGAAGTCCATTTTATGTGCTAATAATTAAGGTATAGCAGATTTATTTTGGTTCATAATTTCCTGTTTCTTTCCTTCTGTCTCTTTATTTCAACCTTCTGGTACTTCTACATCTGGGATCTTATGTGGGGCAATAAACAGGTGTGTACAAATTCAGAACAAAAATTAGTTTTTTAGTAAATGAATTGGTCTTCCAATCTTTAAGTGATGACTCTTTATCCTTAATAAAGCTTTAAAGTCCATATTATTTGTTATTTAATATTATAGTTCTGTCTCATTTTTAAGCCACTCAAGTCACTCGATACTATTACTGATATTATGGTCAGTATATTTATTATTTCCCACATCTTTTACCCAGTTGTATTTGTCACCATTGTATCTTTCTGGATTTTTTTGTCCTCCACAATGATCTACACAGTTGAGTCATTCATTCTTTCACTGAGAAGCTATGCATGGTAAATAGTCTCAGCCTTTCCTTCCAAGTGTCTGCTTTTAATTTCATTCTTAGGTCATAATACATTAAACTATGAAATTGCAGGTTATGTGACTCTTTTCTCTCAGTATTTTGCATATATCTTTGGATTGTCTTCTGTATCTTGTAATTGTCTAACTTTTTTAAAAAATGAATCTGTCTTTTCCTACCAGGTTTTTTTTTTTAAGATTTCTGTTTTGCTTTGATTTTGTTTTGTTTTACTCTAATATTTTTGGAAGTCTATTCTATTTGTTCTGCTTGTAGCTCATTGTGCTTCTTAAATTGAGGACTAATATTGTTCTATAATTCTATAAAAGTTCTCATTTGTAACTGTTAATCATCTTTGCAATTTCCCTGAGCCAGAGGATGTGATGTCCCATCTAACCTGTCCCTAAGGGGCAACCTTTTCACACTGCTGACTTTGTGCAAGGTTTTATCTCCCCTTCTTTTACAGACCTAAGGCCAAATATTCTGCCCTACATAGGTATGAAAACCTCATCTCTAAGCATTGGGTCCATATCTGGATTACTATCTTCATGGGCACTAAGTGTGTCATATTGGTATTTGACCAAAATGGCATTTGATTCTCTCCTCACATCTGGAAATCAGGATTTCCCTTTCTACTTCTTTTCCTTCTTTTCTTTCTTCCTCTCTCCTGTCTTTCTACAGTTTCTTTCTTTCCTTTTGATTTCTACCCATTAACTATTTTTAAAATATTTTTCATAATTTAAATTTATTTTAAAGGATGCTGAGACTCTGCAGGTTTTTACGTCATGTTTCTGTAAAGATATATCATATTTATAATCTGAAAAGAAAAGGGAAATAATCACACATATCCCTAGGAATCTAATAACATAAAGCTTATCTCTGACATGTTCTCTCATTTTTTTCTTAATTTAGATGCTAAAAGAAAAAATATGACTTTTATTTAGAAACTAAGTCTGCTAACCCAACTCTTGGCTGAAAAGATTCTAAGTCACCAACTAGCAATGTAGACAGATAGCCTGACTGAGGTAGGGTCTAGGTTGTCAGATGAAAGAAAATTCTTCCCTTTCTTCTGTCTTTCTGACACACCCCTGATGTCCTTAGCTAACCCTTTGTAGAATATGGCCTTCTTTGGGCTTTACATTTAATCATTATACCTCAGTGAAGTGAACTGTGTCATACAGTTGGCATGAAAAGTCTACCTGAAAGCTGTCAGTGCTCTGGATATTCCTACTTTAGAAAAAAAAAAAAACAACTATCATCTCTTGACAGGGTGAAAGAAGGCAAGCAGGCTGGTTTTGTAGTCAGGCTATTGGGAAGACACAACTGAATTGAAGTTGTGTATAACATGGTGTAGGTGGAAGTTTCTGCTTCTGGGGAAAACTAGCAGATTTTTCCAGAGTTTCTCCTTCCCTAGAACTACTTTGCAAAATAAATTGGATGTTGGACATTTGCCTCATCTCCAGCTTCATTCGTGGTAACAAATGGCAAGTAAGTTCAGGCTGTATCAGAGTTGTTTTTCTATGGTATAAAGTTGTTTTCTCTGTATTTCAGTGCCTCTGATCATCTGATATAAATATGCCTTTGTGTACAGCAGCAATTTTCAAAGGGCTTTATAAATATCAGATCTTTGGGGAGTAAGTGATCAGAAAGAATGGGGCATTCTGTGCCTGAGAATTTAGCTACCACTATGAAATACTCAGAGGATCAGGAAAAAAGTTTCTTAATCCCTTAGACTATCTGATCTTCTAACATATAAAATAGAAATATTAGAATTTAGAATCTTAGTAACACAAAGATACATTTATTCATAGGCTTAATTATTAATTAATTGAGATAATGTGGGATGAAAGAGAAATTGATAGTCCAAAATTCTATATAATTCTTTCATATTGTCTATCTTTTTTTAGAACTGCTGAATATAAGGAACAAATTCAACATATACAGATTCCATTTTTAAAATTTTACCTTTAAGTGAGGGCATGTCCTCCAGAAAAGAGATGTGTAAAACACAAAAGGAAAAGGGCATGGAATTTTTGAGGGGCTGAAACCTCCTGTTTTAAAGATATCTCATTTAATTGTCAGAGTAACCCTATTATCTAATTTTATTATCCCTATCTTACATAAGTAAATAAATAAAAATAAAACAAAATAAATCGAGGCTCAGAATAAGGTTAATGGCTGTATAAAACAAAACTTTGGTCTTGAATAATGGACTCCCTTCTTTTAAAGCCTGTTTTTGTTGGTTTGTTTGATTTTGCTATGTATCATGATTAACTTTAATAATGATTAAATATTAAATAATAAATATTAAATAATAATAATAATGATTGACTTTATCAATAAAGGTAAAAAAAGCTATATTATTTGCCACTGGATAAAAGGAAGATGCTCGACAAAAATAATAGTGATTACATCTAAATGGTATGGGAACCAAACTATAGCAAATAGGCTATTACAGAACTTCCAGGCCAGAAGTCATGATAATTCCCTTACAGACTTGGCATTATTGATTGAATTTTTTTACACATGTAGTATTTATCATTGATTGAAGCTGACAGACACTTGAATAGCACAAAATCATTACACTATGTCCATAATATGGATTATATATTTTATAATAATAAAACTTCTACGAATGTTGGTCTAGCCCTCAATATGATGAATCAAGGGCCAGTGGTAAAGAGCTGGCTTGCAGTAATGAGGAAGCACATTTTCTTTCCTTGTAATGACCTTTCTATATCTCCTTTTCCATTTTTTTCACCTAAAATAATCCTATTCATTTGTCCACGAGCCATAGTGTATATTCGCCATTAAGTATATAGCATGCAATCTTTAACTCATCCCTAAATCATGTCAGTTTTTCACACTGCTAGCACAGAAGTCATATTTTCTCTTTAACTCTACTTTCTAACCATAATTAATTACTTGAAGTCCTAAATGCATCTTGTCATCTCTGTATTTTGTGGCTCCCTTTACCTGGACTATACTCTCTTCCCCTTTATCTGTTTACTTATACCATTCTTCCTTCAAAGCCCTATTCAGGCCTCATCTCTCCCCAAGAAGCTGTTCCTGACAATCTTGTCTCCCTGGGCACCTTCACAGATGAGATGGTGGGATATGAGATGGAACATTGTCTCCACTGTGTTCCCATAATTTCCTGCACATAAATGCCAACATAGAGATCTGTTGAGAAGAGGAGAGGTACTGTACTACACCAGTGTGTTCAAATTGGATCCATCAGTTCTTAGTTGCATGCTCTTGAGTAAGTCATTCAAACTTTCTCAACCTCATTTTCTTTATTGGCAAGTTAGAATAACCATTCCCTTGTGGTTGTTGCATAGATAAATGACATGTAAAAGGCACGGCTAGGCATTTATGCTGGATATCATTCCTTTGGCTTCCCAAGGTCCATTTTTTGCCTTCTCTACCTCATTCTGGGACACATGAAGCTGAAAACAAGAACTGCATTAATGGGCTCCTTGCTCCTCTGGCTTGAGCTTGACTTCACTCACAGAGGTGCAGAGACATAAAGATCATATAGCAGAATAAAAGTGAAGTCAGGGTAAAGGTATTTAGTCCCCAAATCCTTCTTTTGCTTTGTAGCCAGAGGTTGCCTGCATTCTTCTCCAAGGCCACAGTTCCCGCCAGCTGGCTCAGTCAGTACAGTGACCTTCTCTGTGTTCCAGCAATTGTTCTTCCCCTTGCCCTTCAAGCCCAGAATTCTGCATTATCCCTTGTTCATTTCCTTTAACTCTCCTCCCCAAAATATAAATGGTTCCTTTATTAAACTCTCCTCAAAAAGCCAGCTTGAGTATGTCAGCTGCTTCCTGCCAGGAGCTTGACTAATATCACATTCAATATTATTAACAATGTGCACTTAACAAACTGTTCTATAATTGCCTCTTGATTTCTCTGAATCCCCTGTTAGACCATGAACTACTTCAGAGAAGGGACCATGGTTTATTTGTCACTGTTATTATCTTCTGTCACCTACAATGTTTGGCAAAATATAACCACTCAATAAATGTGTGTTGATTAATTAGATGAACAAAGGGATGCATATTATTCTGATTTCTTAAAAGTAGACACTGCCCTTTCTTCTTCTGAGTAAAGTGGTTTACAGTGGGTGATATCAGTAAATGTTTGCTATTATGAATGTGAATTTGTCCATAAAAAACAGTTTAAGATGACTAAACGGAATGTTTCAAGGCAAATTATTCTTGGAAACAGACAACTGGCTATCAGGTTAGGTGTAATATGAAATTCGCTTAAAAGGAGAAACAGAACTGAACTCTGGAGAGGGCAGAAAGTTGAGTTTGGATGAGTCTCTTCATAAACCCATATACTTAGTTTAATAATCTATGTTAACTATTTGGAGAAAAGTGAATTGAGAAGGGAAGCATGCTATAGATTATTTAGGTAAACATTTTTTTAACTATTATCTTGCATAGAATACTATGGTGGTGCATCCATTTTGGAAGACATCACTTGAAGCATAATCACTAGGCTACTTTTTTTCTCTTCACCATAAGAGATATGCTAATTATGTTAATTTAGTAGTGGTAGGAATAATGATGGGAATTACACTTTTAACTTAGTTCATCACAGGCATCATTGGGTACTCAGGAAAAACAGGAGCAGGTCAGGAAAAGGCAATTGGTTTCAAACGGCCAATTAGAAATTCTGGGTTGTAGCAAGAGGTCAGATTCAGGATTAAATAGTTCAAACTTTAGAAGACAAGGAAAATGAGTTTGTAGATGTACTTTGTTATCTAAAGCTATGAAAAAATGGCATCATTTTAACAACCTTTGGAAATAGACCAGGCAGACATTATTACTTTCATTTTATAACTGTGGGAGGTTAAAACCAGAGAAGTTAGGTGCTTTGTCCAAAGTCACACAGAACATGGCAGTTCCAGAACTAATACAAACTAATCTATGGCCCAGTGCTTTCCATCTTACCAGAATGACTCTTTCCATCCAGAGTTGCTCAGTTGTTTACCTGACTTTATTGGAGACACATTTATTATAGACTTTTTTCCCAAAGCTTTTCTTCTAAGAGTTCTATGTGGTTTTTTTATTATAATGAATTTAATTTATTTATGGTGGTGTTGGCTCTTCATGAGATGCTTTTTGATAATTAGAGAGTATCTTTGCTGATAAAATACTTAGAGGTGGTCCTCATTTTGGTTTAAGTTTCAATGTTTTCCTAAAGCCACCCTTGGTCTCACTCAAACTGTTGGATGACATTGCCTAATTCCCAACCCATTAGCTGCAGAGCTCTTGGGGGAATCCAGGTAACATATGGGGTCCTGGATATTCAAAAACAACCCATGTTATGTGTAGAGTGACTAATTTATGTGACATAAACATATATATCAAATGTTTTACAAATGCACATACTCACTGCTATAAAAATCAAATATGACTTTATGTGACAAAGTTTAAAACCAATAGGTTTGTGTCACTATTTGTGTTCAATAAATATTGAAAGAGAATGCACTCTCTCCCAGAGGATCTGCACTATCTATTGACTTTAGAACAAATTTCTTTTCACTTTCAAAAACACCTTGCATTTTAGTTCTACATTTTGGTTCATTAGCTAGATGTGCTTTAATGTCATCAGGGGCTGTGCTCTTTCAGCAGTCACCCTGCAATTGTGTCTCTGTACTAACCCATTTTCTTTATAATGTGCCTTAATTACAACCTCTGTTCTTAAAATGCAGATTTTGCTCTTTGTTAATGTTTTTTAAACAATTTCTAATAAAGATTTAATGAAAAGTGGGGTATCCATTAAACAACTGCTAAACTACCTTTATATGTAGAATTGTGCACAATCAAGAAATGGACATACAAAGATTAAAACCTTATGTCTTTGGGATAATGTATAGACAATTCAACTAAAGCAAAGAAAATATGAGTCATTTGGCATGTGGTGACTGTGATTTACCTAACACTAAACAGTTTTATGAGAACCATTTTTAAAGGGAGATTTAGTGTATGATTGAGGTAATCTATCACAAAAGACCACCTTCAAACTAGGGCAGAGAATGTGTAAGACTCATCTCTGCTCTAGAAGCTTATCAAGGTTATGATCAATTACCTAAGGCTGACCTTCACAATAGTCATGAGAATATGAGAATATGACACAAGCAAAGTATGAAGCTAAGATTAGAATAAAAGCAAGATTAGAACAATAAAGTGTAACCAACAAGTAAAATTTTATTGGCATAGAAGATCACACAATAGAATATCTATGAGATTTGGAATTATAGAGATAGATATATGGCCTCTGAGTGATGCCTGGGTGGCTCAGTTGGTTAAGCATCTGACTCTTGGTTTCAGCGCAGGTCATGGTCTCAAGGTTTGTGAGTTCAAGCCCTGCATCTGGCTCTGTATTGACAGTGCAGAGCCTGCTTGGGATTCTCTCTCTCTCCCTGCCCCTCCCCTGCTCTCTCTCTCTCTCTCTCTTTCTGTCAAAATAGATAAATAAAGCCTAAAAAAAAGAATTAAAAAAAAAGATATGGCTTTGGAGATTCACTGTTAGTTTGACCTTAGGCACTAACCTCAGTTTTCTTAACTATAGAGGGCTATAATATGTACCTTACAGGCTTGTTATAAGGATTAAATATGAGGGGGGAGGGAGTGAAAAAGCTTATATTTAATTTAGCCAGCTGGACTCAATTTAGATGATCCCAATTTTGTTGGCAGCATCCAAAGCATCATAGTCAGAAGCAAGTCAAACATATGCCTCTTCTTTCCTTCAGAGCTGATCAGGGTGTTGACCTTGGCCATGTCAATGTCACAGCCTGTTGGATTTGGGGCTTGTTGGCCTTGACATCCACAATGAACACAAGTTTTTGTTGTCTTCTATTTTCTTCATGGCTGACTCTGAAATCAGTAGGAACTTGATAATGGCATAGTGGTTAATCTTGTTTCTCCTCTGGGTGTTCTTTTGAGGATATCTGGGCTGCCTTTGGAGGCACAATGTCTTGGGCTGTGGGAAAGGAGGTGACACGCAGGTCTTCTTTTTTTTTTGTGGTTCTGGACACCTTTTGGTGGCACCATCTTCTTGGCCTTCAAAGCCTTTGCTTTGGCTTTGGTGTTGGCTCTGGGAGGGGCACGGGCTTCCTTCTTCACTTTTGGCACCATCTTGGTGAAAAATAAGGATTAATTTTTTTTACTTATGTGTAAAAAGCCTAGCCCAAAGTAGACATTCAGTAAATAATGTTGCATGAAAATGACTGTTGAGCAAATCCTAGGTAAATAAATGCTAGTCCCTTCTTGTCTCCTAGCCAGGCCTCTATCAGGATGCTGGTAAATGTATCTCTAACTCTCCCTGTTAGTCTTCCTTCACAGTGGGCCTTCTCACCTTCCCCAGTCAATAATGAGTTTATTGCTGGGTTCCACCCTCCAGCTTAATGCCTAACACTACTTTCAAAATGATGGCTAGTCTCATTCATATTTCATCCCATCTGCCTCCAACTCTGCCTTTCCTGTGTCCAAGGTGGTATGACGTGATCTTAAAAGTTCATCCATTAGCTTAAACTGTTATGATTTATTAACTCAATGTAGTGCGTGCCAGTTTTATTATTTATATTTTTCTGTATGTTTGAAATATTTTAGAACTTTAAAACACATTTCACAAAATAAAGACAAGAAGAAGAAATAGATCTACCCATGCATCAGTTCTTCCATTCTCCATCTAATAAAGATACATGTAATGTGCCAGGCACTTGTACGAGATACTTGGCATGAAATCCCATTTTTGCCCTCAATGGATTCATGGTCTGAAGGGAACATGAGACCAACTGATAGATCATTACAAAGTATTCTGATGCCAAAGGTGAACTCAGGGTATGATGAGAAATGAGAAGAAATCCTCCCCCTTCCCCCCTGCCCATCCTCAGAGGAGTCCTGTAGAAAGCAAAGGCTTTCTTGAAGCTATGACATCTGAGCTGATTCTTCACAGTGTTACTAGACTATGCAAGTGAATAGACGAGAGAATCATTCTTAGTAGGGGAAAGGGCATGTACTAAACTCAGAGTTCTAAGGAAGCAAGACATCTTGGTGTAATGGCAGAAGTTCAGTATCTTAGAGAATAAAAGTTTTTAATTAAAGGAAAAGGGCAAATGAGGATGCTGCTTAGCGAAGAAGGGGCAAATTTATAATAATGGTACCTAATTATATCTAATAAAATAGTTATTTCCTAGCTCTTCACACTGAAAAGCCCTAGAAGAACCCTGTAGTGATGAACACCATAAGCACCCAATTTGTGGTTTTTAATAGTAACATTTAACATTTATTGAGTAGTTGATATATGTCAGAACTTGTATTAAGTGCTTAACATGTATCGTATCATTTAAAACTCAAATAATATCTATGTGATAGGGCTGAGTCTACTGAGGCCACAGTAAGTGAAATTATGGAACAAATTGTAAGTTGATGCCTATTTCACCCCTTTTTTCTTCCCACGGGGCCTAAGACTAATAACTGGAGGAACTTATATAAAAATTCAGTGACTCCAGAGCATCAAATCACAGTGGAGGCCTGTAACTTATATAACTTTGCACTCCCCCCCCCGCCCCCAGGTATCTAGTATAGGTTCTTGGACATGGTAGACACTGAATACTTATTGATTAATGAATTAGTCTAAACTTACACTGTAGAGAGTTGATGGCTACATATTTTTCCCTTCAACTCTACACATGTGTACACATAAACACAATGAGAATAATCATTACACAACATACCATAATGTAGGTTAGCTGATGTCTACTAATTAGCTGAATATTGGGGTAGAGATGCATCGATATTTTTATTGAAGTATAGTTGAAAAGATGCACCCATTTTTACCATTTTTACCTCCAAACAAAACACAATACATAAGCCAATAAGGAATTGAACACATAAAATTCTAGAAGTCTTCATAATAGTTATAATAAATATATAGGTTGTTTCAGGAGATTGTTAGAATGTCAAATCATTATTGTGAAATTGATAAAGGACAAGAATCGAACATTTACACCACCTTTCCTGTATAGGATATAATTCAGAGTAACCAAATAATTGATGAGGAAAAGTTATTTTTTACAAAAATATTTTAAATGCAAATAAAATTACAAAATTCATGAGGTGCCTGAATGGCTTAGTGAGTTAAGTGTTCAACGGCTCCGGTCATGATCACATGTTCATGGGTTTGAACCCTGCAAAGGGCTCTCTGCTGCCAATGCAGAGCCCACTTCCGATTTTCTTCTCCCTTTCTCCCTGCCTCTCTCTCATTCCCTCTCTCAAAAATAAATAAATATTTTTAAAGAAAGAATTACAAAATTCACTATTCTTGTAATCTTCAATGAAATAATGGATATAGGAAATTATTATGACTGAATGATAAATCTGTGAGGTAAAAGTTTGTCAGAGAACTATGTTATAGACATGACAGTCTGACCTTTCCTCTAGCCATTGCTCAATGTAAAATCTAATAGTGCAAAGAGCAGACAACGTGTTCCTCTGATGTCTTTGAAAAAGTAGTACACGACAACACATGTGAAGAAATTCTTAACAAAACAATACAAAATTAACCCGGAATCTAATCAAATCTCTAAATCTAATTCCCTACTTAGAAAATGCAAGAGATTATTATTGAAAATCCATGAGGTGATTGAAAATACAGGATAAAGAAACATGTTAGATGATACTGCAAGGAAAAATTGGTCATCCCTTAAAAGTAGAAAATTCTACTGAAGAAAATCCAGTTTCTTCCATTAATTGCCTTTTTATAAAAAAAGATGAGAAACAGATTTTTAACAACAAGAAATATGTTAACCAAAAGCAATTTATAGACCTTATTTGGATCTTCAAAAAAAATATGTTTAAGATAATTAAAATAAATTGTGCATAGACTTGAAATCAGATGATATTTTAACATTTTATTTTATTTTTTGAGAGACAGAGAGAGACAGAGCACGAGCAGGGGAAGAGCAGAGCAAGAGGGAGACACAGAATCTGAAGCAAGCTCCAGGCTCTGAGCTATCAGCACAGAGCCTGACATGGGGCTCGAACCCACAAACGTGAGGTCATGACCTGAGCAGAATTGGGACACTCAACCAACTAAGCCACCCAGGTGACCTTGTTCTCTCTTTTTGTCTGAGATGTCAGACCGATATTGTAGTTATATATTTAGGTCCTTAATTTTTAATGATGTATACTGAGACATTACAGAAACGACATGTTATTGGAAACTTGTTTTTAAAATACTGAAGAATTGTTTTCTTTTAATGTTCATGGGGCAGAAGAAATAATGCCTACAGAAAGATGATGGTGGTCGAAGTGTGATGAGAAGTACATGCTAATTAATTATATTATTTGTTTCTAGTTTGAGTATATTTAACTATTTCCATAGTAAACCTTATTTTTAAGTGGTAGGTATTTAAATTGGACTAATGTTACTTATACTCAGTAAATGGTAGCTACTATTAAAATTGAGAGAAATGGTGCTAAAAAATGAAGCTGGGGAAGAAGGTTCAAACTATCATCAACTGAATGAGCAAAGACAAACCATCAGAGTGAGAGAAAAGATCAAGGCTGACTGGTCAAAACCAATGAGTGGGTGAATGATCAGTGCAAACACCAGAGACCAGAGAAGAATTGTTTGTAGCTAGACTATACCATAAACTCTCAAATTCAGCATGTCTAGAATTGAACCCATATTCAATTTCCATAAACATTTTATCCTCAGTCTTTCCTCATTTTAGTTAATGACACAAGATAGAAACCTAGAAGTCAACCCCAAATCTCTTTCCTCTTCACCTCTCACTCCTCTTGAATTCATCACCTGTATATCTCTCAAATCCATTCACTTCTGTCCATCTCAGGGATCATCATTCTGGTCCAAGCCTCATAATTTCTTGCCTGAGTTACTCCAGTGATGTCTAACAGTTATTTCTAGATTTACTCTTGTTCCCATCCCCATGTCTGTTGTCCCCTCATCAGCTTGAGTGAAACATTTTCAATTCACATATGATTAGATCACAACTCTCCTTCAAACCTGTCAAGGACTGAGATCTCATCCAAATGCATACCTCCATACTTCTATCACATCTCCATAGTCTTTAGGGTTGTAGCCACTTTAATTGTCTTTAGGATCCTTGAACATGCTATGCTTCTTCCACTTTGGAACCTTTGCACATGATATTCCCTCTGCCTAGAATGCATTCACATCCACTCTTGTCCTTTTCAACAAGCAGACTTCTTCTAATCTTCAGATGTCACTTGAAATATAACTTCTTCCAGAAAACCTTCCTTGACTATGCCTCATGAGACTAGACAGGTCCCCCTGCCATCTTCCCTAGAAGCTCTTTTTTCCTTTTACAGCAGCTTTAAAAGTCATTTGACCAGGGGAAAAAAATTAAAATACACATAGTTATAAATGTTATTTAAAATTATTAAAATTAAAATATTATTTTAATAGACCATATGCTTCATGAAGGTAGAAACCTCTCTGTTTTGTTTACCATAGCACCCCCATCTCTCAACATATGCTTGATAATTGATAATAACTATTTGCAGGGTATTTACTGAGCCCTAATTCTGGTTAATAGAGTATTGCATTAGCTGAAGTGTTAACTCATACAACAACCTCCTAGAGTAGGAGATAACTCTCAAATTCTGTAATTCAGGAAAGAACCAGTTTAAATTGGATTTCATATGTAAAAAGTTTGTACTGAAAATAAGACTATTATACATTTGGGTCGGAGAAGACAGTGTTGTATATTTGAGAGTAATAAAGAGGTCTGTCAAGTTAAAGAAACCACTTTTGTAAAGGGAAATTAAGAGGACAAAGTATATTTTTGCCATTCATCTAAGCATGCTTGGAAGGCTATAAAAAACAGACCTGGGAAAATAGACAGAGAAACCCAGTGGTGTGATGGAGGCTTTATAAGTTATTCACTGGGAAGCCTGATGGGGGGGGGCAAGTGTAAAGCAAAATTCTTAATTAAATTGAACATTAGAAGTGAATTCTGTCTGCAAGTAGATGGAACAGAATTACAAAAGGCCACATGTGGTTATAAGTAATACAGAACCAAGACTCCCCAGGGACAAGAAGCCCTGTGTTAATCCCTTGGTGGCTCTGAAAGGAGGAAGAAAAAAGATTAAGCCTCCTTGCGGAGATCATATGATGACTTCCTGATTCTAGCCAGAGGCAACATTTCCATGGAAACTTATCTTCTCTTCCTCTTCACCCACAAATGGCTCCTTCCACCTAAAAAGGCTGCTTTGAGTCCCAAGAGAGTGGTGCGGAGGCACCTTGATCTTTTTCTAATGAATGAGACTAACTCCAGAAGAAAGGGGAGAAAGCAGAGGCTGCCTACAACATCATGAGGAAAACGATGGTCTTCCCTAACCCCACAGCTCTGAGACCAGACACCGCTGCCTTACTCAGAGCTTTAACTTGTTCTCAGTTGTTCTGTAGGTTAAGGGGACCACCCAGCTTCAAGTATGGAACAGGATAAGGAAGGAAATCTCCCAGGAACAACTTTGGTTTGCCTACTCTCATCCTATAATTCCTCAGCTCACCTTAGTTTAAATCACTTAGTTTTTAGGCCCCTTTATGGAATGATCCCAAGTTTAATTTCCTTTGTGTGTGGAGCCTGCCTGAGTCCAGTTCTCCAGCTCGGCCAGTAAAACACAGCTCTGGCCTCTCAAGTCTCCCCCTGACTAAAGTAGTATCTCCATTCTATTTGTCTTTCCAACTTATGCCTACCCTTTAAGGTTTTATTAAAGGGGCATCCTTTCAGTAAAATTGCAATACTGTTATCCAAAATTATGCAATCTGTTTCAGTATCCTCAGCTCACAAAGATGTCCCCTCCATTAAAAGTCTGATGTACGTATTACCTATACTGCTCATTAGAAAACTGGCTTAAGTGGTAGAATTATATTTTTATTCATGTATTTCAATTTATCTAGCTTACTATACACAGAAAAAGAACTTTTAGGACCAATAAATATTTATTGACTAAATATATTAATCCTATTCATTCACACCCGAAATTGAGAATTCTTTTACAAGATCATATTGCAGACACAAAAATATCAAAACAATTTCTGATTTCTAGAACTTATGGGTGAAACAACATGGCTACAGCATTAAAAAAAAAAAGGAGTTTCCTTCGGAATATTAGCTAGTAGAAGTCCCCACAATAAAGCAGACCACCCACCTATCCCATCCTTAAGAATGGTTAGGAAATGAATGGGTTGATCACTAGCAAGTAGTCAACTGTATCTGATAATAAGGAAGGCGAATCAGAAAGATTTTTATTCAGACACCTTGTATAAAATAAATAAGCTGCAATATAAAATACAATCTCTAGGCTCTGAAAAGAATCTCTTTCTGCAGAGCTGAGTTCTGCAAATACTGTGGCCTATTTATGGTCTCTGAGAAACTATCTTGGCCCCCATAATCTCTAACCTTTCCTGAACTTTCCTAATGAGAGAAGCTCTATTCCTGATACCACCTCTCATTTTCAAATTCAAATCCTCATTAATTTCAATCAACTGCATTTACTTAGATCAGGCATGATTATTATTCTATTATTATAACTATATGAATTAAACTGTTAATGGTGAAAAGTGTTTCTCCCTTTAACATAGGCCTATCCCACTGGTGGGATATGTGCCAACTCCAGGGAAAAGTTAGTCATGTGGTTTTCAGAAGATGAAAGCTTAAGATAAAGACCGAGAGTGTTTGATGCTGGAGGTGGGACTGGTATTATATAGGTCTTAGCCGAAACATGTGATAGTCACTGTAGGGGTGGCTGGAAAGAGAAGTGTGTGTCTCAATTAACCAGCTCAAGCAGATCCGTGAGGACTAGGGTAAGCATGCTCCTGGCCGCTCTGTGCTTCCTGCTGTGGAGTTTCCGGACCTCTGCTGGCCATTTCCCTCGAGCCTGTGCCTCCTCCAAGAGCCTGACGGAGAAGGAGTGCTGCCCAGCGTGGATGGGCGATGGCAGTCCCTGCGGCCAGCTCTCAGGCAGGGGTGCCTGTCAGGACATCATTCTGTCCAAAGCCCCACTCGGGCCTCAATACCCCTTCACAGGGATGGATGACCGGGAGGCCTGGCCCTCCGTCTTTTATAATAGGACCTGCCAGTGCTTTGGCAACTTCATGGGATTCAACTGTGGAAATTGCAAGTTTGGCTTTTGGGGACCAAACTGCACAGAGAAGCGACTTCTGGTGAGAAGAAACATCTTTGATTTGAGTGTCCCAGAGAAGAACAAATTTCTTGCCTACCTTACTTTAGCGAAGCATACTACCAGCCCAGACTATGTCATCCCCACAGGCACGTATGGCCAAATGAATAGTGGATCAACACCCATGTTCAATGACATCAACATTTATGACCTCTTTGTCTGGATGCATTACTATGTGTCAAGGGACACACTGCTCGGAGGGTCTGAAATCTGGAGAGACATTGATTTTGCTCACGAAGCCCCAGGTTTCCTGCCTTGGCACAGACTCTTCTTGTTGCTGTGGGAACAAGAAATCCAGAAGCTGACTGGGGATGAAAACTTCACTATTCCATACTGGGATTGGAGAGATGCTAAAAGCTGTGACATTTGCACAGATGAGTACATGGGAGGGCGCAACCCAGCAAACCCAAACCTACTCAGCCCAGCATCCTTCTTCTCCTCTTGGCAGGTAAGGCATCCTGGACATACAGTATTAGAGCATAAAAGAACCTTAGCTATTGCTTCTCCAGGAAGGCCTTTATACACCCTCCTCCCCAACTCTCCTGCCAAGAGTAGAAAAGGTCCTCTATTAAAAATTCTCAGCATACCTTGTATTTTTCTTTTATAGAACACTTTACAATTATAATTACACAGATATTTGTGTGGCTATTTGTCTAATATCCTCCAGCAGGTTCCTAAGCTCTGATAAAAATAGAGTATTTGGCTAATCTATATCTCTCAGCACCTAGGATGGTGCCTGGCAGTGGAAAGGGCTCATTAAGTATCTGTTGAATGAATGAATTAATGAATATTTAGATGATTAAGTTAATGATCTAGCTTAGTGTTTCTGAAATTTTCTTCACAATAAAATTCATACAGTGTACAAATATCCCTGGTATCACCCTTAGACCCATTGATCAGAATCTTCAGGAGAGGGTCCTTGGGAAGGCATCATTTACTAAATGTCTATGGTGAGATTATTACCATCAGGAAAATTGGGTGAATATTATTTAGATTAAATCTTTTTAAAAATATATGAGGACCTTGGGGCCCAAATAGGAAATAACAAAAATGCTAATTTTCATTTTACCATGTGTAAAGCCCCATTGCAAGACTTTTTGTGTAGTAACTCAGTTAATACTTTTACTAACCTTTCCCCATTCTAAGGATTGAAACACTGAGGTATAAAGGTAATTTGTACAAGATCACAGAGCTAGAAAATAAGCCAGGCTTGGCTGCCTAATCACCTATAGCATTCCCAAGCACATGACTGCTATGATGTCTTTAGGTGAAGGATGTGGCTTATTTCGTCTTTTTTTTTTTCCCCACTAGGCTGCAGAAGAAATTAGCCTTTTTTTCCCCTAAATATATTCAAACTTTAGAGGTACAAGATAAGGGACTGCAAACTTGAAATTTCTATTTCTCTTACTCTAAAATTTTTCCTCTGGATTAGGGGCAAAATGTGACCCCCAAAATAACTTTTTAATTATTTAAAACCATAAGGAGAAAGAAATGCTTTTCTGTCTGTATTCCAAACATTTCTAATACAGAACTTTTTACTAGCAGTGCTTTATGGAATTAAGCCCAATGTTTAAATGAGATGGGAAGAATCTGGCATCTGCACCTTGCACTCTGCAGGTTTGATATATGAATGGCTTCCTCCCCTTCCCACTAAGTGCACACACCTTCATGTAGTCTATTGAAGCTCATTGAAAAATGGTCATGGTGTAATATCCGATATGACTAATGCTAACTATTTACCAAGAGTAATGAGTGTATTTATGAAGGAAAAGCTGGAAAAAGATGAGCCTGAAAAAAATCTATTTCAATAAGCCTTCAGACCTCCTACCTTAATCTATAAAGTGCAAAACTCTCATCTAACGCTCTCATCCTCTGTTACTGCTTAAAATACAGCTCTGCTAGGATCGGGATTTTCAGTCATTTATAATGTTTTCCTTACCTGTGCAGTTTCACTTGACCCAGAAGGGCTGGTGGCGTATCTAAATTACCAAAAATGTGCAACATACACACCAAAGCTTAATAGATAGATACTAATTGATATTTTATTACAAGAGATATATGCTACTTGGTATTACTAGCAATATATTTGCTTTTTTCCCCCTAGTCATTTATTGATTATTGAGTGGAAAGTCCTTATCCTCCCCTTTTCTCTTTATAATTGTAGCCAGTTTTATTTCTAAATAAAACTTCTTGGGTCTACTGGGTAAACACTGGACTGAAATTATTACATTAGGTTCAATATTATTCTATGATTAAACTGTGTAGTAACTGGTGTTAAAAATAAAATTTGGAAATAGAGTGAACAAAGACCATTGAAGAAAAACAAGCAAATGAGAGTTTAAATTAAAAAGGGAGGGGTACCTGGGTGGCTTAGTGGGTTAAGCATCTGACTTTTGATTTCAACTCAGATCATGATCTCATGGTTCATGAGATGGGCTCTGCATTGGGCTCTGCGCTGACAGTGTGAAGCCTGCTTGGGATTCTGTTTCTCTCCCCTCTTGCTCTGCCCCTCCCCTACTCATGCTCCCTTCCTATCAAAATAAATAAGTAAACATTAAAAAAATACAAAAAAGAGAGGTGCCTGGGTGGCTTAGTTGGTTAAGCATCCGACTTCAGCTCAGGTCACAATCTCATAGTCTGTGAGTTCAAGCCCCGTGTCAGGCTCTGTGATGACAGCTCAGAGCCTGGAGCCTGCTTCAGATTTTGTGTCTCCCTCTCTCTCTGACCCTCCCTCACTTGCACTCTGTCTCTCTGTCTCTCTCTCTCTCTCTCTAAAATAAACATTAAAATTTTTAAAATGAATGTGCTGTTTCTAGAAGAAAAAATGGAAATGAAAGAACATTTGTATCTGCCTACTGTGAGTGATGTCACTGTGTGAGGTGACAGTCACTGTTTCCATTTCTTCTCATAGTCTTTCTGGTTACTTCATTTAAAAATGAAGATCAGTTGTTTATATCAATTTAATGCAGTAGTTCTTGGTATCTAAATCACTTAGGGAGCTTAAAGAAAATTGCATGGATCCACTCACCTAATTTCTGCTGCAAAAACCTCTTCAAGTAGTCTACCCTAAAGTCCAAGCATCTGCATTTTTAAAACCTTCTCTTTTTTATTTTATTGTTTTTATTTTTACTATTAACATTTTATTTTAGTATTTGAAAGACAGAGACAGAGCACGTGCAGGGGAGGGGCAGAAAGAGAGGGAAACACAGAATTTGAAGCAGTCTGCAGGCTCTGAGCTGTCAGCACAGAGCCCTATGCAGGGCTCAAACCCACAAACTGTGAGATAATGACCTGAGGTGAAATCGGACGCTCAACCAACTGAGCCACTCAAGTGCTCCTTATTTTTAATTTTAGAAAGAGAAAGCAGGAAAGAGGGACAGAAGGGAGAGAAAATCTTAAGTGGGATTCTTAAGTGTGGAGCCCAATAGGGAGCTTGATCTCAGGACTCTGAGATCATGACCTGAGCTTAAATCAGGAGTCAGACTCCTAAGCAACTGAGCCACCCAGGTGCCCCTAAAACCTTCACTTGTGATTCTAATATGCAGCCAGCATTGAGAATCACTGAATTAATCTGGAAGTTGTTTTGGTATCTATTTCACTTTACAAACAGGTTCTGTAAAAAAACACACCACTAGTTTAAATGTTTTGGCCTGAATTGTACACTCAAATCAAGAAGTAAACTACTTTGTTTGAAGTGAGAATCAAATAGCTTCTATACTCAGTGAATTCATTAAGACCTTCAACATTAGCTAGACTGATAGTCCCTTTCATGTAAAGCCTCCATTTTCCCTCAATTTCAGATATATTTTACAATACAAAAATAGAGGTTTTAGAAATTCATAGCATTTATTAACTGTGAGCTAAAAGACACTCGGTGGTGTGTAGCATAGTGCCCTTATGTTATAAAAGAGGATAGAGAGATGCCCCAAAAGGTATGATTTATACAAGTCACAAAGGTGAGGATTGAAACCTGATGCCTCTGATTCCATGCTATTTCTCTGTTAATAAGGAGCCATTTAGGCTCAGAAGAAGTCAATTAAGCCACTAATTTATGTATATAAAATTTGACTTGTAGTTCCTTGTTATCCCTTAAAATTCAGTTGCACAGACAAATGGGGCAGATATTCTGTAGTCCTTTTCATTTATGTTATGATAGAAATATTCCATTAGATTTTCACTGATCCACATCCCTTACTCAGGTAGAACTGACCCTCACTCCTTTGTGCTACATTACACTCGGTACAGATTTATATTATAGTATCTATAACTCTTCGGTACACGGAATGGTTTTTAAACCCATCTTGTCTACCATACTGTCAGCGGCTCCAAAGGTAGAGACCATTTCTAATTTACTTTTGTACCCACAGAGCCCAGAACCATGATATATACATAGAATGGACTTTATAAATGTATGTTGAGCAAAATTAAAAATCATAGAAATGTTAGCTCTAATAATAACATGGATTAAAAATTAAACTCTGCATGCCTGGATTTCTAGAACCTTAGACTGTACTTCTTTATAGCACTGGATCACCAAGGCTAAGGAGACAACAATGAAAAATAAGTAGTGATTCACTCAAAGTGTAGAATAAAACATTTTATGTTGTTCTGTCTGGGCTTCTATATGTATGTGTGTATGCATGCAAAAAAAATCAAAGAAAGAAAGAAAGAAAGAAAGAAAGAATGAACGAACATACACTAGGGAAGATCAAGCAAGTTACAACGTGTCAGAGTGTTATTTAAGTGAGATTGAGTTTTCTATTACATTAAATAATATATTCATCATTGTATTTTTAGAAAACCATTTTTCTTATATTCAGAATTCATGGCTTTTATGTATATATATATATATTTAAATTTATTTCTTTAATGCAAAGAGCTTTTAATGTAGAAGCATGTTTGTCATCAGTTAAAACAGACCAATAGTTTTGTAGATGAGGGTGTTCCTTAATAACACTAAAGTACAAATATCCGTGCTCAACACAATTAGATCCAATGTTATGCAAGCAGCAGATAGACCAGCCATAAAAAAATGAAAGGTATTTCTTTGTGTCTTCTTCAATATCAATAGAACTCCCCTACGACCCAGCCATGGCACTGCTGGGGATTTACCCAAGGGATACAGAAATGCTGATGCATAGGGGCACATGTACCCCAATGTTCGTAGCGGCACTTTCAACAATAGCCAAATCATGGAAAGAGCCTAAATGTCCATCAACTGATGAATGGATCAAGAAGATGTGGTTTATCTATACAATGGAATACTACATGGCCATGAGAAAGAATGAAATCTGGCCATTCGTAGCAAAGTGGATGGACCCGAGGGTGTCATGCTAAGTGAAATAAGTCAGGCGGAGAAGGACAGATACCATATGTTTGCACTCATAGGTCTAACAGGAGAAACCTAACAGAGGACCATGGGGAGGGGAAGGAGGAAAAAAGGTTAGGGAGAGGGAGGGAGACAAATCATGAGAGACTCTTGAATACTGAAAACAAACTGAGGGCTTGAGGGGGGGAAGGGGGATGATGGTCATGGTGGAGGGCACTTGTGGGGAAGAGCACTGGGTGTTATATGGAAACCAACTTGACAATAAACTATAAAAAATAAAATAAAATAAATGTAAATTTAAAAAAAATGAAAGGTAGATCAGGAGTAACTGTCATGATGGATCAAAATAAAGACGAAAAAAAAAAAAACAACATTTCCTAGATGATAGATGTGAGTGAAATGTGGCCAGGGAATTCACTCATCAGGTGAAAAGCACATCACATGGAAGCAAACAGTGGGAAGAAAAAAGAAAAAAAAGTCACATTTCAGCAGAGAGTCATGGGTTTTAGGTAACCATGGCAACAGCTCAGTGAAATAACAGCTTCTCTTTTTTCTTTATGGAAAAGATTCTGTGGAATGTCATATGGTTTACTTTCTTTTCCCCCCAGATAAACCTCTAATTCCCTAATAGAATTTTCACTCCTGAAATCTTTTAATAACTGGTAGTTTATTGCTATTTATTTAAGTTTAAGAGAACACTGCCTAGGTTCACCTCCATTAATACATCTGTTTGTTCTATCTCTCTTTTTTCATTTGACTTGGGACACTTGATTTCCCCCCCCCATCATATGCTATAAATCACTTGTGTTGAAATAGAAAAAGAACAAATTCCTCATCAGAGGACCTCTGCCACTTACCAGATGATATTGAACAAGTTATTGAGAGCCTTTGACCGTTGGTTTTTCTCAACAGAAAACAAAATAGGGTTTTGTTACTTTTGTATCTCAGCTCAAGATCATGGACAAGTTACCTAATTATTCAAGAACTCTTCTTGAAAATTAGAATAATATATCTTGTTGTGCCTGGGTGGCTCAGTCGGTTAAGCATCAGACTTTAACTCAGGTCATGATCTCACAGTTCATGAGCTCAAGCCCTACTTCAGGTGAGCCCCGCTTCTCTCTCTCGGCCCCTATGTAAGATTCTCTGTCTCCCTCTCTCTTCCCCTTGCTCACTTGTGCCCTCTCTCTCAAAAAAAAAAAAAGTAGAATAATATACCTTAAAGCATTATTGTAGAGGGATTCAATGGAATCTGTTAATGTAAAATGGCTGGTTTAGTATCTGACATATTGTTTGAGTTTCATGTATGGAAATTATTATATCTTTATATGATATATCCATGTTAGTTATTACAACAATGAATATTCAATCAGTGTTATAGAACCAGAGTTAAAAACAATTTGATGGGCTACTCAACAGTCTTGTATTCACTAATAATATAAGAGCTGTCATTAAACACTCTATGCCTGAAACTATATACTAAGTGCTTTGCATATGTTAAATTATTTGATCCTTCCTAAAAAGTTGTAATAATCCCCATGTGCACATGAAAAACCGTAATACTCAGAGAGCTTAAGTAATTTGTGCAAGGTCATGTAGCTAATAATAGTCAATATTGGAAAGCATGTCTGACTATAATCTCCATGATCCTAACCATTGTGCTAACAGTTTCTCCCCCCTGCCTCTCCTCCTGTGTCAAATATAAAGATGATGATTTGGGATTAAGTTTTTCAAAGTATTTCTGGAACCAGGATAGATTTCCTCCTTGTTACTAATACATCCAGTCATCTGAACACTTAGTCACTTGACAGTTGGCATTTCGGCAAAAATAGTTCCATTCAAACCTCTCTAATTTAAACGAGACAGCTGTAGGAGTTTTTGAGGCAGTAGGATCTTTTGAAAATATCCTGAGATGATTTATTATTCAAACAGGGATATATATGATTTCGTTTATGTACCTGCCATGATGTCTAGTCAATCAACATTATAAAGGAATCCAATATATTAAAGTCAATGCAAAAGTTAGGTCAGCTGTAGTCAACCATTCCTAAGCCATTTACAGGCAGTAATAAATGTAGTGGACATATAAATTTGGAATCAGAACTGTGGATTAATGTTCTACTTCTGTCTCTAAATATCATATGACCTTAGACAAAGTTACCCAACAGATCTATTTCTCAATTATGCATGGATAAAAGGATTGAGGAATGTTGTAAACTATGAAGAAAACTGGAAACTGACATTTGCTGGGTAAAAAACTGCTGCTTCCTATTATTATTTTATTCTACTATTAATAGATATAAATTATGCATTAATATATTATATATTTTTATTATTTCCTATTACATTTAATATAATTTCATGTTACAGTTGAGAAAATTGAGTCTTAGCAAGTCTAAATAACATGCTCATTGACACATTGCTAGTAAGTAGCAGAGCCAGAACTGAAGCCCCCTCTACCTGAATTTGGAGTCCAATTGTTACCCAACATATGATGATTCATAAGAGATGTCTTAGTGATCAAAAATTAAAAGCTTCTCTAAGTGTCCCTATTTAACACAGTAGCAGCCATTCCTAGGGGGCATGGCTCATTCCGTTCTATCTCATGGTAATTTAATTTGCCTTTACATTTCTACAGATTGCAAACCCACCAGACCAGGAGACTGATTGTCTTGACTGTCCTGATTATTTTTAACTGTGGTGCAAACAAGTGATCAGGAAGGCATTTCACTTCTAAAATACTGTTCCATGTACCTTGCCTGTTGTCCACAAAAGTATCAATCATAAGACAGGATTATATATATATATGTATATATATACATATATATATATATAAATTTCTTAAATATTTATTTTTATTTGAGAGAGAGAGAGAGAGAGAGAAAACAAGCAGGGGAGAGGCAAAAAGAATCTCACGCACACTTTGGGCTCTCAGCATGAAGCCCGACACAGGGCTCCATGTCACAAACCATGAGACCACAGGCCCCAAGCCAAAATTGAGAGTAGGTCACCCAGCTGACTAAGCCACCCAGGCACCCCATGAGACAGGATTTTAGATGCTACTAGCCTTTTGTACTCTCCCACACTTAGACTCAGTTTCCTCATCATTAAAGTAGGAATAAAATCATATAAACCTATGAACTAGTTGCATGAAGTTTTAAAAATGTACACAGAGATGTCTTCCTCATGGTGTGGAATATAATAGGGCCTCAATATATGTTCAATAAAGATGATATATTAAAAAAAAGTATCTTCTAGGGCAGAGGTTGGTATCAACAGAACGAGGGAAAAAGGGTGTTTAACACGTTTCTGTTGAAGATTCATTGGTTCATCCATTGATTTGTTTATTCATCCATCAAATATTTATTGAGCCTCTTTTCTAGATTCTGTGATTAATAATAATAATAATAACAACAACAATGACAATAATAATAAAGTCCTCATGGAGATAACATTTTCTAAAGGATATGATATTGGTTGTTTATCAGGGGAGTATAAAGTAAATGAAGTCTAAGTTTGGCAAAGAATAATCTTATCTACTCAGTGGACACAGGCATCCTGTGGAAGGATGTGCTTGTTATGAACAGTCAGTGACAGCAGGATGGCTTCTCCTGTGTGTTTGTTCTGAACTAGGATTAGTACTGAGACAAAAAAATAAAGATAAACCTGCCTATTAACTTATGATGTGATATTTTTAATCATTTAGAATTTTTATTTGACATTTATACTGAAAGAGTGCCTTTTGACTTATTTAGTGAATTATTTTTTATCATAGTTTATTCTTCTGCCTACATATAAATGAAACCATTGCAAAATAATTCAATGAAGAATTCATAAAAATTCTTCATATTTAGAGTCAGATTCTTTTGAATTACTTTTGAAGTCAGAGTTGACAGAGTCTGTTTTTTTTTTTTTTAATTTTTGATGTTTTATTTATTTTGAGAGAGAGGGCGAGCATGAGCAGGGGAGGGACAGAGAGAGGGACAAAGTGAGGAAGAGAGAGAGAGAATCTCTCATGAGATGCAGGGCTTGAACTCACAAACCATGCGATAATGACCTGAGCCAAAATCAGGAGTTGGATGCTTACCTGACTGAGCCACTCAGGTGCCCCATTCTGTTTTTCCCATAATATTGCCTTGGCCTTGAGGACAAGGTTGGATATCAGACCCATCCATGGTAAGGAGTGAATGTGCTTAGTCATGAAGAAAGTCATGGCATGGAGAAGCACAAGTAATGGCCAAAGAAGGGTAGTCAATCTGACTTTAGCAGTCAGATCACACAATTTTTAAGCAATTGAAGAGTAATTCCCAGATTCAAGCTATATTCTAGAGGTAGAAGTGAAACAATTTGTTAGCGATTTCAATGTGAAAGACATAAGAGAATAAAATACAAATGAAAACTCACCAGTTTCTCGCCAGCTTAAAAATGATGATTATTGGGTTTCCAGTTTGAGCAGGAGGATGGTTGGTGTGTTAGAGAGAGGAACAGATTTTTGGATTTTAAATGTTCCATTTGAGATGTATGTGAGATAACACTGAAATAGGAAGTCCAAGATGGATTGACAAGGTTCAGAGTTCAGAGGAGTGGTTTTGAAGCAGAGATAGGAACTAGGGAGTTCTTATGTAGTTGCCATGTAAGCCATGAAACTTATTAGAGCCAAAAAAGAAGGCATATATAGAGAGAAAACAAGTGATGGCACAGACATGACTCTGTACTAGGGCTAGCTTCATGGGCACCCAACCAGCAAAGTCATACAATGGATGTTTAACAGATGTTTGCCAGATTAATTTTCACATCAAATAAATATTTGACAAAATTATGTGCAGTAGCTATTATTATCCCCATTTGATAGATGCAGCCTAGGAAATTTAATTCATTTTCTTAAGTAGATGCAAGACTAGAAGTCTGTTCTAGACTTTAACTTTCACAGCTTATGCTGCCCTGCAACCCTCAGATGGCCTGCTTCCTTCAACAGTTTAATTTTTTTAATGTTTATTTATTTTTGAGAGAGACAGAGTGTGGGCAGGGGAGAAGCAGAGAGAGAGGGAGACACAGAATCTGAACCAGACTCCAGACTCTGAGCTGTCAGCACAGAGCCCTATGCGGGCCTTGAAGCCACAAACCACCAGATCATGACCTGAGCTGAAGTGGGACGTTTAACCAACTGAGCCACCCAGGGTTCCCCTCAACAGTTTACTTTAAAATGTGAACCTCTTAATGATAGTCTCCAGCATAACTCCTTTAATATAAAGGTTTTTGTGTAGATCATCTGTACCCGATTGGAGGAGTACAACAGCCGTCAGGCTTTATGTGATGGAAATCCAGAGGGACCGTTACTGCGCAATCCCGGAAACCACGACAAAGCCAGGACCCCGAGGCTCCCCTCCTCTGCTGATGTGGAATTTTGCCTAAGTCTGACCCAGTACGAATCGGATTCCATGGATAAAGCTGCCAATTTCAGTTTTAGGAATACACTGGAAGGTAATCCCCCTTTTTCACTCATTTAAATTTGCCTCCGTTTTTCTGAACTCATGTTTAGAATCTCTTATTCAAAATCCCGGTTCCAGATATGTTTAAGAATACCAAGTTTTCTGAATAAGAACATGTAGTATATTGCGTATGTGGCCAATAATCCTCAAAGAGTCTGAGCAGAACACCATAATCCAACACATACAACTCTTCAGCAAGATGTATGAATACACCCACCACGGCAATAAAGAAAGATGGTTGACAGCCAAAGGGTGAATAAGGTCAAGTGTTTCCACTAATAGAGTATTGGTGCCAAACAAAACATTGTCAGACCATTTTGTATTTCGGAATTATAGACAAAAGACTGTGGGTCTATCATACTTTGCAAGTTTTAGTATTTTATCTAGTATAAAACACTTTGGGGATGAGGCTCTTTGAGGCAAGTCCATTCTCTTCCCTATAAGAAAGATAAAACCTATATATCAGGTTAAGTCACCATCCCATTATCCCTCAAGATTTCTCTACTTTGTCAGAGATTCCTTCTCGGAGGCTCTTCTAGGTCCTACTTTTCCTACAAAGCTTTCAGTCTTGCTTGCTCTTCCCTTTAGCACCTGTTCATTCTTCTCTGCTCAGCGCTGTCCCAGTCATGAAACACTTTTTTTCCACCTCAATATGCATTATGGAAACAAACTATAACTAAAACCAACCAACCAACCAACCAACCAACCAACCAAGAACATTCACTCAAGTCATAGATTTAATGGGAGTTTTGGGAAGACAAGGGGCCAACTTGTAGCAATGTCGACAACTCAACATTTAACACTAAACAATCTATCTCCTAATGAACTCCTTGGCAACCTACCATGTAAATAAATCTTTCTCTCATTTCTTTATTTTTAACTTTTCTTAAGTTATTTTTTGAGAAAGAAAGAAAGAGTGAGAGAGAGAGAAAGAGAGAGAGAGTGAATAAGGGGGAGGGGCACAGAGAGAGAGGGAGAGGGAGAATCTTAAGCAGGCTCCATATTCAGTGTGGAGCTGACATGGGGCTCGAGATCATAACCCTGAGATAATGAGCTGAGCTGAAATCAAGAGTCAGGTGCTTAAGCTACTGAGCCACCCAGGGGTCCCTCTTATTAACGTTTTTGTCTTATTTTCATGTCATTGTGATTGTTTTATCCAACTTCTGTTGCTCAATGATACAGAGTACTTTTACTGTGTCTTTCATATCCCTGTATCCTTCCAATCCACAACCTCGGGGCCTTGCTCTCCCCAAGAAGCAATTTAAACAAGAAGTATATCACCCTAAAGAGGAATCCTGTTTCTAGCCATTAAAATAAAAATTATATGTATCTTTCATAAGTAATATTAATGATTAATATTTTCCTTCTAATCACTATTTGCAAGGCACCCTGCCAAACATTTTGTATAGCACCATCTCACTTCTTACAACCATCCTCTGAGAAAGATAACACCATTATTTCCAGTTTAAAGAGAGGAAACAGGACTAGAGATATTATATGATTTGCCTATAACCACTCCTTCACTAAGTGACAGAGCTAAACCTGTTCTGAGAATTGTCAAGTGCCAAAACCCAAGAGTCCTTTCCATAATATTATGATGACCCAGAGTGGATTGAGAGTTTCTTGAGGGTGAGTGATAAATATATCAAGCTGACTCTCAATAATATAAGAAATCAGTACATGGTTCCCAGGTGTCTAAGAGGCTATATGCTGGGACAAAGGTGCACACATAAGTTTCCAGTCACCATCTGGGAGGATGGGGTGTCCCATTGGACTTTGCCAGAGGTTAATGGTAGGACTACAGATTCCGTCTTAAGGACACTACAGAGTTGGGCTCCATCCTTAAGGGAACAGAGGTACTTTATAGGTTTTTCAGGCAGATTTTCTAGCAGTTAGAAAACATGGAACTTTGTTACTAAGGAACATGGGCTGGTCCCAGAAATAAGTAGGGGAGCCATACTTTTCTGGGTCTCAAGTCTGAAAAAGAAAGTGGCTTGAGCTGTGTCAACTCAGCCAGTGGCTTCCAAATGAGCTTCTAATGCACAGAGGTAAGTGCAGAACATCAGATTTATCACAAAGAATTTGCTACTATTAATAAATTATGGTTGCAAATTATTATTTTTATTTTTTCCAGTACTTTATTCTCTTTCACACAGAGTCTTGTATGCTTTCTTGAGGAGAAAAAAAACATATCATAGCACATTATCTGGTACATAATTGGTGTTCAATAAGCTTTTGATAACTGAACACATAAATTAAACCTAAGGCACTTGAAATTGCATAACTCACCGCTTAGCTTATTTATCCACATTGTATATTGCCAACACACCAGTGGAAAAAACTTGATCTGAGATATCAGCAAAGATTTTCCCTGATCAAGGGCATTTTTTTACTCTTTCCTTTAAACTTTACTCAGAAATAATTTTAAGCCTACAGAAAAATTAGAGCAATAAAACAGTACAAAAGACACACATATACCCAGATGCACTTACTGTTTACATTGTATCTTGTTTGTTTTTTCTCTCTCCCAATCTGAACCACTTGAAGGTGAGTTGTATAAATTCAAACACTTTACCACTGGATATGTCAGTGTATTTTTCCATAGAGTGGGAATATTCTCTTACATAGCCACAGACCAGTTATTAACTTTAGTAAATTCTATATTTATATCAAGCTTTTTCTAATCTAATATTTCCATTTTTTTCAATAGGCCTAATAATATCCTTTATATATTTTTTTTTTCTCTGTACAGGATCCAGTCTAGGGGAAGTTAACATTTGGTTGTCATGTCTCCTTAGCCTTCTTTAATTTGAAATATTTTTACAGATTTTTTTTTAAAGGAGATTGACATTTGGGGAGAATGCAGTTCCTCCCTCCATTTTTAAATAAAATTTCCTTGTTTTGAGTTTGTCTTGTATTTCCTCATGATTGGATCCAGGAAATGAATTCTTAGCCAGAATTCTACAGAGGTGACTTTGCATCTTTCTAAGAGGGTATCACATCTGGGCACAGGACAACCATCTGTCTCACACTGGAGATGTTAATTTGATCATCTGCTCCAGGTGTGGTCCAATTTCCCCAATCTATAATGACTAATTTTTCTTTTTCAAAATAATAAATTGACTACATGGGGACATTTTTAATATGATGCAAATATCCTGCTTTCTCCTAAAGTTGCCCTCCATTGATGGTTACAAAATGATAACTTTCCAACTTCAGCACTCCCTTTACATTTCTTAGTCAGCACTCAGGATTCTACTGTTAGCAAGAGCCCCCCTTCCTTCCTCCCTTCCTTCTTCCATTCCTTCCTCCCTCCTTCCTCCTTCCTCCTTCATTCTTGCTTCTTCCTTCCAATCTATGATCTGTCTATTGATATCAATATATCTATGGTATGGAGTAAAGACTTTCAGTTTTTTTCAATAGTATATAATTTATTAAGGTGCATAATTATCTCACTGCTCAAATGGCCGCAGATTTCACCCATGGGCACACCTTTAAGCTGGCTCTTATGCCTCTGTTTCACATCCCCATTATTCTTTTTAGCACCTTCTTTCTTTCTGGTATAGCAATGTATTCTAGAATCATCTTGTACCATACTCCCTCAGGCTTGGAATCAGTCATATTTCTTCAGAAACGATGGTTCCTTTCAGTGGGCAAGGATATAAGAAACAAAGATCTGGGAGTAAGTTTTGTTCACAGGACACATTTTGAAACCAGGATAGGGTGGGATGTGGAATGTCTGGGCTTACAAGTAGTATAGATGCTCAAGTTAGTATAGATGTGAGGAGAGCAGGACTGAAGAAGCAGGAGCAAAGACAACTACTGCATTCTTCTCTCTCAATAAACACAGATGGAATGGACTTGTCTGTTTTAACTGAACCCCATGGTTATTGCTGCCCTTTGGTTATTTCTAGCCCTTTGAGATGTGTGTAACATACATCCCATTCAACAAATTCTCGCAGTCAGTCCTGGGATGGAGGAATTGTGTTTTCAACTACTGAAGTTATTTATGTTACCTCAGCTTTCTTCCTAGATTTAAATGCTGAAATAAATATTGAAAATGTGAAATAAATATTGTGAATTGTGTAAAAGAGACTCGTGTTCTTACAAAAATCAAAGACAAATAAGTCTGCATTATAAAAGGTAGTGTTCTGATTTGGCTAAAAAGCTGGTCCCCATGCAGAATGGGGTATCAGATTCAAAGAAGGATATTCTCATGTCCAACTCTCTGACTGCCCATGGTGTCTTGTACTTCAAGGTTTATAATACTTTAATGCAAAATTAGCAGTGGTATATGTGTTGGGGGCTAAGGGAGGACAGACAGTTTAGCAAAGTGGTTAAAAGCAATCAAACTGACTGGAATTTGATCCAAACTCCACCACTTCCTAGATATATTATTTTGAATAAGTTATTTTACTTCTGGGCCTTAGTTTCATCATCTTTAAAATGTAGCTATGATAATAATTTATGGGGTTTATATAAAGATTAAATGATATAATACATGTAAGGAATTTATGATATTTCTTCAACAAATGGCAGCTAGTCGTTGATGACTCAGTATCACTGATTAATTTTTAATTAATTTAATTTTTCTGACAATCAGCTTAGAAACCAAGTATAGACTGACTCCTGAGATAATAGGTCATTATGGGCCAGGTGTAGTAGAAAAATAAAGAGGGAGAAAGGTGAGAAAATATTGTTGAGATAGACCAAGAGATAGATAGTGTTTCTGGAGATAAATAGCTTTTCAGGGGAATTCCTAAAAACAAAGAGACAAGGGAAAGGACAGCGCCTGTTACCCAAAAGGGACGAAGGTGCAAGAACAAGAAACAAATCTAATTTAAAGTTGTGTTCACAATCCTAAGCACAACTTAGGATCATGGAAATGTACAGATGGAAGACACCTCTCTGTGTATTCACTCCAACATCCCATACTGTGCTGAGATGCCACCATGACAATATCACTATGTGGCCATTCAAAGACAGGGACTAACCTACTTCATATGGGAGAACAAAAAGTTCCAGGTTGAAGAAAAAACCTAGTTCTATTCCACTGAAAGAACCCTATATGACCCTGGTACTATAGTAAATTATGGACATAGAAAGACACATAAAGATAACAATTACATAGTTTCTGACCTCAAGGAGCTTACCATCTAATGAGGAAATGCCTCATGAATACATGGGGAAAACACAATATGATAGTATACAATGAGCTAAGAACCCAGAGATAAACCAGAAATATTTCCTAAAAAGACAAAAATAGAAGTGGATCTTGAAATATCAATAATTATTCACCAAGAAGAGAAGAAAGGCATTTCCAGCAGAGGGAACAACATGTGCAGTGGCAGAGAGGTGTGAATGTGTGAAATTAGTTACCAAAAAAATTAGAAGTTGTATATGGCTAAAATATTAACTTTGCAATGGGAAATAAGAAGAGGTATATCATGTATACCTCTGTTTCTCAATCTTCTCTGGAGAAAAAAAATGGAATAGGCCCCTAAAATATGCCCAAAGATCCCTAGGGAATTAAGAAACTAAAGTTTGTTCCAACTAAATGTCTCTTATAGCTTCCCTGTAAAAGAGATATATTTGAAAACCCAGAGTTTAAAAATCATGATATAATGTTTGTATCTTCAAGAATATGTCTATATACCTTGTTTCATGAAACACTGCTAGAGACAGTGTGGTCAGGAGAGGCCAGGAGGAAGTTGACATGATCTTCTCTATATGTCAGCAAGGTATGAAGCTAGCAGTCTCAGCAGAATGTGGGAAGATTAATCAGTGAGCTATTGAGGGGATGATGGATGATGAGGGCTTGCTTTCAGGTAGTAAGACTGGATGCGGATGAGTTGGTTAAAGTAGAGCAACTTTTTTACACTGTATAATATAGAGTATCAAGAGCTCTTGGTAACCAAATGTGAGACAGACAGGTGAGCAACACATTGAGTATGGTTCTAAAACATTTCCTGCTGATTTCTCATAATTGGTCCTCGTTTTGGCCTCTCAATCTATACACCATTAAAAAATTTAGTTTGTCTTCCTATGATAGCTCTTCTAAAATAAATGCTATTATGATTCTCCAGAACTTTCCTTTCCAGCAGCCCTTCAACCCTTTCTATTTTTTTGTGACTGCCAGACACGTCCCTGGGAAGTATCTTACCTCTTCATTTTCTAGGACTTCAGCAGTTCAAGACAGTAAAAAAATGAGCTCTGGGCTTTAATGAAAGAAAATTGAAGTTTTGAAATTTTGAATGATGTTTTATAACTGTGCATATTTGAAGAGAAAGACTACTGGCCAGTCACAGTGAAGTCTCAAAGAATGGCCTAGTTTTCAATCTCTGTACTTGAGAAATGGACTTTATTAGGACTTCCAGAAATGATCACACAGACTCAAAAAATTAATGCCACTGAGACTAACTCTGTAAATCTTAATGCGAAAGAGATTATTTCAGTGGAGTGGGAAATTCTAGTGATGGGAAGACTCCAGTCCTCTCTTGCACATCTTTACCCATTCTGGGGGAATCAGAAAGCTGAACAGCTTGGTATAGATTGGTGTTCACTGACTTAGAACAGAGGTGAAAGGCTGTAAGGACCTCAGAACAAGAAAATTTTCCAAGCATGGTTCTTTAACTCCCCAGAATTACCACCTTGGCAACCTTGTTGGTATTCTTTATTTTTTTTTTAAACTTTATAGTTTATTGTCAGGTTGGTTTCCATATAACACGCAGTGCTCCTCCCCACAAGTGACCTCCACCATGACCATCACCCCCCATTACATTTTCCCCTTCCCCCCTCAGTTTGTTTTCAGTATTCAAGAGTCTCTCGTGTTTTGTCTCCCTCCCTCTCCCTAACTCCTTTCCTCCTTCCCCTCCCCATGGTCCTCTGTTGGGTTTCTCCTGTTAGACCTATGAGTGCAAACATATGGTATCTCTCCTTCTCCGCCTGACTTATTTCACTTAGTATGACACCCTCGAGGTCCATCCACTTTGCTACGAATGGCCAGATTTCATTCTTTCTCATGGCCATGTAGTATTCCATTGTATAGAATGTCCACATTTTCTTGATCCATTCATCAGTTGATGGACATTTAGGCTCTTTCCATGATTTGGCTATTGTTGAAAGTGCCGCTACGAACATTGGGGTACAAGTGCCCCTATGCATCAGCACTTCTGTATCCCTTGGGTAATTCCCCGGCAG
>CM053575.1:66495154-66673977 GCA_028646485.1 Cryptoprocta ferox
CGGATTACAGAGCTCCCTGCTTCTCAGCCATCTTGCCCGCTCCCCCTCCCTTGTTGGTATTCTGATTAGGCAATGTTCCTGATCATAATAATACCAGTAAAAATCTGTGTGCCAGACATTCTCATTTCTCACAAGTTAGATGATTTAATACTCACAACAGACCTCTGATATTTAATATTCACTTATTAAACTAAAACATTATTTTACATAGTTATTCCAGTGAGTTTAGGAAGCATTGTGTCTCCTTCCAGTTGAATGAGCTGCTCATTTGGCTCAAAGCATAGCCTTTTTTCTCCTCACTCCAAGTTTGCAAGGAAAATAGGACCCTTCTAGTAACATGTTGGGAATTCAAACAAGTATCCTGTGTATAACTTTCCAAGTGGGTTTGCTTTGAATGTGCTTTATTTAAAAATAAATAAATAAATAAATAAATAAATAGCAGAGATTTCCATCACAACCATGCAGTAAGGAACCACTCCCCCTACCTTACATGAAGGTGATGCAGAGAACCTGCACTTCCATACCTACCTGACAGTAAAAAGGTGACTCTCTCCTTCTCTGCTGATTGGTGTCAAAGGAGACCTACAGTGAGGCAAGGCCTCCACTATTACTCAGTGACATTGCAGCCATTTGATCTGTGTTATGTGTGGAGGCCAGGTGGGGAGCAGTAATGAGGCATTCCTACCTTTCATTGCCACAAAGTATACAGGCTTCATGGAAATCAGGTCAAATGGAGAACCTGGACTTTTATCCCCACCTAGCAGTTATGAGGCAATATCTGTTTCCCTCTCCCTTGCTGGTGTTGAAGCAGAGAAAGCCAGTTATAACGAGATTTAATAAGATCAAGAGTCTCAAAACGTAATATAAAAAATGTTTAGGTTTCAAACACAAATCACTCATCACACCAAGAAAATTTCATGCTTGAATGAGAAAAGACCTTTAGTAGACAGTTAACACAGAGATAACAGAGAGAAACATCATATAATGATAAATGAGTCATTCTGCCAAGAAGACATAGCATTCCTAAATATGTATGCACCAAACAATGGAGCTCCAAAATATATGAAGCAAGAGCTGATAAAACTGAAAGGAAAAACAGACAAATCCACAATTATATAGTTGGAGAATTTAATACCCCCTTCTTAACAATTGATAAGGCTTGACAGAATATCTACAAGGATATAGAAGAACTCACAACACTATTAACCAAAAAGATCCAATTGACATTTACAGAACACTTCACACAACAAAAGAATAAATGTTCTTTTTGAATGTTCACAAAACATACTAAGATGGACCATATCCTAGACCATAAAATAAACCTCAATAGATTTAAAAGAATTGAAATCATACAGATTGTGTTATTTTACCAAAATAGAATCAAACTAGAAATCAATCAATAACATGAAGCTAACAGGAAAATATTAGAAAAAGGGAAAGAAAGAAAACCACAGCCCAACATCCCTCATGTAAGGCTAGTTTAATATGTAAGTGTCTTATATCTGGACTTTTACAAGGACAGTATCTTGGCTATAATATTATATTATAGGTTCTCAAGGTGATACCACTGGGAATTATATTATAGGTTCTCAAGGTGATACCACTGGGAATTGAATAAAGAGCACATTAAATTTCTCGTTATTTTTTAATAATTGTATGTGAATCTACAACTATCTCAAAATTAGAACTTAGAAAATAAAAAAATAATTACTTAAAAAAAAACAAACAAAACCAAGATACAAGCAAAAATTTTCACTTTTAAATAGATGGAGGAGATAAAAGATCCTACTATTAAGGGCCCTTGTTTGGTAAAAAAATTGACAATACTTTTGTACATTGGCTTTATTCATAAATCAAGAAATGCAATTTGTAGTATCATCCAAGATGATATTATAGTTATTGATACATGGGAACAGCCTTAGGGCAAACATAATATAGATTTTATTCTAAATGTTGCATTCCACAAATAGCTATTATCATTTCTGTATAGAGTAGAATAAATAGAAAGTTGATGATTAGACTAAATTATTTGGGAAATATATATGGCACATACCCTTTATAACACATCTTAGAATAAGAAATCTGAGAAGTTCTACAATATAGAAAGCTGTTTTGATTTGTTTAACTAGAAAATTTTCCAACATATTTTACCATAGAATCCATTTACTCCTCTCACCTTGTGTCTTTTATTTCTCCAAATACTGTTTTAAAATTGTTTGGTTTATAAATTACAAACACTTACTTGGGAAAATTGGATCTAAAGTTAAAATGTTACATCTACAAATAACAAGGGTTAACTCTGGTCTCTGTCTTTTTCAAGCCAGTCAATTTCATGCCAGAGAGTATGAATAATTATATTTTTCTTCTTTGTTGTTAAGTTTAAAAGGATCATAGTGATTATTTACACTCAAACTATTCCAAAAAATACAAAGGGAGGTAAAACTTCCAAATTCATTCTATGAGGCCCTGATATCAAAAGCAGATAAAGAATCCACTAAAAAAGAAAACTACAGGCTATCCTTGATGGACATGGATGCAAAAATTCTCAATAAAATACTAGCAAACTGAATCCAACACTACATTAAAAGAATCATTCACCAAGATCAAGTGGGAAAAATTGCTGGGATGCAAAGGTGTTTTAATATTCACAAATCAATCAAAGCTATACACCAAATTAATAAAAGAAAAGAACCATATGATCATTTGAATAGATACACAAAAAACATTTAACAAAGTATAGCATCCATTCATAAAAACCTCAACAAAATTGGTTTAGAGAGAACATATTCAATATAATAAAGGCCATCTATGAAGAACCCACAGCTAATATCATCCTCACTGGGAATAAACAGACTTTTTCATCTATGGTCAGGAACAAGACAAGGATGTCCTCTCTCACCACTTGGTGAGCCACTACTTAGTCCTAGCCACAGCCACACATTAGACAACAAAAAGAAACAAAAGGCATCCAAATTGACAAGGAAGTCGTAAAACTTGCACTATTTGCAGATGACATGATACTCTATATAGAAAACTCTGAAGACTCCACCAAAAAACTGCTAGAATTGATATACAAATTCAGTTAAGTCACAGTATACAAAATCAACATATAGAAATATGTTGCATTTCTCTTTTTTTAGTTCTTTAATGTTTATTTATTATTGAGAGAGACAGAGTGTGAGGTGGGGAGGGGCAGAGAAAGAGGGAGACACAGAATCCAAAGCAGGCTCCAGGCTCTAAGCTGTCTCTAACAGACGCGGTGCTCAAACTCACCAACTGTGAGACCATGACCTGAGTCAAAGTTGGAGGCTTAACTGACTGAGCCATCCAGGCACCCATGCTGCATTTCTATATGCCAATAATAAAACTTCAGAAAGGGAAATTAAGGGGTACTGGGGTGGCTCGGTCGATTAAGCCTCCGACTTCAGCTCAGGTCATGATCTCATGGCTCCTGAGTTAGAGTCTCTGCTGTCGGTACAGAGCCCTCTTTGGATCCTCTGTTCCCCTCTCTCTTTGCCTTCTCCCACTCATTCTCTCTCTCTCTCTCTCTCTCTCTCAAAATAAATAAACTTAAAAGAAAGAAAGAGAAATTCAAGAATCAATCCCATTTACAGTTGCACCAAAAACCATAAGATACCGAGGAATAAACCTAACCAAATAAGTGAAAGACCTATACTCTAAAAACTATAAAACACTGATGATAGAAATTCAGGACAACACAAAGAAATGGAAAGACATTCCACGTTCATGGGTTGGAAGAATAAATATCGTTAAAATGTCTATACTTCCCAAAGCCATCTACACATTTAATGTAATCCTTATCAAACTACCAGCAGCATTTTTCACAGAACTACAATAAATAATCCTAAGGTTTGTATAACACTACAAAAGATCCCAAATAGCCAAGACAACCTTGAAAAAGAAAAGCAAAGCTGAAGGCATCACAATTCTAGACTTCAAGTTATATTACAAAATTGTCGTAATCAAGACAGTTTGGTACTGGCATAGAAATAGATATATAGATCAGTGGAACAGAATAGAAATCCTAGAAATCGACCCATAACTGTGTGGTCAACTAATTTTCAACAAAGCAGGAAAGAATATCCAATGGTAAAAACAGTCTGTTCAACAAATGGTGTTGGGAAAACTGGAGAGCATCATTAAAAAGAATGACACTGGACCACTCTCATACTGTACACAAAAACAAATTCAAAATAGATGCCAGACCTAAATATGAGAAAGGAAACCATCAAAATCCTGGAGAAGAATACAGGCAACAACCTCTTTGACATTGGCCATAGCAACTTCTTAACTAGATGTCTCCTGAGGCAAGGGCAACAAAAACGAAAATAAACAATTGGACTTCATCAAAATAACAAGCTTTTGCACAGCAGAGGAAATAATCAACAACACTAAAAGGCAGCCTCTGAAATGGGAGAAGGTATTTGCAAATGGTGTATCTGAAAAAGGGTTAGTATCCAAAATATATAAAGAGCTTATAAGACTCAACACCCCAAAAATGAATAATCCAATTAAAAATGGGCAGAAGGCATGAATAGACATTTTTCCAAAGAAGACATCCAGATAGCCAACAGACATGAAAAGATGCTCACCATCAATGATCATTAAAGAAATACAAATGAAAACTACAACGAGATATCACCTTACACCTGTCAGAAGAGCCAAAATCAACACAAGAAAAAACAGGTGCTGGTGAGGATGTGGGGAAGGGGAACGCTCTTGCACTGTTGGTGGGAATGCAAACTAGTGAAACCACTCTAAAAAATAGTATAGAGTTCCCTCAAAAAGTTAAAAATAGAAATAGTCTATGATCCAAAAATTGCACTACTAGGTATTTACCCAAAGAATACAAAAATCCTAATTCAAAGGTATACATGTACCCCAATAGCAGCATCATTTACAATAGCCAAACTATGGAAACAGCCCAAGCATCCATGAACTGATGAATGGATAAAGATGTGGTGTGTGTGTGTGTGTGTGTGTGTGTGTGTATGTGTATTACACTGTACGTTAACTAACTGGAATTTAAATAAAAATTTTAAAAAAGGAAAGAAACTGAAGTGATTATTTTTTTAGTTAGTTATATATTTCAGTAGAATTTTATAGTAGAGTTTTAGCTGGATCCAGGGGAAAACATGTGAAATAGAAGCTTGTTTACAGTGCCAAGTATGTGTGAAATAAACACTAGAAAGGTCTTAAAAAAATTCATTAAGGTTACTGTTCATACAACTCTGGGGACACCATCCAATTTTTATTGTATTGTGCTCTATAGAATAAAATTATAAAGTATAATATAAATTGTACCCCCTAGGGTTGTACATTTTTATTGTGCTATGAATCTATCCTCCTTTAGAAATTAAAATTAAGAAAAAACTAATAGGTAACATTTATTAAGAGGTCACTAAATGTTAGGTACTTTAGTAAACAATTTTTCTACCTTTTACAACCTTATCCTAAGTGGTTAAGTTTTATTTATTATCCCCATTCTATAGATTAGAAAAAAAGTATGTCAGGATGGCAAGGTTATCTGCTTAGAGCAACATAGATCATAAATGGCAGAGCTGGAATCCAAAATCAATACTGAATTCTGAGCTCATAGCTCAGTGGGAAATGTTTAGAAATTTGATAAGTATACTAGTGTCCTTGAAGAGATGTCATTTGAAGTCAAGGCATGAGACCCTGGGCAAGCCATTTAAATTCACATAGCACATCTTTTTCATCTATCAAATAGAATATTTCTGTACTGTCTATCTGTGAGTGTTCATATGAGTATCAAATAAGATAATGTTTGCTAAATGTGGGAAGCCTCTGTTATACTACAATGAAGAAAATCTTTTTAAAGATTTATTTTAAAGGTTTATTTTTTAAGATTTATTTTTAAAGATTTATTCATAGTATTAGAATTCGATTATCTTTTTATCAACAATTTTACCCCAAACTATATTTATTTTTCATTTTCATCCTATAGTAAATTCAGAATCATGTGACATTGACCTCACGGTGGGTGACTTATCAATAGAAGCTTTGAAAGCTTGTGCACTTGAAATTATCACTTCAGTGCTTAAATAAGTAAAAGAGAATATACTGATAAAAAGGATTTGTTTTATAGGCAGAAATACATGAACTATGGTAATTAATAATGATTAGTTATTATGTATTCTTATGTATTCGCCAAAAGCAACTATGGTTCTAAGGACTCCTTCCAAGATTTCACAGGTCATTAGTTCCATAAGATATTGCTAAGTTAGTCTATTTCTCCTTCTATTTATTAGGACTCACTTTAAACTATTGTAAGAAAGAAAACCCAAATAAGGTGGCTTAAAAAAGAAAGATGTTTATTTTGTTTTCATGAAACAACAGAGGTGGATAATCCAGAACTGGTAGTGCAATTCTACTGTGCTCAACTCCCAGCATCTGTCTCTAAATCTTTGTTCTAATATCTTCATCTGCATCGGCAGGAAGAGCACAAAGTGGGTAGAGGAATGTACGTCCATTTCCCTTTAAAGGTGTAAGTTAGAAGTGTCTCTCATCAATTCTGTTTTATCCCTATGGTCAAACAAACATGGCCACACTTAGCTCTAAACGGTAACTGAAAAATGTAATCTCCAGCTAGTGGCCATGTGCCCCACTACATTTAGGATATTTATTATTAGGAAAAAGAAGAGAACTTGTGCTGGTGAAAACATTAGCAATTTCTGTTACAATCCCTTTCCCTAGTTTTTGCTGAAATACTTTCCTAGTGCTTGTTGTAAAATTAACATCAAGTACAGTAAAACTTTGGTTTGTGAGCATAATTTGTTCTGGAAACATGCTTTTAATATAAAGCACTTATATATCAAAGCTAATTTCCCCATAAGAAATAATGGAAGTTCAGATGATTCATTCCACAACAAATCTATACCCTTATTTCTTCTTTCTTCTTTAATACTGTGCTAATGGTCAACATAGACTTCTTATAAAGTCTTGCAATTTTGGCCATTCACATAATTCTTTTGCACTCCTCAATAATTTCCTTCTTAACTTCCACCATAATCATCTTCTTCTTTTTAACCTTTTTCTGCATGGGAGCCATTGTAAATGCTTGCATGATGTTGACTACAGCACAGTATTAATAAACTCTTGTCATATTCTGTATTTAACATAACTGGCAATAAGGTAGCAGAGGAAAGAGTCTGTATCTGCAGGCAGCCTGACCTAGAATGAAGCAAAGCATTCCTAAGCTTATTCTTGTATGGAAAAGCAAAGAACTGTCCATACGTGCTTTGAAGTGACAAAAAAGATACCAGTGCCCATTGTGGGCACCTTCCAATGTTCTGAAAAATCACTGATTCTCCAAACACCACGGCCTAAGACTGAGCATCTAAGCATGGGAGACACTCAGAATCCCACAGTGAGAGAGAGAGAGAGAGAGCGAGAGCGAGAGAGAGCTAGTGAGTGCCATTGGTTCAGTTGTGATCATGTGACATTCAGCATCACATACTACTTGTATTGCAAGACCTCGTTTGTTTATCAAGTTAAAATTTATTAGAAATATTGGCTCATCTTGCGGAACTCTTGCAGAACAAGTTACTCACAATCCAAGGTTTTACTGTACTTCTCCTTCACTGTTCTGTCTCCTGTGTTTCATAAAAGACAACAGTATTTCTGTAGTGGTAAGCGAAGTACCAAAATGTTCTTTTACTCCAGTCCTTTCAAGTTATTAAGTTTAGAGAATTTGTTATACAATTTAGGAAATTAGAGTAACATGCTAGAATGTATGGACTGCATGTTTGTGCCCCCTCCAAATTCACGTGTTGAAACTCTACCACTCAGTGCAATATATTAGAAGGTGGGCCACTGGGATTTAATGAGGATTAGATGAGGTCATGAGAATGGAGCCCTCATGAATAGGATTAGTGTCCTTGTAAGAGTCACAACAGAGCTTACTTCCCCTCTCTATTCTCTGCCATGTGAGGATACAACCAGAAGCCAGTAATTTGCTAACTGGAAGAGGGCCTTCACCAGATCTTAACAACACTGTTACCCTTATCTCAAATTTACAGCCTCCAGAACCATAATAAATAAATTTCTTTTGTTTATAAGCCACCCAGCCTATGATACTTTGTTATGGTAGCCCACACTGACAAAGATATAAGACCTATAACAAATAAGTCCCCAAATGTTAATGGTCTAACCTGATAAAAATTGATTACTTGCTGACACCAAGTCCATTTTGGATGTTAATAGTTGGTGAGTGGCCTTCTTTGTGGCTATTTTAGTGACTCTGCTATCCCTCAACTCTCTGATGGATCTTCTGCATATTCCTGGGAGACAAGAGAACCAGGTATTTGGAGGGTCTTATAGGAAGAATATATAGGTCAACCCTGAAAGTGGTCTACATACCTTCTGACCATATCTCATTAGCCACAATTCATTTACAGGGCCACACCTAAATATGAGGTTGGTTGTGCATATAGAAGTTTGAACAAATTGTTTTCTTTGAACACACTGTATGGATATATGTTAGATTTTTCTGTTTGAGACTTTTCCTTTTTTTTTTCTCTGTAGGATTTACTAATTTCTGAGGGTTTTAGTTTTGGGCTAGGGCTTCTCACATTGAAGCCTCGATTCTTAATTTACCTTTTCTCACTTGCCATTGCTTTCTTACTCCCACCCCACTTTTCTACAATATTTTCCCACTTTATCCCATTTTGTAGAAGGTAGAAAAAAGTCATGAAATTTTGTTTTCCCTAGCCATTATATACTCTTCTTTCCCAAAGGCATCTCCCAAAATGTATCCCATGATTTATGGGTGAATAATTATTTCTATTAACATGTTTTGTTTGAATGAAGAATCACCTATCCCTTCTTTCCTAATATCTACTATTATTTCCTCCATGTGGAGCAACAGCATAACTATTTTTCATACAAGCTGCTTGGGCCTTTCTCTACATACAATTAATGAGTCCATCAGGAGAATATTGAAAGAATGGCCTATTCAACAAATACATAATAACCAGATTCAGAGCCATGATCCCTCTCACTCAGCAATAAACCTAAGAACATTATGGGCATGTTTCAAAAAATGTGTAGCTTAACTCATTTTATATTTTAGCTTCACTGATTTTAAAATTATGCTAGCAACTGGGTTGCATGTTTTAAGAGGAGAAATAAAGATCTCATGTTTATTCAACAAGCATTTATAAAGCATCTACTGTGTGCAGGCACTTTGCAATACACTAGAAATAACTAGTGAGTATGATGCAGATCTTTCTGTCTCAGAAATTACAGTGCAGTTAAGAATTGGACCATAAATAAGTAATTATAATTCAAAGAAAATAATTGATTAAAAAGAGGAAAGTATAAGTGTTTTTAAATAGAGGGACCTAACCATGTGTTTATTTTTAGAGAAACTTTGATGATCTGGTATTCTTGAGTTGGAGGGGCGCCTGGGTGGCTCAGTTGGTTAAGCCTCCAACTTCGGCTCAGATCATGATCTCATAGTTTGTGGGTTCAAGCCCAATGTCGGACTCTGTGCTGAGTTTAGAGTCTGGAGCCTGCTTCAGATTCTGTGTCTCCCTCTCCCTCTGCCCATTCCCTGCTCACACTCTGTCTCTGTCTCTCTCAAAAATAAATAAATATTTAAAAATTTAAAAAAAAAGAATGAGTTGGAGTAGGTAAGATAAAGTGCAAAGAATAAAAAGGGGAAAATTATAAATTCTTTACAATATCCTAACAAAATAATCTTATAAATTTCCAGAGAGTCCCTATAATTAATAACAACTGCTGATATCAATAACTCTACTTTTTCAGTTCCTAAAGTCTTTTCACATCCATTATCTTAATTACTCCTCTCAAAAGGTTTATATCATCTTTATTATTACATTTATTTTGGAGATGGGGAACTGAGATTCCAAATAATTTGACAAGGTCACACATATAATAAGTAGCAAAATTGGATCATCAATAGGGGAGGTCATGTCCCCAAGTCTTTCAAATAGAGAGACCAAGTTTTAGAGGAAGCAGAGAGTAGTGATTAATAGACTACTTGGGTTAAAATCCTGATACTATCACTTAATAGCCAGATGATTCTTGGTAAGTTTAACCTGTCTTTACTTGAAGTTCTTCATTTAAAAAGTGAGGATAATCACAACATCTACATCATGTGTTATAAAGCATGAGTTAACATTTGTAAATTACTTAGAATAGTCTCTGTGACAGGAAAATTTCATTAAATAATAAAGTCCCTGACTTGCATGCTGATGTACAATCTTATTTTCTAGTTCTACATACAAACTAAATTCTAAACAATGGAGTAGACTAGTATTTTAGGTTTCCAGTGGACAAAAATTGTTTCGGGAAAGTATTAGTCCTAAACTGAGTTGACATCCAAAGTGTAACAGCATGATAATAGTTTCTACTTAAAATGACTTTTAAAAATCAATCTTTGAGATGCAATTAAACCCTTCTACAGACTTCTGAAATTCATTAAGGAAATTCAATTTGACAGAAACAAATATTGGGCTTAAGGAGGTGAATATCTGGCATTATATATTGGTGGCACTACTACCAGAATTCCAGCTTTCACTGTGTTTTATGACAGCTGATTGAGCCAGCTTACTGTAAACTATTTAAAAGAAGCTTGTAAGGTACTCATCCAAAAACAGAGGGAGAGTGGGAACCACCACGATAGGGCCTTCTCTACCCTGAAAGAGAATATTATGGAAAACTGGGCTGAATCAGATGCCTCAGCTTCTTCATTGAAAAGAATTAAGGGAAACAAGGGTATTTTTGGAACTATAGGAGATGTATTGTCATCTCAGGGATTTTATATTTTAGTATAACTGATAGCTCTGTTTCAACTAAGAAAGTGTAAAAGAATGATTAGGAGCAGAGCTTTGAAATCTGGTAGATAATTAGCCCAAATCCTGTCTTTGCCACTTACCAGTTGAATGATTTTGGATAAACCACTGAGCCTTTTTATGCCTTAGTTTTGCCACCTGAAAGTTGGCTTAATGATATGTTATTTACAAAGGTACTATGAGGATTAAGTTCCATAAGAACATAAGGAAACACTTAGCCTAGTGCCTACTGCACAGAAGTTGAAAGTGTTGTAATAGCAAAAATCTTTGTCACCAAGTGATAACTAAGCAGTAACAAAGGCAAATAAAATATATGAATCAGGGGCTCCTGGGTGGCTCATTTGGTTGAACATCCTACTTCAGCTCAGGTCATGGTCTTACAGTTCGTGAGTTTGAGCCCCACGTCCACCCCCACATCGGGCTCTGTGCTGAGAGCTTGGAGCCTGGAGCCTGCTTCAGATTCTGTCTGTCTCTCTCTCTCTCTCTTAAAAATAAACATTAAAAATTTTTAAATATATATATGAATATTTCCATTTATAATTAATTTGTGAAGATGGCATCTCATCTTATGCAAGCACAAGGTTGCTTTTTCATCTTATACATTTAATTTATAATTAAATTGTGAAGATGACATTTCATCTTATGCAAGCACACAGTTGAAGGTTGAAAATGTAAACTCCCTTGTGAAAATTTCAAACATAGTTTCAAGTGACTTTATTCAAAGAATCTTAAAAATAATTACCCTTGGTACAGCATAGACACTACAGTCAAAAGTACTGTACTAGTGTTGTATGGTGACAGATGGTAGCTCCTCTTGGGCTCATAGCATAACGTAGAGTTGGGGAATCACCATGCTGAAAACCTGAAACTGATACAGCATGGTGCGTCACCTACACTTCAATTTTTAAAAAAATTACCCTTAATTTTGTTTTATTTAAAATAATTTTTAATGTTTCATTTATTTTTGAAAGAGAGAGAGAGAGTGCAAGCAGGGAAGGGGCAGAGTGAGAGGGAGACAGAGGATCTAAAGCTGACTCTCTGATGACAGTAGCGAGCCCGATGAGGGGCTCAAACTCACCAACTGTGAGATCATGACCTGTGCCAAAGTCGTATGCTTAACCAACTGAGCCACACAGGCGTCTCAAAATTACCTTTAATTTAACATAAGTAGAATCTTTATTAATTTTTGCTTCCCTAAAACTAACTTTATTTGATGTTAAATTTTTTTTATCCTCGGCATATGTACGCTCCCATGCATTCACTGCAATAATTCCTATACACAAATTTATAGATATGAGTGATAAGAAAGACAGAATGGTATAAGGGAAGAACATGGGATTTGGAATGAGAAAATTAAAGAGACACTTTTGTCATTAGCCACTCAAAAGACACGTGACCTTTAATCTCATCCAGATTCTGCAACCTCTTCATTTGCACTATAGGTATGGTGACACCTATTCTATCTCCCTTATTTGAGGAACATCCAAGGACATGTGGAGCTGACTCTTATCTGCTATGAGAGCTGACAGCATTTTTTCCTCCATTCTTTACTCAAAGACATCAAGTTGGTACCTTGAAATTAATAATCATGGGAATTTACACCATGAAAATTGGCAGATGCTACAAGACAGTGTATTCTGTCCTTGTGCCCATTTCCCCTCCAAGATCTGGTTATTAATCTTTGCTAGTACACTACTGGGAATGTCACATGAGAAAGTGTGCCTGAAAGTGTCTTGTGAACTATAAATTATAACGCAAATATGTTAAAAATATTCATTATAGAAAACTGTAGGTATGTAGGGAACTGGTGACTTGCATATGAAAATACTATTAAATGGTCTTGCCTAATTAAAAAGCAAAGCATTAATAAGATCATTTGACTCATATTTTATAGAATTGCCCTATCAAATGAAGCCAATGACAGAACGTTATATAGAACCTTAGCAGGATGACTATCTCTGTTTGCCTAGGATTACGGAGTCCTTGTCCCATCCAGGACAAGGATTAGCTGTATAATTTGCAAGGCCCAATGCAAAATATAAATATGGAATACCTTGTTCAAAAAATATTAAGAACTTCAAGATAGTAACAGCAGAGCATTAAACCAAGAAAAGGCAGCTTTGGGCAGGGAATATTCAGCTGCATGCTTATGAAGCTGGTCCTACGTATGACACAGAATTTTCAGTGCTAAACCCAGAATAGCCTGGGGCACACAGGGACTAGGATGGTCGGTTAGGCTATCTTTGCTTCAAAAATAGTTAGCACTAGCAATAATATACTAACAAAGTTTTAGCACACCCAATGAAATATACCAAATGCACCAAGCACTATCAATTCAGATGAGAATACAGCTTGAATAACACTTTGTCTTTAAAGTTATTTGTTTGTTTCAGTCTGTACAATTCAATAAACTAAATGACTCTGCTGTGTGGTTCACTATTCTTGAGTCTTTCCAGGATATAGAATATAGACTTAGAATACAGAAAACCATTATAAAATTTTACCTTAAAATAAGTTTCAGACAATTAAATGAAGAAATGGACAACTGGTGTGTAAGATCATTTTATAGATGTGTTCATAAACTAGAGATAAGATCTGAGAAATGTTCAAAAAATAACACTGGATGGTGTAAATTATATATATATGCTGTGTATTTGTAATATACATGTAAAGAAAATGATTACATATGTGCATCTACACGTAAAACACACACATTGAGGTTACTAACATGAGAAATTAGTCTGATATTTAAAATAAATAATTTAAAATGATGGCACATGAAATAATTCTCCTGCTCTCCTTTACTGAGTTTATGGAGATGACTATGACTAAGCATCCACCATTGTCTTTGTGCAAACAATACAAATAATTAGAGCAGTCGTCCTCAAACTTTAGTGTGCGTTAGAATTACCTGGAAGACTTGTTTTTACACAAATGGTGAAACCCACTGACTTTCTGATTCAATAGTTCTCTGGTAGGGCTGGAGTATTTGCATTTCTGACAAATTTATAGGTGATGCTGCTGCCTCTGGGACCATATTTTTGAGAACCACAGAAATTGTCAAGCATTTCTGACCTTAACTATCATCTAATAATTATATGTTAAGAATGCATCACCCACTGCTACATCTGTTACATTGCTCCATTCCCTGTTGTTGGAGGAATTTCCTAAGTCAAATTAAAAGTATTTTTTAATAAACATAAATGCTAATTAATTACATTTATGGTGTAGAGCTAGGACTTTGAGAAAGCCTGAAATTGGATTGAAAGTTAATGCTTCCATTGTTCCTAGGGACTTGCTTAGAGCCAAAATCTTTTTTTGATCTGCAATATTATATTTTTGCTGCAAGTAGTTTAAATTATAAGCTTTTTTAAAGTACTCAGCCATCAAATACAACCCCTTAACATCATTGTGTGTAACCTTGTGAGGCTATGCACTTCACAGTTCCTGAATTAAGTTGCACATTAGGAGAGTAATTAGGGGAAATATGGCCAGGGGGGCCTAATAGTCACATCCCTTCAATCTTCACATGCCCTAATGTACATTTTTCTATCTTTCTGCTTTCTTTTCTCCAATTATATCACTGAAAATCTACAAAATATTAAAACAGGTCTGAGATGCACTTAAAATAAAATTAAATCAAACAAATGTACTCTGTTCTGAAGATTTAACTATGTACTTTTTCACATATCAAAATCTACTAGGCATGATAAAGTCTAACATCTATAACCCAGGCTCCTAGGAGGAACATAATTAAATAAGATATATGTAAAAATGTCCATCCAGTGTCTGCCACATTTTAAAACATCATTTTCAAGTGTACATGTTGAAGAAGTTATCAACATGAAAATATTTTAAGTCCGAAGTGTGTGGTGTAGGATTTCAAAGGCAGAAGGATTTTTGGACTGTCAGGATACAGGAGGAGAAAATTTCAAGTGAAGGGAATAATATATTCAGAGGTAAAGTTTTTAAATTGTGAGCTCAAGTTTAGAGGATGGAAAGCAATTTAGCCCAAACCAGTGAATTTCAACCCTGGTTGCATATTAGAATCACTTGGGTGTTTTAAAACTCCAAGTGCCTGAGCCCCCACTCTATACCAATTAAATCTGAATCTCCAGGGATTGGAGACAGGCTTCAGTGTTGAAAAACAAACAAACAAACAAACAAACAAACAAAAACTCTCCAGAGTACTATCAGGGAGGAAACGAAAGAGAAAAGCCATGGATTGACAAGCTGAAATTTCGTACTGTTATGATCAACTAGAAACTGTTTATTAATTTCCCGTAGGAACGCAACACGCAGATTTGAAGGCTTAACTCAAGAGTCATTTGAGCAACAGTCACTGCCCTTAACAAAGAACTTTGAGCCTTTTTGGCATCAGCGACCGCTAACAAGGTCCCTGCTGGCTTATTAGACTTCCCATTGGTGGGGAATCCTTGGACAAGAGTGAAACAGTAACACATTCTGCACCTCACTGTTAATAGATGTAAACAGCAAGCTCATAAATTCATGTTGTAGTCCATAGTAAATAGAGGCCTCCAAGGTGAATCAGCAAGTCAGCACAGATACAACCCAACTGCAGTGTACAGAAAAAAGCACAAGTTTGAAATCAATCAGAGCTATATTCGATTCCTTGATTCCCTCAATTACTAGCTTGAATGTAGGTGTGTTAACTAATAAATTTGTAACTTCTATAAACTTAAGTTTTCTCATCTGTAAATTGGGACAATGATGTTATTAATATCACAAGTCACTCTGGGGTTCAAATGAGATCACTTATGTAAAAGAGATTTCAAAAGTTTCAGGTATAAATTGTTATTATTTAGAGCCTAGAATTTCCTCTTTGACTTGCACTTCCAAAAGAGAATTAAAATCTCAGAAAGAGCATCTATTGATATTTGTATAATCCTTTATTATTTTTGCCAGGTAATTTACTGGCCAAATAATGACTTCTGTGAAGAAGTAAAATAGAAATCATTTATTCAAAATTTCACAGTAGTCACATCCATGACGTTTTTCTTTGTCTCTTAACAAACAGCAGAGTAGAGCTTTCTGAGGTTCCCAATCTCTATAGAATGGTATAAGTGAAGAATTGAGACATATTTTATATTTGGTTTGCTTTTAAATACAAAGATGTGAGAGTCTCTGTCTCTGTGGAAAATCAAAGCAAAAGATTTGGTCCCTACTTCTAAGGCATTTCTAGTCTATTTGAAGAGACAAGATGTACACAGTTCATTTAAGAGTTAATATAATAAGATGATCTATATTAATAATTGAGTACCTGTAACAAGGAGGTCGGATATTTGCTCAGCCTGTATCTTCGAACTATTTCTGAGCATATATCACAATATTCTGACAAATTCCATGTGCTTCTCATTCAGATGTCCTTTCTGAATAACTTTGGAGGCTTTCCCAGATTCAGTATCTGGAAAATTAGCCAAAGAAGTGAGTAAAGAAACACAAGCCTCGCTGAGAACACTGTTAAAATGGCAATCCTAATTTCTAAGACCACCCTAATGTTGGATAAAGGCAAGCAGCAGGCAGATTTCTATAAAGCAATGGAGTTTATGAAGAGGAGAAGTATCTGGTGTGGGGATGGGTCCTGATGGAGGAGAATTATGGCAAAAGAGACATTCCTGCAAGGGGAGTGCCCTCATATTCTTGGCTGGTAGCTCTCACGATGAGCACCCATTGATCAGATGCAATGAGCTGATAGACATGACAGGTACTACTCAGGAAGAATCCATTTTGTGCCAGATTCCATACTAGATGCTTCACACCTGCTATTAGAATTATTCCTCATTAGAATCCAGATGGGCATTAATTATTCCCTCTCTTACCAATGAAGAAACTGAGGCTCAAAAAAAAAGTTAACTTGACAAAGGTCATACTTTTTTTCGGTAAGGAATATAGAATTTAAAGTTGGGTTTGCATAGCTCTAACAATCTTTTCTCTATAGCAGTATCTTCAAACTGGGATAGACACACTACTGCAAGTTCACTAAGACTTTCTACAGGGTACATGGTACAAAGAATGTTAAATTTATTTCTAGATCCTCCTCCCAAATATATTGTTCCAAAATGAATCTTGAATGGAAAGGCTCCCGAAGGTTCTCCTTTACCTCTGCCCCATATACAATCCCCCTTTTCCTACTTTTTAGAAGAAGAACCTTCTTCTCACACATCCTGAATCCGTACTCAATAGAGCACATTATCAGAAGGGCTAAAAACCTACAGGGTGTCACACACATAGAGAATTCAAAATGTTGGTGCCAGTGTCGTTAAAGGGCATGACTTTAATTCCTAGGTAGCAAATGTCTTGCAAGTTGAGTGATTTGTAAATAAATTCATAATTTATAAGTTTGCTTTCATGAAAAATTCTTGGTTGAGTTGCAGCTGATGGATCAGATTTTTTGATAATGGATCAGTGTCATTTTTTGTATGTCACTAAAATAGAGTTCAAATAAAGTGAAATTACTGTAAGAAATCTTTTATTCCCATGTAGTTATTTTTGAGAACAAAGTTTTCTCAGGACCTAGATTTAGTTTTTGAAATTTAGAATAGATTTAGTTAAACTTTATCCTTTGTAGTATTAATCCATGGAAAACTGAACTAATTTTTAATTAACAATTCTTCACCAATGTTATTAAGAAATAAACTTTCACTAAAATTTTATTTTTTTATATTTAATATTTTATAAAACATTTTAATATATTTATGTGATTTTGATAGGTTGCTATGGCTAAAATGTTTAATGATAAATTAAACCATATTAGATTAATGCTCACATGAAATTTTTAAAAGCAATTTTAATTTTTATACCTATTTTCATTGCAAAGAAGTTGTTTTTTTAAATCAAGCATAACTTATATAACATTTGGTATGTTTATAAGGGAAAGTAAAATTAAAATAGGAGATGAAGTCAAAATAGAAAACCTCATAAATTTTCAGATATAATAGAGTTTGTTTAGGGATTTTTAACATGGATGATAGTGAATAAGGTGGATTTTTTTTAAAGTGGTATTAATTTTTTAGTTTTAAATTTGTACTATTTGCAATATCTCTGAAGTTATATCCTCTGAAAGTATTTACAATTATTATTAAAATAATCTGACATCTACTTAAAAATATGTGAGAGCACATATAAAATATGGTTTTAAAACTTTCATTTGGTGCTACTCAAGGATAAAAGCTTAAAGACCATTGCTCTACAAAAGTTTGTCCTCCATGATATGTGATTTATTGCTACATAGGAAAGGCAGTAAACCACTGCATTCAAGAGCCTGAGCTCTAGAATAAAACAAGCTGGTGTCCCAACGTTAATTTCTCTGATTTATTTTTTAATTATAGATAAGTTTCTTGACCACTCTAAGCCCCTTTTTTCAAGTCTATGTAATGGAGATGATAAAGGTACCTAATTTGTAGGATTGCTCTGAAGAGTATATGAAATTCATCATGTCAAGCTCTTAGAAAAATCCCTGCATATACATATATATATATAATGTATATAATGCATATATATATAACGTATATAATCATAAAAGTTTCATAGGCAAGAGGGAATGGAAATGCATGTACTTAGGCTAAGCTTCTAGTGGGAGCAGGGCTTGGAATGGTCTCTGAGAATGAGTACAAAAAACTCAAAAGAAAAGAAAAAAATCACAAACTGAGAGGGAGAAATACTGTGTGTGAGCCACAGTGGTAGAAGAGCAAAAACCACTGAATGTGAAAGTCAAGAGTTGCACCTTTAAAAATGAAGAGGTTGGGGTGCCCGGGCAGCTCATTGGTTAAGCGTCTAACTCTTGATTTCTGCTCAGGTCATGATCTCGTGGTTCGTGAGTTTGAGCCCCTCATTGGGCTCTGAGCTTGCAGCACAAAACCTGCTTGGTATACTCTCTTTCTGCCCCTCCCCTGCTCATGTTCTTTCTCTCTCCCTCCCTCCCTCCCTCTCTCAAAATAAATAAATAAATTTAAAAAAATGAAGAGGTTGACAACAAAATAAACCTAGATGCATAAAATTAGCTAGAACTCCCCTGCCCAAATCATAGTGCCTTTACTGTGTGTATCTACCTTTATCATCATCATCATCATCATCATCTGCCAGTTTCTGTTTGATATATCTAAGTTCTGAAATTTAATAATATGCCCTTAGTCATTATTACCCCAACTAGGTTGCTATTTTACAATTTAACTTTGATAAATTAACTTCTTTGTATGGCTCTGAATCTGAGTTTTACTTTTTTTTTATGTTTTGTCTGCATGGACTCTAAACAATCTTACTCTTGCTCTTCCCATCTACTATATGAAAGAGAACACGAAATAACAAGAGCTCAGATCTTAAAGATCTATATCTTAATTGATAAAGGTTAAAATCCCAACTCTACCACTACCTGTGTAGCCTAAGAAAATTCAACTTCACTTACCCTCAGTTTTCTCTTCTTTCCAATGCGCATAGTAATTTGTAATTGGCAGAGTTGCTATGAAGTTTGGAGGACATATATTGCCAAAAGCATTTAACACAGTTAATATTCTGAAAATAATATCTTATTCTTATTATATTCTCACTGCTAGTATTTCTGATGCAATGAAAGGAACCATTTAAAGGAGTCCTAATTAACTTTGAAATGAATAGTTTGCAAAATCTAGCACATTCTGACCTGATGATGTCCCCCAGACTATGATGCGGAAGGCCACACATTTCATGTTTCCTCTGGAACCAGAAACCAAAATTAAAAGTAACCACCAGAACTGGTAAGCAAAGAGACGTGTAACAGGCTGGAAAGATCTGCTCTAAGTGAGAGTGACTGTGCTGATTATTACAGAAAGGTCTTACTACTTTTCAGTATCCAGAGGAGAAATAATAGGCAGAAGCATAGGGAGAGAACACAATTGGCTCCACCTAGTCCATCTTGTTAATCAGTTCCCTGTCCCCAGATTAACATCTGTCAATTCCACCAAGATTTATTAAATGTAAGGAATTCTAATACAGCATGAATTTTATTATTTTGAATTAAGGTCTCAAGTGTAGTTGTAAACCAAATGAGATAATCGCCAACTGATTTTTTCTTTTCAATTTTCTTTTTACCAACAGGATTTGCTAGTCCACTTACTGGGATAGCAGATGCCTCTCAAAGCAGTATGCACAATGCCTTGCACATCTATATGAATGGAACGATGTCTCAGGTACAGGGATCTGCCAATGATCCCATTTTTCTTCTTCACCATGCATTTGTTGACAGGTTGGTTGACACTTTTTCACAAACTATACGCTTATTGGTGTTAAATATAGGACTTTAGCTATTATATAAAAGCTAAGAAATTATGGTAGTTTGTTGTCTCAGATCAGGTTCTCCCAAAAACAGACCCTAAAGTAAGGAGTTGGATGCGAATGTTTTTATTTAAGTGTTTTATTGAAGAGAAACTACTAAGGGTGTGGGTAAAGCAGGATAAGAAGGGGAAAAAAGCCAAGTTAGAGTACAATGTCAGTTGAAGTCCCAGACTCAGCCAGATTTTGGTAGAGTGTAAAGCACACCCCAACTTGTCTTGCCTTAACACAAGAAAATTGAGTTTTTGTATTGCCATATCAAATAGCCATTGGTTACAGTTTTCCCTGAAGTATCTGTCAAGGTCCCAGGCACTAGTCCATTCCAGACAGGCTACGTGGCTCCAGTACCCAAGGACAGACTTCTGAAGGTTGCACACGCCTGTAGTTAGAGGTAAAGCATGTAAAAGCAGAGAGGCTGGCACAAGGGATCTAAGGCCATCTGGGCAGGACACAAATATGCTACATCTCTCTTCAAAATATTTTTTTTCTCTCTGGCAACATTATTGTGATTTCTTCTTTTTGAACTTCAGACCCTCACATAGAAGCAGATATAGTTTTTGATCTCAACCTTGACCTGAGCATTATATTATTAATTCTTCAGACATGATGCACTATGGCTCAACCATCTTCTTTAATGTGATTTAATTCTCCTGGAGCCTTTTTCACCCTTATTACCCCTCTTCCATTATATGCGCAATGCCTTTTCCGTAAGATTTTAGACTTAATCACATGTGATGATAGCAGAAGAGAAGGTACATAGAGGAAGGTCAGCTGTCTGTTTCTGAAATTCTTCAAGAAGAGAGGAGGAAATATAAAGCATTGAACCATGACAGATGAATATAGGACTTTTTTTTTTTTTTTTTGGTCCCCTCTCAGGTAATTTTCTCACAACAGCCAATGAATAAAGGGCAGATTTATACCTGCCATTAAGGTAATACTTCTCTTTGGTAAATATAACAAGTTCTATTTTTCCTGTCTTAGAGAAACTGAAACTGAAAATTAGATGTCTTGCTCATATTATCACCATTTCTAACCCAATCATTTTCCCAGGAACATGGACATAATAACAGTTAAAAAAGCGACCACTAGGGGCGCCTGGGTATCTCAGTCAGTTAAGCGTCCCACTTTGGCTGAGGTCATGATCTTGCAGTTCACAGGTTGGAGCCCCGCATCAGGGCTCTGTGCCGACATCTCAGAGCCTGGGGCCTGCTTCGGATTCTGTGTCTCCCTTTCTCTCTGCCCCTCTCCGCTTATACACACACTCTCTCTCAAAAATAAATAAAACATTAAAAAAAAAAAGTGACCACTGGCTTGGAAGATTATTAGGCAGATTTTTATTGCCTTCATGACTATTCTAATATTATAGGAATCAAGTAATTTCCCGCCAAGTTTTATTTAGAAATCAGTTTTTAAGTGAGTATAAGCAATAAGATTTTTGATATCAGTATGATATCATAACTACCTATACCCATATATATAAAGAAGGGAGAATGCTTGGAAAAACATCTTACCAGAAAACATAGATTGAACTCTTTTTATGAAGTCATTTTTAAATCATATTGTACTTGTGAATTTTGGGCATTTTTTGATCTTTAGTGCCCCATGTAGTTTAAAGAATTCTAGATTTCCTAGACACACTGATGCCCTAGGCAAGAAATCAGCAAACTATGGATACAGGTCAAATCTGTCTCCTGCCTTTTTTATAAACAAGGATTTACTGGAACACAGCCACGCCATTCATTTATATTGTCTATGGCTGCTTTCATGCTACGAGGACAGAGTTGAGTAGTTGTGACTGAGGCCATATGGTCCACAGAGTGAAAAATATTTAGTTTCTGGCCCTTTACAGAAAAAGTTTGCTGACCCCTGACAAACCATAGAATTCCACATTTATATACCAGAAAAGAGATTAAGAAAAAAAGTTGGTCTTTGGCTAGCTTGCTTATATCTGTATTTATATAAAATACTATAATTGAATTCAGTGTCTGGAGGCATGTTTGCTTAACGGAGATAAGGCCATTATGCAGATATATGGCTTTTAGGCCATTCTGCCACCTTGAAAATTAAAATTTTAAATTTTCTGCCCTCTTAGAATCCTCTGCTAATCCTATCTTACTAGTAGAAATCTATACGGTTATGAGAATAACTTAAAAATAATAAGCTAATAGGAGCACCTGGGTGGCTCAGTTGGTTGAGAGTCTGACTCTTGACTTTAGCTCAGGTCATGATCCCAGGGCCGTGAGGTCAAGCTCTGTGTCAGGCTCTGTGCCCACAGTGTGGATTTTCTCTCTCTCTCTCTCTCCCTCTGACCCTCTCCCCCACTCTCTCTCTCTCTAAAATAATAATAATAATAATAATAATAATATTAATAATAATAATAAGCAAATGTCAAAGTAGTTTCTCATTCAGCCCATCGAGCCAAGGTGATTAAGATTCTGGGGAGGGAGAGGGAAGAAAAAGCACCATCATGAAGGATACACACCTGTGGATTGCCATAGACTATTGTATCACCTGAGCTTTCCTTTCAAGCCTCTTCTCAATCAGATGGTCGATTCACTGCCATTCAACTCTTCACAAATATATTTATTGACTACCTACTACATGCTGAGTATATTTGCCCAAATATTCTGCATTCCTTCCTGTCTCTATGCATTATTTATACCATTCTTCAAACCTGGAACATATTTTCCTTCAGTTATCTAATTTTTATATAATCTTCAAGACTAGTTACAATTTTCACCTCCTCCATGAAGTCTACCCAGACCATTCCTGTCTGTAACCATCTTTCCCATCCAGAGTGTGTTGGAGCCAGCCCACACTGGCTAGCAAGATCTAATATGGACATCTTTTCCCAACTTTGCTTTAGTGACCTCAAGCTATAGTTTGAAATTAACCATGGTAGGAGTATTTATACCATGAAATTGGCAAATGCTACAAATCAAGGCTTTTATTTTGAGAGCTAGTTGTTAAAGAATGACTAGCACACCACTGCCTCCATCTATTAACTCACACCACATGCTCTCTCTACCCTTTATTTTAAACACATCATTTATATCATTCTTGATTATGTTGTTACTCACTTGTGCTTTGTCTCTCTCACTAATCTCTGAACTACTTAATAGACAGACCCATGCCTTGTATTATATTTGTTTTTCTCACAGTGTTTTGTCTATCATCTTACTAGCAAGTGTATAATTAATTTCTATCAAGTGAACAAATGATTGAGAACAAAGTTAGCATGCCACATTTGCCACAGCTACAAAAGGAACTACAGAGAAGCCATTTTAACTGAAGGAATTTTTTTTTGCAAGACTTAAAAAGCAAATGTAATCATCATTTAATGCTATGAATAGGTCTCAAATTTTAGCATTTTTCTAGAATATTAGACCTGGCTCTAGGCACTGAGGAAACAATAATGAGACACGATCGCTGGTCTGAAAAAGTGTAGTCTAGTGGGAACTATAAACCAGTAAACAACTATAGTACATTCTGATTCATGCACAATCATAGGAGACATTCTTAGAAAGCTACATAAAAGGATGGTAGAAGAGCTGAGCCCTGAAGAATGGCAGGCCCACTTGACAAGAGTGAATAGTCAAGGATCAGGAGCACACACTTCTGTCTCATTAAAACCAGTAAAAAATGAAAAAGTGTACACGGAAGAAGAAAATGCAAGTTTGGCATCCAAAACATGGAAATAAGCCTCAAAGCTCATGTGTAGAGAAACTCATAAGATTCCAGTGACCAAGTAATCTGTCATCAAAATGTGCCAATGTTGGGGCACCTGGGTGGCTCTGTCAGTTAAGCACACAACTCTTGATTTAGGCTGAGGTCACGATCTCATGGTTCATGGGTTCGAGCCTCTGCTCTGTCAGTGCAGACCTGCTTGGGATTCTCTCTCTCCCTTTGCCCCTCTCCTGCTCATGCTCTCTTTCTCTCTCAAAATAAATTAATAAGCTTTTATTTATTTATTTTTAAAAACATCTTTTTAATGTTTATTCATTTTTGAGAGACAGAGAGAGACAGAGCATGAGCAGAGGAGGGGCAGAAAAAGAGGGAGACAGAGAATCTGAAACAGGCTCCAGGCTCTGAGCTGTCAGCACAGAGTCTGACGTGGGGCTCGAACTCACAAACCATGAGATTATGACCTGAGCCAAAGTCAGACACTCAACAGACTGAGCCACCCAGGCACCCCAATAAATAAGTAAACTTTTAAAACAATGTGCCAATGCTGAAAAAATAAAGACTTAAGGTAATTCCAATTCTATCACTTAAAAATCAGAGAATGGACTTAATATTACAGTTTTAAAAGATAGTATACATTTAGCTTTTACTATATTCAAGGCACTACTCTAAATTCTTTGTAAGTTCTATTTCATTCACTTCGCACAAACAAGTATATGACATAGGTTCTAGTATCTTCCATATTTTATAGATTTAATATGTATATGGATTTAATATACAGATTATGTAGCTGCTAAAGGACACAGTTGAGGGTTAAACAATGTAGTCTTACTACAGAACTAGGTTCTTCACCACGATGGGCAATTCCCTGGGAATCTGAAATATAAGTGTCCTGATTGCTCTTAGATTGAGGATAAATCATCATCATTAAAAGGTAATTCATTCAGCAAATATTTTAAGTTTTTACTATATTCCATACACCATGCCAGCTCTGATGGCTATTTTATTTGTTGAAATAAATAAGAAGTCCTGACCTCCAGGTACTTACAGTCTTTCAAAGACAGAAAAAATTAATAATCATAGCAATGCAGTACAGCCTATAAAAGAAATATGAGAGTTATGATTGCAGAGAGGAAGAGCCTTAAAAATTAAATGCTTTCTAAAAACTCCTATCCTTTGATTTATTCTTGAAGATGAGGAGAAATTAAAGATATGACAAGGAAGGTAAATGTCATACTTAGGGAGAAAAATTGGTAAATCATAAGATAGGGGAAATCATGCTGAAGAAACTTTATTTAGCGAGGCCGGAGAACAGGTTCCAATAAGTAGCAGCAAGATTAACATCAGATTTGAGGGCCCTGACCTATTCTTGGCTTCTTTGAAAGATTTCTTTTAAAAACTATCTTGAAACATTTTACTTTTTAGTTTTGTTTTCTCTTAAAGAAAAAAAAAGATAATATAAAGGAGCAGATTAGACGAAATGACCTAATATCTCTTCTGCCATTTAGAGAATTTAGAAAAGTAGAAAAAGGAACAAATTAACAAATTAAGAGAAGTTTCATTCCACCATTCTGATATACACTAAAGAATTGTATTTGTGCATAATTCTATACTTTTTTCCTACTTAATAAGCTTAGATATATTTCCATATCTGCACATGCAAATTTATTCCTTTCCTATTTCCCAAAATTAGAAAATGAAAGTATTTACACCACCCTCTCCCCTCACTTGCCTGAGATGTCATCAGTTCTGTAAGCCTCTGCTACTCTGAAGAGTAGAAATATATCCATTTGAATTTTTCTATTTCCTACACATATTATATATTTTTCCCCTAAAATCTCTTTACATGTTTTGCTATTTTATATTAGGAGAGGATTGTTTTGCATTTTATGAGTAAGTTGTATAGGTTTTTCATAATATTTTTAAAAGTTAGCCCTTTTGTCATAAACATTACAAATATCTCCTGCATTTTAACATTATCTTTTAAGTTTTAATGGTATCCTTTTCGCTTCAGAAGGTTTTTTTTTTTTAATTTTTAATGTTTACTTATTTTTGAGAGAGAGAGAGTGTGAGCGAGCGAGCATGGGTGGGGAAGAGGCAGAGAGAGAGGGAGACAGAATCCGGAGGCAGGTTCCAGGCTCTCAGCTGTCAGCACAGAGCCCAACGTGGGGCTTAAACTCACGGAGCTGTGAGATCATGACCTGAGGCAAAGTTGGCAGCCCAACAGACTGAGCCACCTCAAAAGTTGTTTTTAAATAGCCTTTTTTTATTCATTCTTTTGTTCCTGACATCAGTGTGCTTAGTTTCTTGTTCCTCAGTATTCTTACCTGTAAAAAGAATGGATTGCCATAAAGCTCCAAGGTCCTTTCTGGACTTTACTATACTCTGGATGTTTTTTTGAAGAAATAGTAATAGAATTCATTAGCACAATTACAGGGCTTTCATGGGTTTCTTAGTGACAGTTTAATCATGCTTTTAGTTATGATAGGTAACTGACAAATAAGTCCAATTCATAGTTAATTTTTTTTCTCTGCCATTCAGAATAAGGTCTGACAAGGGACTTTAGCTGTTCTCAGGTTTGTTTTAAAAACAAAACAAAGACAAAAAAACCTTTCTGGCAAGAAGAGAGAGTTGAGGAGCAATTACCCTAAAAGACTAGTTTGGTGTGTTACATATTCTTTTCCTCTAAGAAGATCAGATTTGGGGCATGCCAAAAATAGAGGGATTTGAAACTTTAAACCAACGCCCATCAAGCAAAGCTGATGTTTAAGCAATGAAATCAGGAGCTTTCATGCTTACTGTTTCCTTGGGAAGGAAGAGGAGCTTTGGTGCTGGATGGTATCCTGTGTATAAATGTCAGTGCAATAGAAAAGGAGATTTAGAAATATTTCCCTTTCCTTCACTCAAGAAGGACTCACATGGGCAAAAAAAAGCAAGCACACTTCTGCTTTCATTCATTTGTTCACTCAAAAATAAGTACCCTCTTTGTTTTTTGTGCTATATTAGGCCATGAGGATGCAGCAATCATTGAGAACTACTCCTCTCCACCTAATGCTTCCCAGTTGAGCTATGCAAATAACTAAGTGATATAAAACAAAATGTAACCTGTTTAGTAATAGTGGTTTAATAGGCTAGAATATGTGCAAGATAAGAAAAGAGCACCAAAATGCAAGGACCACAAGAGCTGTCCTCTTTAGCCCCTGGATCTGTGGCACCTCTCACGGTGCCTGGCAAAGAGTGGATATTCAGTGAACAGCTGTTAGATTCCCTTGTTTGGAATCTCTCATGACTTAGTGGCTTGATGAAGAATGAGTCCAATTTTGACTTGTGAATTTTGGTCATAAAAACATTCAATTCATGGGGACCAAAACAAGAAAGACCCAGAAACATGAGGTTCAAGAAACACTTTAGGAAAGAGATGATAGTTTAAAAACACAGTAAAATGCTAAAAACAGAGCTAACTGTGCTTACCGTGCACCAAATGCTAACTGCATCGCATGGACTGACTCATTTAACACTTTCAGCAATCCTACCAGTTAAGTGCCATTATCATCCTTACCTTAGGGAGGAACAGACTTGAAGCACAGAGAGGTAATCTGTCAGGATACGAACCCATGTTCTTAACCTGTTCTATATGCTTCTTCATAAAGAATTTAGAGGGTTAGCAGAAGAAATGTATATATAGAGAAAGAATATATACACTCTCAACAGAGGAGCAGGAGCTGCCAGAATAGGTGGTTATTTTGAGCATTAGTTGAGAAGCATGGTTAGTGAATCAGGAGCTGATTCCAAGAACAAGTTGGTAAAAAAGACTTAGCAAGCTCAAACTGGAAAGGGGTGGGGAGCAGTGGGGTACAGGGGATGTGAAGGGGGACAAAGACAGGGTCAAAAATGGAGTAGGGAGGGGTACCTGGGTGGCTAAGACGGTTAAGCATCTGACTCTTGGTTTCGACTCAGGTCATCATCTCATGGTTCATGGGTTTGAGCCCCACATCGGGCTCCACATGGACAGTGCAGAGCCTGCTTGGGATTCTGTCTCTCCCCCTCTTTCTGCCCCTCCCTGCTCATGCTCTCTCTCACTCTAAAAATAAATAAACTTAAAAAAAAAATTTGAAAATGGAATGGGGATGTTTGCCATTTAGAGTGCCCAGAAGCTTAAGCCAACAGTTTCAACTGACTCTCTCTCTCTGTTTATTTATTTATTTGAGAGAGACAGAGAGAGCACAAGCGGGAGAGGGGCAGAGAGAGGGAGAGACAGAGTCCTAAGGGCTCGTAGAGCCCGCTGCGGGTCTCAAACTCATGAACAGTGAGATCATAACCTGAGCAGAGATCAAGAGTTAGAAGCTTAACCTATTGTGCCACCCAGGTGCCCCAATTTTAACTAAATCTTCAACCCTCCTCTGATGTGGGAGCTCTTCCCAATTAGCCTTCCAGCCACTGACTCAGAAACTAAGTGAGGTGCAGATAGAAAAGGCAGGACTGGACACCCACCCTCTCGGAGCTCAAGGTTTAGTTCCTAGATTCTAAGTGTAGAAGAGAAGTCCTCAAGTGAAAGTATCATGACATCTAGAGTTAGAGACTGGTGAGCACACCCTGGCTCTGCTTCGTGATACTTGTGTGACCTTGGGAAGGTTGCCCAACTTCTCCCAGCCTCATTTTCCTCTTGTAAAATGGCAGTAATAATACTACCTTTCTCATAGGAATATCCATTTATACTTTAAAAACTATAACATATTATACAACGACTAGTTGTTGTAAAAAGAGTAGGGTATAAGGAACTGCACAGTGCTTTACTCACTATTATCCATGTGTTCCCCAGTATTGGTAACACTTCATCGGTTCTGTCTCATCCCTGTCACCTGTCTTTTGAGTGCATGGGAATCCCAGCTAGGTACAAAAGGGAAGCAGAACATTCCAGGGATGGCAAGCCTGCCTCACAACTCAGCTATAGATTAATTACATCTTTTGGAGAGACTTGCTGACTGTATTTCCTGCTGAATCTTCCCCTCCACTCTGCTCCCCAAGCATCCCCTGGGCCATTCTGCTGAGAAGGCTGCCCTGATCCACATGCCCATAAACCCAGTGCCTTGCCAACTTGGCAGCCTAGAAATAGTCCAGGCAAAAGGCAGGTCCCTGGAGCTTTGGGTATGAACAGCAGATTGCTTGCCTGCTGGTGACTGCGAGGCTGAAGCTTGCTCAGAAAAGCAGAAATCCCAGGGTTATAGAAGGAGGTGAGTTCAGAAGCCAGGGAAATGTCTTGAAGTCTGCTCTAGGAATCAGATGGGATAGCAGAGGAGGACCTGGCTGTTTCTTGGTATCTTTTCATATTGTTGGATTGTGACCAGCTTTAAAAATGTTCCCGGTTTGTTTTCTAAAGCAGAGTGTTAATTCCCTAGAACAAGAGAGCAGTTATGCCATCATAGTCACACTTACCCATATTCCCACAGCTGGTTTTGTTGCTATTCCTATTGTCCAGTTGAGCTTTTATATCAGTCTGCTTTGGTTAGACCATTTGTAGATTTGTCTATCTCTCCCAATAAATCTTGAGCTCTTTGAAGACAGGGTCTGTGTCTTGATCATCTCTAGCCTCCAGCACAGAGTCTAGCACCTAACACAGACCCTGGCACATAGGACATATTCAGTAAATTCTTACTAAAGTGTTGTATAACTGATAATTCTAAGGCGGACAGCCATCTGCTGGACTATTAATAACATTTTGTGGTGGAGTAAAATATTAATCTAAGGGAATTGAATTGCACCCTATTAGCTGATGAAGAAGCCATGTACTATAATAACCTAAAGAATGTTCCTCCTACAATGTGGGACATCTCCCAACTCTTTGCAGAATTAATTTGTTTTAGTACCAGGGGAATTAAATTGCTTAAAGTATTGATAACTTAAAAATACCAAATGAAAAAGGATAAAGAGACATGAGTTGTCATCATTTTTGCTGAATTTTTAAATCTGAAGGAGAATGCCAAGATCAATCCAAACCCCTCACTTTACAAATAAGGAAACCAGGGACCAGAGATGGTGACCTGCTTAAGGACATAGTTTTCTGCAAAGTAGAAGGGAAAAGTATTTCAAGGTCTTGTGGTGCAAAGCAGGAGGTCCCAGAGACAGAACGGGATTTTTAACATGACAGGGGGATATTTAACCAAGGAAGGCAGAAACAGCGTGACTACAGGAAGGTCCTTACCATAATTATTTAGAGAGACAAAGGTCAGAATGGCTGAAATAGCACCAACTATTAGGTCCAAGAGATAAGCATGACTATAAAATAAGTCAAAAGCCCAGGAATCAGGAGACTAGGAGGCAATAAGTCATGGATTAAGATCACAGATTTTAACATCAGACATGCCTCATTTTGAATACCAAGCCTGCTCCATCTAGCTCCACGATTCCTGGCAAGCTGCTTATTGTCCCCCACGCCCTCCCTTTCTCAGCCGTAAAATTCTGCTAATATTAGTAGCTATCTGAAGTTATAGCTTTGATAATTAATATGATATTTGTATAAGTGCATATGAAAGTTCTTAGCACAAAATTATAAGACAGACAAGGTCCTTGCCATTAAGATGCTTATATTGTAGTGGGGAGAAACACAAGTAAGCCAGGAAACAGTGAAATAAGCACATAAGTCAATTAAGCACTATAATGTGATATGTAATATGTATTTTATAAAGAAATACTTGGAAAGTTTCCAATTTAGATAGGCTGGCTTGTCCAAGGAAATGAGCTATAGCTTTACACTAGTCTCATGAGGAATCAGCCAGAAACTTCTTTTGGGAAAATATTTTAAGAAGTGAGAAGAACAAATTCAAAGGGTCCATGGCAAAAAAAAAAAAAAAAACCTTTGCTTGTCTCAGGGACACCAGCAAAGGGAAAGATGGTAAACAAAGGGAACCTGGTGCAAGATAAGGTTAAAGAGACCCCCAGAGATGAACAGAGGCCTAACAATAGTGGAGAGACTTTAAATGATTTTATCAGAGTATTGAAATAATTTTAAGAAGATTGGCATTTTCAAAAGTTATCCTGACTGCTGTGACAAATGGATTGTTGGGGCCAGAACTTTAGTAGGGACATGAATTACTGTATTGCACTAATCCAAATGGAAGGTGATAGTGATTTCAACCAGATGGGTAATGATGGAACTTTTGGAAATACGACTGAGTCCACATGTATTTCAGAGGTAAAACCAACAGGATGTGTCAATGGACTAGGTAAGGATATAAATATAGCCAATGCTAAAAAGAAAAAGAAAAGGTGGAATCAAGGATAACTCTTAGAATTAGGAGCATTAGGAAGACAACAGGACCATTACTGAAGTAGAAAAGACAAGGCAAGTAATGAATTTAGTAAAGAAAATGGTGTCAAGAGTTCTCTTCCAAATATATGTCTGAAACCCTTTTCTTTCTTTTGAGTTCCATCCTCCAAGATCCAACAGACTACTTGGCAGTCTGATGATGAGATATCCAAGAGAGACTGCCAAGTAGTCTGTTGGATCTTGGAGGATAGAACTCAAAAGAAAGAAAAGGGTTGCAGACATATATTTGGTAATCTTTAGCAAAGAGTCATTGTTTCACATCATAGGAGTGGAGGAGATCCCCCAGGTTCCCAGGATCTCCCAGGAGGAAGAGATCCTCCTCTTCCTTGAATAAGGAAGAAAAGCCAGAATCTGGCAAACCCTATCGAAAGGATGAATGGATACCAATGAGTCAGCAAAGGAGGGTGAGAATCACTGGCCAATGAGGGAGGAGAGAAACCAGGATAATAAGTCACAAAAGCCATGTAGGCAAAAATGAGGAAATTAAAAATTGTATCTAGTGCTCTTAAGAGGTTAATACAGAAGGGAGAGAAAGAACATATTGGGTCTAAAAACATGGGGGTAGATGTGACTCTAAGAAAAATAGTTTCAGTAGAATGGGAGCATCAAGAGCCAGATTAAGTGGGTTCTATACAACTCTTTTGAAAGGTTTTGACAAGAAAAAGAGCAGAGAGAAGAGAGATGGAAAGCAGGAAAGGGGATATGGGATCAAAGAAGAAATTGAAACTTTTTTTGAGAGAGAGGACATTAAAGAATGTTTGTATGCTACTGGAAGTGAAAAATTACAAAGAAAGACACATGCTAGTGAAAGGGAAAATCTACAAGAGCAAGGTCCTTGAGATTTGAGGTTCTCTGCAATGAGTAGGCATAGGTCTTCCTTTATGCCTGAATAGACACACACAAAAAAAATAGAATGTAGATACATGTGTATTTGTAAACTTGATGTTGGAAAAATTAGGGTCTTCTGATTAAATTACTTCCATTTTCTCACTGAAATGTGCGGGTAGGTCATCAGATCTAAATGGGGTAGGGGCTGACTAGAAGGATAAGGATGGAAAAGAGTTTGTGGAAGATTTGAGAAAAATATTAAATAAATTATCTTGAACATATTGTCATTCAATATAGCAGCAGTCTGCTGAATTAAAGAAACATGCTAGTTGGACAATGGGTAAGAACTAGAACATAAGTTTCATTAATATCTGCTCAATACTCTGCAAGCCATTTCCATTTATACTATCTTTGTTAATACTTAAAATAAGTATTATCCCTTTTTTTTTACTTTAAAAAAATTTTAATGTTTATTTTTGAGAGAGAGAGTGTGTGAGAGAGACAGAGCGTGAGAAGGGAGGGGCAGAGAGAGAAGGAGACACAGACTCTGAAGCAGGCTCCAGGCTCTGAGCCCAACAGACAGCTTGAACCCACAAACTGCAAGATCATGACCTGAGCCAAAGTCAGACGCTTAACCTACTGAGCCACCCAGGCACCTCTATCATCCCATTTTTAGAAGTTTGGAAACTGGGGGTCAGAAAGACTAAATATTTACCTGAAGTTTCAGAGCTACTAATCGACTGAAATAAGATTTTAAATTTTAAAATTTTGTTCATCTTACTTGAAAATCCTTATCTTTCAGTTCTACCATCATACCATTGAGAAGCTCACTGTAATCACATCAGAAACATTCCCTGTAAGGGGATGATTGGGTTTGCTGGGGCTGCCATGACATAGTACCACAGTATCATAGTAGAACAGAAGTTTATTTTCTCACAATTCTGGAGGCTAAACATCTGAGATCAAGGTATTGGCCAGATTAGTTTCTGTCTCTTTGGATTATTCATGTCCCATCTTCTCCCAGCGTCTTCATATGACCTTCTTTCTCTACATGTCTGTGTCCTAATTTCCTCTTCTGATAGAAAGGACATCAGTCATATTGGACGACCTAATGATCTCATTTTAACTGAATTGCCTCTTTAAAGACCCTTTCACCAAGCACAGTCATATCCTGAGGTGCTGGGGGTTAGGACTTCAATGTATAAAGGGAAGCGGGAATGTATAACTCAGCTTGTAACAGTTGGTGAGGATGAGAGTCAAACTGTAGTAGAAGGGAAACAGAATGGAAATTGAAAATATCCCATTAGACCAAGCTTTTAATAATGTGACGACAAAATAAAATAGGATAGCAAATTGTTTGAAAGGAAGAAATCAGAGAAACAATGTTGGGAATGGCTCTTTTTTTAAAAACAAAAACAAAAACAAAAAAATAAGAGATCCACAGGGGTGCCTGGGTAGTTCAGTCAGTTAAGTGTCCGACTTCAGCTCAGGTGATGATCTCACAGTTCGTGAGTTCGAGCCCCACGTTGGGCTCTGTGCTGACAGCTCAGAGCCTGGAGCCTGCTTCAGATTCTGTGTCTCCCTCTCTTTCTGTTCCTCCCCTGCTCGTGCTGTCTCTCCCTCTCTCTCTCAAAAATAAAGATTAAAAAAATTAAAAAAAAAAGAGATCCATGACTGAATTTATAATTTAAGAGAAATTGCTAAGGAAATGAGGGGAGGGGGAAGCGTCAAATGTGAAGCACACTGAAATACTTTAAAAGGTAAACTATGAAAAAAGATATATGGCTTCAAGCCTAAAAGATGATTTTCTAGGGGAAAGTATCCCATATTTTTTCCAAAGGAAAAACTAATCAGAGGATGACAACTGATGTATAAAATATTTGTAGGAAATGCTATCTTGAGAACCTCATTTGTCAAATCAATCCTAAAATGTCTTTTTTGTCATGTGACTTTGTTTTATTAAGTTGCTTTAGATTTCTGGAAATACCAAAACAAAATTTCTGCATGTAGGATTGACGAAGCAGAGAACAGAAAAAATCAAGGACGTATAAAATAAATGTTATTTTTCCCCTGGAGTCAAGAAGGCCCAAAATAACTATTGTCAAGTACAAAATGTCACAATGATCTACACATAACATTGAGGATGAGAATCTCTTGGAAACTCAGGAAAGACATATTACTAAATTCAAGTAATCAAAATGGCAGTAATAAAAGGAGTTTTCTGTAGCTGGATCCTTACAGGAAGCAATCTATCAGGAGAACATTACATATATTTATCAAAAGAAGAAAAGTTTTTGAAAAGAGTGCTTTTCGCTCACAAAAAGGAGTAGCAAAAGGCTTTAATCTCAGCAAGAAAGAAGATAGCCATACAAGCTTCAAGATTTGTCTTCTGGGGGTTTGCCTCCTGTCAGCACAGCATGGACTCTGGAGGCAAAGTTCTTACTCTTCTCCCAGAGGGGGCCACTCTTCCTGGCAACAAGGCAGGGGCCCGGGTAGATGTGTCATTTCTCCTGTGTCCCAGGAACTGACGTTATTTCCTCAAATCAAAGAAGGATCTGAGACCTGAGCAAGTTTTCTGCCTATCCCTCCCCAGCAGCCAGTTAATATCCTGTGCTCTTGTAGCCCAGAATGCAGATGGGTCCTAAGCAGGTCCAACATGTCCTTTCTTCTGCCTCCCAGCGGCATCCAGGAGAGGCTCGTAACTGGTCATATATTCTCCTGGTGTCTTGCATTCTCAGGAATTAGAAACTGTTCCGTAGTTCATGTGAAGCTTAATCAATTTGTTAACATATCAGCGGTTTTCCTCCTTACCCAACTGTATGGCTTTTACCCCTTCCAATCATATTCTGGCGAGCTGAAAAAGCTCACATTTCCTGTCTCTCCTCAGCATGTCACCCGTTGCCATCAGTTTGCCTGGTTTTGTTTTGATGCTAGCTCTCTGATGAGGCAAAAATATGATTTTTAAATTGTGACTTATTTTTATTGTTAAATCGGGAATGGTATTCTCATCAAGCTTTTACCTTTTAAGCAGAAAGCAGAGCTGAGTGATGACAAGTAAATTTTCTCCTCTCTTCTCAGCCACAAAGGGAAGGCAATCTTGGTGTTAGTGGTAAGTGTCAAGATGGAAGTAATCAAGCAAAACCTCAGGAGTAAAGCATAGGGAGTGAGGAATGGATTCAGAGAGAGACAGAAATAATAGCTAAGATAGAAAAGTGTGTTCAGATGCTGCTACAGAATTGGTATCAGAGGAACTGGTAACTAGGAGTGGTGTAACCCTAAGACTCAAAGTTCATGAATAAGTGTCGAAGCTCAGAACTGAAAAGATAAAGAAAGGCTCAAGTGCTGCTGGGGTCCCATGTTCCATCTGGAAGAACGTGCTGCCTTAATACTACTGCAGGATTGATTTGGAAGAGTTGTGCTTCCCTTCTCAGTCAGTCTTGTGGGTATATGCAGAGGCAGAACACGGAAGAAAAATGGAAATCCTCTTGAATCATGGTATTTTACTTGTGCTCTGATCGTTGACGCCATGCACTGCCACATATGGTTGAAAATTTCACTGGGGTGCCTGAGTGGCTCAGTCAGTTAAACATCTGACTCTCGATTTGGCCTCAGGTTATGATCTCATGGTGGTAAGATTCATCCCAGCATTGGGTTCCATGGTGGGCATGGAGCTTGCTTAAACTCTCTCCCTCTTCTTCTACCCCCCACCCCTGCTCACTCTCTCTCTTTCTCAAAAAAAAAAAAAAAAAAAAGATTACATTCATTTACATTCATAGATTATTGTATCATCAGGATACAATGTGAGCAGGAAAGCTAACAGCCTAGGTCTGCAATGTGGTATAATTTTCAAATTCTGTAACAGTCTATATTGAATACCTGTACACTAAAAACTAAACTGTAAAATTAAATGTTATTGATAACACTTATATGAAATAAGAAAGGAGATGTGAAAAAAGATGTTAGTTAATATATCAAAATAAATGGATATAAATGGACACAAAAACTAAGTAATATGTAAAAATACACCAAGAGTAGACAGGGAAGAAAATACATAGAGTTGCTGCTGATCTCATTTCTCTAACAGGTTATGATCCCTTTGTTGTTATCTATAATTTTTTCTACTACCCATAACATGTTCTGTTTGCCTTCAGCCAGTGTCTCAGCCAGCCAAAGCTCTTTACTCAGTGAATGACACCAACTTTTATTCCTAGAGGATCTGAATTCTAAGTAACTTTATATTTCTTTGGTTCCTATAGACTTCCATTAGGTTTTACCATTAAATGCAGAAACGCTAAAAACTCCCCGGAGAATGCCCTAAATTTCAGTCTTTCCTGCACTACTGTGTAGCAGCAATCCAAATATACCTTGATAGTCAGGATCAATTGCATCAACCAGTATAGTACAGTACTCCTCTTTCTTATACATATGCCCAGTGGCATAAAGCATCTAAAATGTCCTTGAATTAAACTTCCAATCCAACGCAATATTTCTATGTACCTACGTGAAAGCAGTTCTTCTACTTTGCAAAATAACACCTGAAAACCAGGCAGTTTCAAAATTACATTTATAGGAGGAAAAACATTATATGTGGGTCATAAAATGCAATCATGAAAGGAACCATTCCCATTTCCTCTCTTACTTCCAGCACCTGTAAGGATGCACATGGGAAAAATATTACTCAGTAATTCAAAATGTGTACTGACTTGTAGGACCGGACCTCAATTCTTGAGGATGTTTTCTCCCAACTGGTACCTCAACTGAATCTTCAGTGGTCAATCCACTATTTTATTAAGCCAGTAGCTTTTAGGTGATGAAATATATAGTAAAACTAGTGAATTCCACCAGAAATAGCACAATATTGCATTGCTTATGCTATAAAATGAGTTCTGTAGTCGGAAGCAATGTTAAGTGGAATAATGTGATAATAAAGAAACATCCTCTGGGTCCATGGGTGGTGATGCTGGCAGAAGTATTATCCACAGATGAAGCAGATAAATATACAGATATTCACCTATTTTGGTGAAAGCAATAGCTGTATACTTTATGATGATAAAATTCCAATGTAATCAATATACCAGGTGAATGAACTATTCCCTGCTCCAATGCCATGGTGTTTTATCAGAATATCATAGTTGGTTCTGATATACCAGAGTGCATTAACAGATTTGGCACTATATAGCGGTAGTGGCTAAGTCAGACTTTGTGAGAAGGAAAGCTGTATCATTGAATCCATGCCTAGCGTCCATCTCTGTCACTATGACTACTTTGCACATGGGTTTAATGAGCAAACACTGTTGCAACTTAGGAAAGAGGCTGAATATTATCAACAGAATGTACCAACTTGTCCACCTTATTATCAATAATGGAAGGGTCTTTGAGACATTTGGATCTGCATATGGCTCTGTAAGACAGTAACTTAATAACTACATGTTCTAAATATAAAATTTTATTATTCTAATTGCATCTATTTTCCCTCACTATAAATCCCCTCAGAAGACTCCTCTTAAGAATTTTTTCTATGGAGAATGGCAAGTAAATTATTTTTGAAAATATCTTTTACTTCCTCTCAGATCAACAGATCCCAGAGATTTTGGTATATCATGATTAATTATGAAGCTCCATCCTATTTGCATACTAATTACAAAGAAGGCCTCTAACTACAAAGAAGCGAAGTATGCATCCTTTGAGGAGGAGTTAAGGTACCTTAACTCAAGGCACTGAGAGTTGAAGACAAAGTACATTCACCTATTCCTTAACTATGGACAATCAAGATATTCTAAGTGGAATCATTGGGAATGTGCCCCACTCCAAGGGGCCTTTGTGAAAACTGTTATCTTTTCCTTTGAAATTCTCCATCAGCTTTTCCTTCCTTCTCCATCCACCAACTAATCTTCTAGTAACCCGTTCAAATTCCAGCTCAAACATCGCAGCTTTTCATTTTCCTTCCCTTCAATCAGAGCTAATCACCTCCTCCTTTTTTTACTTTCTTTTACTTATCTCTGTCCTGGTGTCTATTAAAATTACACGTGCATTCCCAGACTGTGGCACTTTTAACTGCAGGGACTAGTATTTCTGAGGTCTTTATGTGCAAGAATCAGTGTAGCCACTCAGAAATACTTGCTGAATTTTGAATGGAGATTTTGAGCTCAGGGATTAACAATGACTCTTGATTTCAATGATGAATAATCTGCCAAATACAAGGCTTCTATTCCATGCCAAGGATGATCAAATACTATTATTAGCTGTAACTGAAAAGGATAGTCAGTTTGGAAACTAAAATTGCCCTCTTAAACAGGTTTACTTTGAGATAAGACATCCAACTGTCAGAGAAGTTTTATTTTGGTATGTAGAGACTCAATTCTAGAAGGTCTTCACAAATAGGCTAATAAGATAGTAACCAGGTCAAGGAAACATGGCAGAAAGAAGTTACTGGAATGGACAGAAGTGGTCAGTACATGATCGATGAGGATTTAAGCATTGTCATGAGAATCTATCAATCCTTCCTACTGAGATCACAATTAGTCCTCAAATCTGGAACAAGTCTGAGCTTGGGGTAGAAATTAAGCAACATGTAGGTGAAAAGGCCTTGCAGAGGCTGGAAAAATAGGTCAGTGCTTATTTACCTTGTTTATAAATAACAACAAAACCACTGCTTCTCTTAAATCTACCCAATATCCATCCATTTATATTTTACTTTTGTTTATTTGTCTGTTTGTTTATTCACTGTCAGGATCATAATTTCATGGGACTTTTCTCCAATATATTCTGTGATGCACATCATCAAAGGTACCAGAAGACGTGACACTTAAATCCTCCTTTTTTAAAATCTAATACCTAACTTTAAAATTGCTTCATTTTTCACACTGAAGCACCCCCAACTCATTTCACTGCTTTTCCATTTTTCACATTTTCCTTTGGCCATATGTTTGGCAATGGAATATTCTCCTTATTTTTCTCTTAAAAATTATTTACTACACCCATCAGACTTCTGGCAAAGAAATCAATTTTCTTCTTTGTTCTTATTTTATTTGATACAGACAGCTAATAGGAAGACACAATTTTTCCTCTTCAGTGCCTTTAAGATACCAGGTGTTATAATTCCTCAACTTAAAAATAGTAAAATAAATAAAAACAAAAACACAATTCATCTACGTTCAGGTAGGACCCATCTGAGAAGATTCTTTTACCTTTCACCATAGCAACCAATATGCATCTCATTGCCACAATGCCAAACCCTCAAAATGAATTAACACAAAATCAATACTGTAGAAGTAATTAGAAAAATCTCTTAGGAGTTTTGTTTTCACCAAAAAACAACTGCACATTGTTAATTTTATCAGGAACATGGAATGTATTACTTTTTAAAAATCAATGAGGCAGTCCTACTCAGCTTGGGATACTTAATACATTCTGCTCAATGTGCTTCTTGCTTTTTAAATTGAAATTGACAGAACAGGTAATCTACTATGAAAGTGGTTCTCAATCCTTGCTGTATAAGTTCATAGGATGCTTTTTATTTTTTTTTAATGTTTATTTATTTATTTTGAGAGAGAGAGCAAGAGAGAGAGCGTGAGCGCACAAGTTGGGGGAAGGGGGACAAAGAGAAAGAAGAGAGAGAAAACCCCAGGCAGGTTCCGCACTGTCATCATAGAGCCCAATGGGGGACTCAATCTCATGAACCTTGAGATCATGACCTAAGCTGAAATCAAGAGTTGGATGCTTAACTGACAGGGCCACCCAGGCACCTCAGTTTGCTTTTCAAAAATACCCAGGTACAGGCCCCAGACTTATAACTTCCTATTTAATAAATATAGAGGCCTGGGACTCAGCATTTTAATGGATTGAGAACCACTGTGTTCATGCCCACAATGAGTGGTCTAGAATTAGCAACATGTATATAACCACAGATGTGCTAAAAGGGAATTCTAAAAACACAGATATCCATCAATTTATAGCATTCTTTTAAGCTCTTCTCTACAAAGCTAGACTTCTTTTTTTCAAGCTTAGCATTCCTCTTTTCATACTGAAAGTCAAATTCTGCTGTGTTATGAAGGATACTTGGCTAGGACACTAATATCTTGCCTAACTCTTCTAAGCTTTCTTTTCTAAGAGGGCTGACACTACTTAAACCTCTATCACTGATAAAGAAATGCCAAGCAGACTACCTAAAACTGTACTACCAAAAACTCCCTAAAACTGAGCACCCATCTGTCCTGAACCATAGATTTCACACTAAAATAGGCTCTTCTGTAAAAGCAATTTGTAAATAGCACCAAATATGACTACACTGTTGTAGGTAATGTAGCTAGATTTGGGGCGGGGGGATGTCATTCATATGAAGAGTTGGAGTTGAAATAGGACCAAGGAATGAGTTTTCAAGGCCTGTGAATTTGAGTAAGCCAAAATCAAACCAGAGTCCATTATATCCTTTTGAATGCTGTGTTTAGATCCCTGGATTCGCTGTTCAGGGGTGTACCTACCTAAGGTCAGGAAAATTTCCTAGACTCGCCTTACCTGTGATTCTACATCTTTGTCTCCAAACTGTCATTCTACTAATCTTTCAACATGTCCGCTGGTCAAACTTCAATGAATATTATGCAAAGCACTTGAAACATCTTAAAGTATATTTCACTATTGTAATATTGAACCTCTCCTAATGTTAATTAAAAACAGTTCTCATTATTTAAACCTATTACCCTTTAGCTACAAGATCATGGGTGTATTATATTAATTGATTTTTGGATGTCAAACAAACCTTGAATTCTTGGAATAAATCCCACCTTGTTATTGTGTATAATTCTTTTTATATGTTGCTGAATTTGGTTTAGTAGAATTTTGTTGAGTATTTTAAATTTATATTTATAATGAATGAAAAGAAAAAGAGGAAGTATATTCCATACAAATATGAGGGGGAAGCAGTCAATAGAAACTGTGCCCAAGGGAGTCTAGATATTATTTCTAGACACATACTTTAATCAACTTTTTAAATATGTGAAATGAGCTAAAAGAAACTATGCATACAAAACTAAAGGAAAGTATGAGAGTGGTATCTTACTAAATAGAGAATATGAATAAAGAAATAGAAATTAAGAAGAATCAAATAGAAATTTGGAGTTAAAAATTGGAGTTGAAAGGTATAATAACTGAAATAAAATATTAATGAGAAGGGCTTAGCAAATTTGAGCCAGCAGAATAATCATTAAACTTGAAGATCATACAATTGAGATAAATCATTTTGAAAAACAGAGAGAAAAAGGAGTGTCTGAGTGGCTCAGTCAGTTAAGTGCCTGACTTCTGCTTGGGTCATGATCTCAGTTTGGGAGTTTGAGCTCCACATCAGGCTCCATGCTGATAGAGCAGAGCCTGCTTGGGACTCTCTCTCTTTTTCTTTCTCTCTGCCTCTCCCTCACTTGCACATACTCTCCTCTCTCAAAATAAATAAACAAACTTAAAAAAAATAAAAACAGAGAGAAAAAAATAACAATAAACAAAACCCAAGAGACTAAGGGACACAATCAAATATATCAACAAATGAATAATAGAAGCCTCAGAACAGAAGAGAGAAGGGAGCAGAAACAGTATTTGAGAAAAAATAGACAAAACCCTCTAAGATGTGATGAAAAACACGAATTTATATCTACAAGAATCTCAACAAACTGAGAGTAGTGTAAATGCAAAAAGACCCACCAACAGACACATCAGAGTAAAAGTGCTGAAAGCCAAAGGCAAGGAGAACATCTAGAAAAAGCAAGAGAAATGACCTATCACATAAAAAGGATCCCCAGTAAAATCAAAGATTGACTTCCCATCAAACAGAAAACAGAGGATTGGCATATTCAAACTGCTGAAAAAAAAAATACTGTGAATCAAGAATTCTATGTCCAGCAAAATAATCCTTCATAAATGAAAGGGAGGGGCACCTGGGTGGCTCAGTTGGTTAAGCATCCAACTTCAGCTCAGGTCTTGATCTCATACTCCGTGAGTTCAATCCCTGCATCAGGCTCTATACTGACAGTTCAGAGCCTGTAGCTTCCTTCAGATTCTATCTTCCTTTCTCTCTGCCCCTCCCCACTAGCGCTCTCTTTCTCTCTCAAAAATAAAATAAAAACATTTAAAAAAAGAAAGGGAAATTAAAACATTTCCTTATTAACAAAAACTACATTCCCTATAAACAAAAGTCTACATTGCTAGTAGACTTTCCCTACAACAATGCTAAAGGGAGTCAGGCTGAAAACAAAAGGACATGATGCAGTGACTTAAATCTACATGAAGAAATAAAGAGCACTGAGAAATATATCAAAATAAGTAAATATAAATTTTCTTTCAATCTATAACTTCTTTTTTATATCTGATTAAAAGAAAAATGCATAAAGCAATTATTAAAATCTAGTTGGTGGGCATATTATATATATACATACATATGTGTGTGTGTGTGTGTGTGTGTGTGTAGTTTGAAACAATACCAATATAAAGATGAGGGAGTGTCCTATAGGAGTAAATACTTTACATAATATTAAAATTAAGTTGGTATTAATTTGAAGTAGATTGTTATAAAATGTCAGTAGTAATCCCCAGGGCAATCACTAAGAAAATAACATAAGATAGTACAGTAAAAGAAATGACAAAGGAATTAAAAGGGTAACTAGAAAATATATTCATTATAAGAGAGGGTGCAATCAAAGAACTGAGAAACAAAAAAGACATAAGACATCTATGGAAAAAATTAGCAAAATGGCAGGAGGAAGGACTTCCTTATCAGTAATTATATTAAATGTAAATAGATTGAGTTCTCTAATTAAAGGCAGAACTTGGCTAGCTTGATAAAAAAAAACAAAAACGACCTCAACAAGTGTTGTCTAAAAGAAACCCACTGTAAATACACAGACACAAATAGGTTAAAAATAAAAGGAAGGAAAAGAATTCACACACACAGTACTCAAAAGAGATCTGGAATAGCTCTACTAATATCAGACCAGAAAGACAAAAAAAGCTTTAACCATAAAAGGATCAATCAACAATATATGACAATTATAAATATATATGTACCTAAAAACACAGTAACAAAATACATGAAGCAAAAATTGACAGAATTGAAGGGAGTAATATATAATTTAACTCTAATGGATAGTTAATACCCTACTTTCAATAATGGATAGAATAACTAAACCAAACATCAGAGAAGAATATAAGATTTTAATGTACATGGAACATTCTCCAGCATCAATCACATGTTAGAGTATGAGTCTTAGAATTTCTAAAAGATAAAAATAATAAAATGTATGATCTCCAACCACAATAAGAAGAAATAAAAAGTCAATAATAGAGATTTGGAAATGTTATAAATATATAGAAATTAAGCAACACACTTCTAAATAACCACTGGGTTAAAGAAGAAATCACAAGAGAAATTAGAAAATACTAAAAATTTTAACTAAAAGTTAAATTAAAACAAAAAAGAAGCTTCTGGGTGGCTCAGTTGGTTAAGCAGCCGACTCTTGATTTCAGTTAAGGTCATGATCTCATGGTTTGTGGTATCAAACCCCGCGTCAGGCTCTGTGCTGACAGCTCAGAGTCTGCTTGGATTCTCTGTCTGCCCTTTCCCCACTTATTCTCTCTCTCTCCATCTCTCTCCCTCTCTCTTTCTCTCTCTCTCTCTCTCAAAGTAAATAAGTATTAAGAAAAATTAAAACAAAACACACAAAAACATATGGGATGCAGGAAAAGTGGTACTTTTATAGTTGTAAGTCACACATTAAAAAATAAGAAATATCTCAAATTAATAACCCACCACCAACATTAGAAATTAGAAAAGGAAGAGCAAGCTAAACCCAAACAAGGAGGAAGAAATAGTAAAAATTATACTGGAAATAGGAATAGGAATTAGTACTATAGGGAACAGGAAAACTATGGAGGAAATCAATAAAACCAAAAATTGATTCTTTGGAAAGATCAACAGAAATGATAATCCTTTAATTAAATTGGCCAATAAAAAAAGAAAGAAGACTCAAATTACCAAATTCAGGAATGAATGAAAGAGGAGCACCTGGTGGCTCAGTTGGTTAAGCCTCTGACCCTTGATTTCAGCTCAGATTATGATCTCACATTTGGTGAGTTTGAGACCCAGGTGGGGCTCTGCACTGACAACATGGATTCTGCTTGGGATTCTCTCTCTCCTCTCTCTCTGCCCCTCCTCTGCCTAGGTAGTCTCTTTGTCTCTCTCACAAAATAAATAAGCTTTTATATATAATAATAAAAAAAATAAGATCAGGAGTGCAAGAGAGGACATTACTACTGAATTTGCAGAGGGAACATTAGATTATGAGGGAACACAATGAACTTTAGCATTCTGGATGAAATGGGCAAATTCCTAGAAAGACATAAATTACCAAAACTAACCCAAGAAGAAATAGATAATGTGAACAGAACCTATAACAAGTAAAGATATTGAGACAGTAATTTTTAAAAAAATATGGGCATCTGGGTAGTTCAGTCAGTTAAGTATCCAACTCTTGATTTTGGCTTAGGTCATGATTTCATGGTTCATGGGATCAAGCCTCACACCAAGCTCTGTGCTGATGGTGCACAGCCTACTGGGGATTTTCTCTCTCCTTTTCTCTTTGCCCTTCCCCCATTGGTACATGTGCTTTCTCTCTAAAAATAAATAAATAAACATTAAAAAAATTAAAAATAAATCCAACAAAGAAATTTCCAGGATCAAATGGCTTAACTCATGAATTCTACCAAGCATTTAAAGAGGAACTAAACCAATCAAAGTCTTCCAAAAAATAAAATATGAGGAAACATTTCCTAATTCATTCTATGAGGCCAGTACCCTGATAGCAAAGCCAGGCAAAGCAATCACAGAAGAGAAAACTGCAGAATTATTATTATCATCATCATCATCATTATTATTTTACAGAGAGAGTGCCATTGGAGGAAAGTGGCCAAGGGAGAGAGAGAGAGAGAGAATCTTAAGAATCTTATGCAGGTTTTGATCCCACGACCCTGGGATCATGCTCTGAATTGAAATCAAGTGTCAGACAGACACTCGACTGATTAAGCCACCCAGGGACCCCAAAACTACAGAATTATATCCTTTACAAAAATAAATTTAATTTTTTTATTTTTTATCAATAAAATCCTGGAAAATAGAGTCCAACACTATATTATAAGGTTTAGACCAGGACCACGTGGGATTTATTCCAGAGATGCAAGGTTAGTCCAACATATTAATATAATGAAAGGAAAAAACCCACATGATCATTTCAATAGATGAAACAAAAACCAACATTCTACCATGAAAAAATAAACACTTATGAAACTAGGAATAAAGGGAAACTTTCTCAATTTGATGACAGACATCTATGCAAAAGTACACTTAACGGTTAAAATCTGAAATCATTTCCCCTAAGTTTGGGAACAAGACAAGTTTGTTTGCCCTTGCCACTCCTATTTAGCATTATACTGGCAGTTTTAGCCAGGGCCATTAGGCAAGAAAAAGAATAAAAATTGTCCATACTGGAAAGGAAGTAAAACTACCTGTGTGTGCAGATGGCATGATCTTTTATATAGAAAACCATAAAGAATGTACAATAAAAGAAAAAAAGGTGGGGGTGGAGCTAATGAAAGAGTTCAGCAAAGTTGCAGGATACAAAATCAACGTACAAAAATATAGTCTATACCTATATACTAGCAATAAACAGTCTGAAAATGAAATTAAGAAAATAATTCCATTTTTGGTAGCATCAGAAAGAATACTTAGGAATAAATTAAAACAAAGAAGCACAAGACTTGTACACTGCAAACTACAAAACTTTGTTGCATAAAATTAAGGAAACTGTATAAATGGAGAGCTATCCCTATTCATGAACTGGAAGACTTATTGTTAACATGTCAGCAGTCTCCAAATCAATCAATAGATTCAAAGCAATCTGTCACGTGAGAAGTGAATGGGCCATGATTCAAATGCCAGGGTGTATGATGCCATGTGAAATAAGTCAGACAGAGAAAGACACATACCATAAGATCTCACTCATATGCGGAATCTATAAAACAAAATAAATGAACAGACAATCCAATAAACAAACCAAAAACCAGAAGCAGACTCCTAAATACAGAGAACAAACTGGTGGTTGCCAGAGGGGAGGGCGCTGCGGAGATAGGCTAAATAGGTAAAGGGGATTAAGAGGTAAAAACTTCCAGTTTTAAAACAGAAGATTTTCTTGAATAAATGTTTCTTCATTCAAAAATTTCCAGAAATTTTAAATTGTTGGGATTATTTCTCATGATTTTTACCAGTTTGTTTTGTGAACCAGGTCCACAGAGCCTCTCCCACTGCCCCTCAAGCAGTGGAAATACAGAACCCTTTTATTTCTTTAATTAAACGATGGCACTTCAGTATGTAAAACAGATACAGGTAGAACTGCTCTAATCGTGTAACCCCATCTGGATGGCAAGGCCTCAAACATTCCCATGACTCTAGGCTACCCATTTACCAACTCCTGGTTAGATGACAGCATTCTTTCAGGTCCTAATATGTGTCATATTTAATATGTGCATTATATGTGATTTCTGCATCTAAGAAACCTTATCTCTCCTTTCTCAGGAGAAGCCCTTTTTCCAAAGTGCCATTTTCTTTCTGTTGCTTTAAGAAAACATTCAAATACACTTTTCCTCCCTCTTCCGTCATATGAGTCCCCAGTAAATTATATTTATGTGTTTAGCGTATATTTTTTTTCAAACTTCACTGATCCCTACATCAGTTTTGAGTGCAAACTCATTAATGAGGTAATCAAATCTCTGAGAAATTCTTGTATTTTTTGAGTAATTAGATCTAGTAATATTTTCTCAATAGCTAGAGATCAAACATTTTGGACACAAAGAGAAAATGATAAAACCTCATTGACACAGGCAAGCTCAACTTTAAAAGAAAAGGAAATCCTAAGAATTTGGGACTTAGGGGATAATTGGAATTACTAATCTTCACTATCTAGGAGTGTATAAGGAGTTGAGGGAAAGGCTTCAGACAGGAAATTCATTCCTCTGGCCTTTGTAAAGAAGAGAGGGATTGTCAGCTGGGCCCAAGGAAGAGTTTGCAGGTTCTAGACTCCTTCTGGAAAAGTTAGTTATCAAATATTTATTATTTGCCAACTGTGTACAGGCTCAACTTTACATTTTATGGATATAGCAGTGAATAGATTAAGCTTTCATTTATTTTTTTATTTTTTTATTTTTTTTGAGAGAGAGAATGACAGCACGAGCAGGGGAGGAACAGAGAGAAAGAGAGGGAGAGAGAATCCCAAGCAGGTTCTGCACTGTCAGCCCAGAGCCTGATATGGGGCTCAGTCTCATGAACCTTGAGATCATGACCTGAGCTGATATCAAGGATCAGACACTTAACTGACTGAGCCACCCAGGGGCCCCAGACATTTCTAATATAAAATTCCACAGACCTTTTCACTCACAAGCTCTTTTCCAATATTCCTCTTCTTTTCCTGACTAAATTAGAAAATGGGCACATCATGCAGGTTCACTCTGTTTGCAAAACATGCAACTGGAAGAACTTGTTATCTTGGAAAGCGCCAAGTGCAGCAAGCCTGGGTTTGATTCCTGCTGCTACATTTATTAACCAAATGAATTGAAGAAAGTTATTGAAACTCCTGCTTTTTGTTTCTTCAGTTTTTGTGTGTTTTCATGTGAATACTGTGGTGAGGCAATGTTTTGCTAAGGCCAGGAACTGGTACTGCAGTGAGGTTGCCTGGCTTTGAAGCCCCGTTCTGTTACCTGCCACCTGCCACCTACTAGCTGTGTAACCATGGGCATGAGTCTTATCCTCTTCATGCTTTAGTTTTCCCATCTGTGGAATAGGCATAACTGAGGAACTGAACATTTCTCATTTTGTTTTGTGAATTAAATGAGTTCCTATATGAGAGGTACTTTGAGCAGTACCTGGCATACAGTAGGTGTTGCATAAGCTAATTCTTATGACTGCTACTATTACTAATCCTCTCTAGCAGTATTGTTGGAGAAATAATATAATGTTTCTTAAAATCCTCAGCATCATACCAGATATGTAACTACTTAATAAATGGGGGGTGGGGTGGCGCCTGGGTGGCTCAGTTGGTTAGGCGTCTGACTTCGGCTCAGGTCATGATCTCACGGTTCATGAGTTTGAGCCCTGCATTGGTCTTTGTGCTGACAGCTTAGAGCCTGGAGCCTGCTTCAGATTCTGTCTCCCTTTTTCTTTCCCCCTTCTCTCTCCCCCTCCCCTGCTCATGCTCTGTCTCTCTCTCTCTCTCAAAAATAAATAAACATTAAAAAAATTTTTTGAATAAAAATAAATAAATGGGAATGATTACTGAATTGATTTTCATTATTTTACAAGCCTCAGAAGCATCACTGTAATGAAGAATAGTAGGAAGTAATGGAAAAGCTAATGTGAAATGAAGAGAAATTCTGTAAGGAATAGGGGCAGCATAGTTCTCTTAAGAAATGTCATAGTTGTCTGCATAAATAGAAGTTGTCTTATGCATTGTTGGTCCGCTGATACATTATGATCTCCAGTAGATGGAAATCATATATATTGACATATTGTTATTTAGTATAATATATAATATTATACATATCCACTATAAAATTTCTAAAATTCAAATTTAATCATGGTCACTCCTTACCTAAAGTGCTTAGGTAGCAAGTTCACTCTCAGGATCAATCCAAACTACTTCCATCTCCCCCTGTGCTGTGGGCAGGCCTTTCACAACCTGACCCTTCTCACCTTTCTGGTTTCACTCCCTATTAATCCTGCACCACTCTACATTCTACTCCCACATACCAAGAAGCCATTTTCAGTTTTCAATTATATCAGTGCCCTGGCTCCCTGGGGGTCTCTGCTTTGAATGCAAAGCCTCCAGGGTAATCTACTCATCCAGTTTAAATACCATCCCTGCTGTGAAGCTTTCCTGGACTCCCAACAGCTCCTTGCTCCTCTTGCAAGCCCATAGGTTTTATACACATGCTTCCCACAGCATCATTCACGTTGCTTTGAAATTTTATACCTGTTTATTACAACACAGAGTAAGATCTATGAGGATAGATATCATTCTGATCCTTCATCATTGGAGCCTGACAAGTAGTGGGTACAAAATATTAGTATTAATACAATATAAATATTAATACAATAATTATAATACAATATTTAATGAATAAATAAATAGGCAATTAAGTGAAGGGGCAAGGGAAGCTGTAATGTCACCAATTCCCTGGGAAGAGCACTGAGAATCTGGAAGTCTATCTAATATCTATTTAAAGCCAAATGAAAAGCCCTGGCTGGCCCTTGTGTGGGAGGGCTGGCCCTTTCAGGTACTTACTTCTCAGGGACACCCTGAGCAGCTGTGGCCTGTGAGTACAGCCTGGCTCATTCAATTTGGATATACCTCTGCCTAATGCAGTGGCTCTCAGTCCTGGATGCACATTAGAGTCACAGGGGGAGCATGGCAGCTTGCTTTTAATCCTCTCTCAAAACTGTTCATAGCAGGGTGCCTTGTCACCTAATGACACCCCTAAATGTATATGCGAAAAGGAAAAAACCACCTCCAAAACTGCCTTTCTTAAACTTCTAGTTTTTTGGTTCTTTTTGGTTATCACCAACATTTTGGTTCTTACACTAAAATCCCTTCAAATTTCATCATTCATTTAAGTTATTTTAATCTGCTTTTCATTCCCTTACACATGCACCAAGGACTTGTCTGCCCTTTCCTCAACTAAGCTAAGAAGTTGTGGGGTATGCATTTAAAATTATAGTCAATTGTGGTTGGCCCCGGTTGAATTTCTTAGCTGTGGAACAGGCCTTCCATTTCCAGCTACACATCCCTGACAATGTGTACTCTTAAAGTGTCCACTTCTTTTAAAAGTGTGATTTTTCAGTAAAACTTTCCAAATACTCCTTCAATGAGTTCTATTGTTAGGCAGGTGCATGAAGAAAACAGTCTCTGGGATACTGTTATTTCAAACCCAGAGAGAGGCTCCAAGATTTTAACAGGGGTCTTAGTGTAAGAAAGTCATGTACCTATTACCTGGTTACTTCCTTCGGGCCCCCAAAGTCAGCCGTTGATTCATTTAATTATGCATTAGTTAAACATGGTTATGTCAATTCCTTGCTTAAAATCCCCCAATGGCTTCTCATAGATTTCAAAATAACACTCAGACTTTTTACCTTTCTTAACATGAATAAAGGCCCTATATGTAGTTTTGGTTTAGCTACATGTACCCACATACATCCTTCCTTCCAGCCCTTTTGAACTACTTGGAAGTTGGAAGGCCCAAAAGCATACTCCTGTTTTTTCGGGCTTGTGTTTTATTCTTTCCTAAAGTTCCCTTTCCCATTTATTACTTTGCCCAGGCTTGTGCGATTCATTTTTCAAAAGTTAGATACAAGTGTCACCTAAAACAGGGTGACTTACCCAAAAGCACTGTGATGGTTAATTTTATGTGTTAACTTGGCTAGACCATGGTACCCAGCCATTTGGTCAAACATTCTAGATGTTTCTTTGAAGGTGTTTTTAAAGATGGTATTAATATTTACATTGGTAGACTTTGAGTAAAGCAAATTACTCTCCATAATGTGGGTAGGCCCTCATTCAAATAAGTTGAAGGCCTTAATAGGGAAAAACTGACCTCCCCGAACAAGAATAAATTGTGCTAGTAGACTGGCTTTGGACTTTAACTGTCTCTTGCCTCGGTCTCCGGCCTACCTGTCTACCCTGCAGATTTTAGATTCGCCAAGTTTCTACAATCATATGAGACTCTCTCTCTCTCTCTCTCTCTCTCTGTAACTCTATCTTCCTCTCTATTTTTCTCTGTGTCTCTCTGTCTTTCTCTCTGTTTGTGTACACACACACACACACACACACACACACCCTATTGGTTCTGCTTTTCAGGGGAACTCTAATGCATCACCCATCCTCTACCGAACCAGATGTTATCTCCTCTTTTTTTGTTCTCCCAAGATGTTAATGGCCCTGTTTCTTCCATGTTACTCCACCATACCGTGCTGAGTGATTGATTAGAGTGCAACTCTTTTGTAGATGAGACTCCCCATTTGACCTTATATTCCAGCACCTAACATGGTGGTTATTGTATGCTAGACACTGTGCTAACTGATGTGGATCAGTAAATAGCACCACCTACAGAAGCATCCAACTCAAAACCATTAGTATCTCTTAGATTCCTCCTTTTCTCAGTTCCAACATCTAACCACTAAATAAATGATTCTTAATATATTTAATTCACATTCTCTTTGAGATTTTGATTTTAAAAACTGGATTCTCTCCCAAGAAAAATATATAATTCCCACTAAATTTCACATATTTTTGAACTACATCAACCCAGCCAGCTTGTTGAATAGGCATTTTGATGGACATTTAGTGTACAATGACCAATAAGACAACATCATTGCTTTCAATGACTTTCTCCATCTACTGTTAGACAGTGACACATAATCAGAAAACTACAATTTGATAAATGTAATAATCAAAGGAGAGAAACATTAAGTCTGATGGATGTTTTCATAGAAGTAGCATTTGACCTAAGCCTTGAAGGAGCAAAAGATGTAGTAAACAATAAAAGTTTAAGGAAACTTAACTTCTTAGGAAATCCTTAGAAGGAAAATCAAAAACAAAGTAATTATAGTTTTAACATCAATAGCAGCAATACTTCTATACTTCTATATCATTTGAAGTGGTTTTACATATTTTAACATACTTAATACTAACAAGCATTGCTTTAGGTGAGTACTGTTATCTATTGGTTTGCAAGGGCTGCCATAACACAGACTGGGAGCATTTTCCCCTTACTAGACTAGAAATTTGACGGGCTGGCTTGAGGCATCTCAAGCACTGGTTCTCACAGTGTGATGATCACTGCATCTGCCCTGGCTTTCCAGGAAGATGGCAAGAGAAAAATAACCCTAGATTCTCTTTTCATTGTCTCATGCGCCCTCAACTTCACTTATTAACACAAGCTGATGGTCTCTCAATTTATATTTCCAGAGTAAATCTTACTCTGAAATATCCAGCTGTCTACCTGACCATCTCCTTTGGAAAGTTTCAAAAGTATATTCAAAAATCATATATGAACATTTCTTCCTCATGCCACACTTTCTCCCCAGTTGACTACATCTTTGGGAATAAAAATATTTTGTCCTCGGGCACCTGGGTGGCTCAGTCAGTTAAGTGTCTGACTCTTCATTTCAGCTCAGGTCATGATCTCACAGCTCATGAGATCAAGCCCCACATCAGGCTCTCCACTGACAGTATGGAGACTGCTGTGGATTCTCTCTCTCCCTGTCTCTCTGCCCCTCCCCCTCTTGCTCTCCCTCTCTCAAAATAAATAAATAAACATTAAACAATTTTTTACAAGTATTTTCTCCTGAAAAATAAGCCAGAAAACTTGGACTCTTCTATGACACCTCATCTCTCAGTTGTGCTGCTTGGATAGTCACATACCATCTTTTTGCCTGCACATCATTTTCTCTGTGATTTCTTCATTCCTTGCTCCCTGCACATCAACTCGTACTATCCTTTAGCCCCTTCTCCATAATGCAATCTGTGCAATCTTTAAAAAAAAAAAAAAACAGGGGGGCGCCTGGGTGGCTGAATCACTTAAGGGACCGACTTCAGCTCAGGTCATGATCTCATGGTTCACTGGTAGGAGCCCTGCATCGGGCTCTGTGCTAATAGCTCAGAGCCTGGAGCCTGCTTCAGATTCTGTGTCTCCCTCTCTCGCTGCTCCTCCCCCACTCACGTTCTGTCTCTGTCTCTCAAAAATGAATAAACATTAAAAAAATTTTTTTAACGATAATCTGTTCATGTTATACCTACCCCTACCCCCACACACAAACAGTGACTTCCTGCTGTTCATAGGAAGAAATACAAATATTTCTCACATGCCTTCCACTTCTCTTCATGATTTGCTCCCAGTTTACCACTCTAGCCTGATCTCAAACTATTTTCTCCCTGCTCTCCATAGACATATGAGTCAGGTAGTGCCTTGGACTTGCTATGTACTTTTCATCAAAAGCCCTTGGCAAATCCCCTTCTAGTCTTCAGAAACAGTCCACCATTTCTCTATGTGCATTATTCAGCTCTTGATTAACAGACTATCAAAGACTTTCCCAGAGACTGCAGATCAAATGAGGTCTCCCCATTAAATCTTGTTACCGTGTGGCCTTCTTCATACTATTTGCCTGTCTGTAATTATAGATTTATTTTTGAAATTACTCGTTAATATCTGTCTCCACCCCCTAGACTCTAAGTACCACAAGGATGGGGAACTTCCCCCAAGGTAACTTGGGGAATTTTATACCTTGCACAGATCCAGTTTATTATAGATGTTCAGAATATACATATTCATCTATTTCTAAAGTAGACGAATAAATGAATGAAAAAGTGTTCTATTATACAGGCATATGTTACTTTTTTGTTGCTGTGGTGGTGGTACTAAAGCAAATCTGCTCCTAGGCCTTTCTTGTTAGTTGTTCTTTATTTATTTAAAAAATAAACTCTTATTTTAGAATAGTTTTCTATTTACAAAAATGTTGCAAAGATAGAACGCAGTTCAGATATACTCCTCATCTATTTTCCCCTATTTTTAATATCTTACATTAGTATGGAACATTTGACACAATTATTGAAATAATACTGATCCATTATTAACCAAAGTCCATACTTTATTAAGATTACTTAATAGTTATTTAATATATATTTTTTTGTTTTAGGATCCCACCTAGGATACCACATTATATTTAATCATTATGTCTCTTAGGCCCCTCTTGGCTGTGACAGGCTTTCAAATTTCCCTTGTTTTTATTTTTTTATTTTTGTATGTTCAGTCTACTAGAGGTCTACTTATAGATAAAATATACTTTCAGTTGCATTACATGCCTTGTAAACATATATTTTATATTTATCACAAGAATATTTTGCAGGTACATTAGATGACTATCATACAAATTGACTTAAGGATTTATATGCCATCTGCATTATGTATTCAGAGTTTCTACAGTAATTATTTGAAATTCTTCTGCATGGTAGATTTATGTATTTCCCCATTTATTTATTCATTAATTTATATCATCATGGACTCATCTATATATATTTTATACTTTGGGTTATAAGCTAATACTACTTTATTTATTCTATGGCTCAAAATTTTCCATCTTTGGCCATTGGGAGTGATATCAGTAGGTTCCTCTGGTTCCTTTTATTGAAGAATATTTCTTCTGCTCTATTCACTTTTTCTTCTCCTTCTGTTATTCCAATTGCATGCATGTTACCTCTCTGAAATTATCCCACAGCTCTTGATTTTTTTTCCCATTCTTTTTTTTTCACTTTGCATTCTAGTTTGGGAAGTTTCTATCTTCAAGCTCACGGATTCTTTTCTCGGAGATGTCAAATCCACTGGTGAGCACATTAAAAAGCATCCTTCATTTCTGTTACACTGTTTTTTTTTTTTATTTCTAGCATTTCCTTTGAGTCTTTCTTAGAGTCTTTCCACCTGTCTACTTCACTACCCCTCTGTTCTTGCATGTCATTTACTTGTCTTGTTAGAGCCCTTAATATATTATTCATAACTATTTAAATTTCCTATGTGATAATTCTAATATCTATCTCATATCTCAGTTCGTTGTCCTTTGCTTTGATTGCTTTGTCTCTTCAGACTGTTATTTTCCTGTCTTTTGGCATGCCTTATAATTTTTTACTTAAAGTCAGATATATTTTATTGAGTGATAGGAACTGAGGTAGATAGGCCTTTAAGGTAAGGATTTATGTTAATCTGGCAAAAAGTTGGGCTGTGTTTAATTATAGCTGTTGGTGCTGGAGGTTTCAAATTTCCATAGGTCTTTGTTTTTGCCCTCACTCTTGACTTCGGGCTTTCCTGTATACTATTCCTCAGATACTGTCTGCCTTGTAACTCTTTTAGTGTCATGATACTGGAGCTCTGTTGATTCATGGTAGAGTATTAAGGTGGGAGGGGACATTGTGTTCTAAAATATTCTGATGAAATTTTAGTCTTTTACTTGGCCAGTGTCTTGGGGCTGTGACCTTCATGAGTTTCTCTCCAATGGAATAGATTTTCCTTCCCTCTAACTCCTATTTTTTTGGTTATGGCATTCCCATTTTATTTCCTTGAAACCCTGACCAATGTGGCCTATGTTTTATTTCCCCTTAAGTGAGACAGAAAAGCTGGAATCCCCTTCCTCCAGCTAGGTTAAGTCTCTGGTCATCATTTCCTCTGATTTAAACAGGTTTGTGATAGAGAAGACTGAGGGCTTATTTCATAATGGTACTTCTCTGCAGTCATCTCTGCAGTTTTGAGGGTGACAGTTTGTCCTGTGACTTCATTCTCTCATAGCCCAAGAAAAGTTGTGGATTTTCCATTTGTCTAGCTTTTTCTTGCTGTGATGATGGGAGTGCCCAGGGTTTTTACATGTCAGACTTGAAACCAGAATCTCATGTTACTTTTATACATAAAACATGTCCCTTCTTATTTGCATCCGTGATCATCTTTACCTTTTTCTAATTCTAGAAAACTGTCTATATACAGTTTATATAAATATTTGGTAGGAAGATAAGGTCTTCTGATAAGGACAGTGTGATTATCTAGGTTAAGCATCAGAATTCCAATGCGAGTCATTTTAGACATGGTTTGACAAAATTAACTGAAGATGAGCACCACCGATGAAGAATTTAATCGAGATTAATACTTTCATTTTAAAAGGTTGATAAGGTGGGTGAGCACATTAATGGTTTTATCCATTAAATCTTTTGGTGCTAAAAACTGATGTCCTTGTCTTACCTAGTAAAGAATTTTTATTTCTTGGCAGAAAAAAAAGATTATTTATAAGCTGAACTAAAGTAGTAATTTTTTTCAATTGACAAAAGGCAGAATTTTTGTCTCAAGCCCTTATCTGGTAGCTCGCTGTATATTGGGCTTTTTCACAATCAAAGTTTAATAGGTATGGGGGAGAGATTAATTGTATCAGAAAGCCTCCTTCTCATTAAAAAAAATAGGCTTGCCAGTTGAAAAGCAGGTAAACAAACATTGTTTAAGTATGTTTAAATATTGTTTAAACATTAAATATTGCTTAATACAAATAAAACACCTTTTAAAACATTCAATACAATTCTCTTTTTTGTCAAAACATAGTGTTATGTATATTTTATAAACTAGATATAACAAAATATGAAGCGATTATGTGAATTGTTTTCTCCTTTCATTTTCGCCCACTTATATTTTCTGAATTGTATATAATGAATAAGTAATGCTTTCATGCAAAGAAAAAAATGCAGAAGTTAAAACAAAAAAACCTAATGAATAAAATTTTGGGTCTTGAATAGAATTTGGGCCTTATTTGTTAAGCCAATTCCCAATATCTTTAGTTGAGAAGACACAGAAAAGCCAATCTTCCCATATCTTCTCCTTTTTCATTCTTGTCGGTCAGAATCATAATCCTTCTTAAAAAGACCCAGCTCAAATGTGCCTGGCTCTGGCATTTCTATTACAGTATGTCTCAGGTATCTCGCTAATTGTAAAGTTCTTCCAGTATGAAGTTAACAATGAGGAGGAGGGAGAAGAAGAAGAAGGGGATGAGGATGATGATTGTTTCCACTTACCATCTGTTAAGCGATTCAATATATATCTTACTTACATTATACTAATTAATCCATAAATATTATTCCCATTTCACAGATGAAGAAAAGGAAAACCAAACATGTTAAGAAATTTTCACAAATTTCCCTTGTCACAACCCATGGAACTCACTTTTTTATGTGGGCTCTTATTTCTCCAATAAGTACTCATTTACTTATTTAGTAGTTGACCTATTTAGAGAGCATTTGTTATTTGTGGACCAGATTTTCAGTATTTATCAGTGGCCTGCTGATCCCTTGGTTAATTCACAATTAAAAGCCAACTTTAACCACAACTAGTATTTGGAGTCAAGATTCTCTAAGCAAATAGAATTGTTTTCCATTGTGGAAAAAATGATCACCATACTGCCATTCTATATCATTGTTCTTTACTGTATTTCAAAATGTTTTTTCAAATGGTTTTTCAAATTTTTGTTTGAAGCATTATCACTTTCCTTTTTAGACACCATCATCATGACAATGCACTAACTTTTTATCTCCTGGCACAACAAGTTTTATAGCTAAGTAACAATAGCTTACTTATTTAGTACTTTCATAAATATTATCACATTGGATAATCCCTTTGGAAATAGGGCAGATATTATTGCTTTCATTTAAGGATGAGGAGGCTAGATCTCCAAGAACTTCAGTGATGTGCTTAGTCATACAGTTTTTAAAGCACAGAGCTAGGCCTCAAGGGGAGTTCTCTGATTTTAGGTCTTGTGTTCTTCCCTCTATTATATGCCTGATAATACAGAGCCATTCTGTTTGTCATACATTTAGTGACACACTATAAATTCTTCTATAGTTTGAGTTTCTACTTTATTCTTACTCAATCTTTTTAATCTCTTAATTGTTTAGCTTTTGTTCCAGTGAAAATTTTTAATTGCACACAACAAAGACTAACTCTGGCTGATTTAAACAGAAAAAGAATTTGCTAAGAAGATATTGGATAGCTTAGGAAATCATGGAGAAGGAAGTTCGGAAATTAGTGGAAACAAGGGAGGAGGGGAGTAGCAGCGAAGAGATCTGCTAAAACCATGCTATAGAACACAGGATACTCCTTTGCTGGTACTTCTGGTCTCACAAGCCCTAAAAATTGGATACTGCACATTGTTATCACAATCGCCTTTGCCCACTACCAGAATAGTTTTTCATTGCCCTTGCTTCTGTATGTCACTATCTTCTGTTTCAAAGTCTTGGATGGATATATGTGATTGAGTGTGGATCATATGGTCATACTCTAGATTCAGGGGAAGTTGGAAAACCAAGTCCAAGTATTTTTAGTCTCCATTATAAGAGGTAAGCTCGTTCTCACCCCAAGTTTCATTAAGCATACCCTTCACCAAACATAACAAGATGGCTGAAAAAATTCAAAGTCCCCTGCCATGATAAAAAAAAAAAAAAAAAAAGACCAAATTTCAGTACTGATTCCAACTTAGTTTTATGTGTTCTTTCTTTAGGTTAACTTTCTTTGAGGCAAGAAACATATTTAATTTACAATTCTGACTCAGTTGTCATTCAACCAATAATTGCCCTTGCTCTGCAGCATTCTGAAAGGTCTAAACTTGTCATGTAAAGTTCATTTACCTGAGAAATTCCCTTTCCATAGTTATCCTCTCATATTTCTTTAAAATGAGTGAGCTTCATCAGGGCCTGACAGAACAAACTAGTGCTGTACAAAATATTTTCAAAGCATGAAAAATATATTTGGCATCCTTCCATGTCTTGGGATTTTAAGATATGCCTTGTTATTTTACTTTAAGAATTATAAGTATTTCTTTTATAAACATGTTTCTGAGTCTGAATAATCCTTTTCTCTACAGTATTTTTGAACAATGGCTCCGAAGGCACAATCCTCTTCAAGAAGTTTATCCAGAAGCCAATGCACCCATTGGACACAACCGAGAGTCCTACATGGTTCCTTTTATACCTCTATACAGAAATGGTGATTTCTTTATTTCATCCAGAGATCTGGGCTATGACTATAGCAACCTACAAGATTCAGGTAAAGTTTACTTTCTTTCACATGAAATGATGAATCATGTGCGACCAATTTCTTTTGAGAGAGTATATAAACATGATTTTACAATGTTATCCCCAAAGCCCTTAATTGGGGAAAATACACTACAAGCCATAATTTATCACTAATTTATTATTACATGAACTAAGTTGCAAGGATCTTTAATTTCACATCCATTCTGCTTAATATAGGGCAGCCATGGAAAGAACACTAAAATTAAAATCAGAAAGGAAAAAGAGAGTTTACAACATGACTCTATCAACTGACCATGAAATTACCTTGGAAATTCTGCTTCAATATATGAATTTCAGTTTTTTAACCTGAAATATTGGGGTCAGGATACTTCGAAGAGATATTGTGATAATTAAATGAATATGATGTATTAAAGAGACCAGTGTGGTGTGGCACACGATAAATATCTAGTAGTTTTAGGGAGGCCTGTGTGGCTCTGTTGGTTTGGTGTCTGACTCTTGATTTTGGCTCAGGTCATAATCCCAGGGTCATGGAATCGAGCCCTGTGTTGATCCATGCTTGGCTCAAGACTGCTTGATATTCCCTCTTTCTCTCCCCACCCTCCCTTCCCCCAGTCTTCCCCTGCTTGCACACACACTCTTTCTCTCTCTCCAAAATAAATAAATAAGTAAATAAATAAAAAGAAAAAAACATATATACAGTACTTTTAGAATCATCTTTGGAAACTTTCTGCTATGGTTACCAAGAAAACTTGTGGATGTTTTTATTTTAAGCCCAATTAATAATAACAATAATAATAACAACAACAACAGAAATAAGGAGGAGAAGGAGGAAGAGGAGGAAGAGGAGGAAGAAGAGGAGGAAGAAGAGGAGGAGGAGGAGGAGAGGAGGAAGGAGAAGGAGAGGAGCAAGGAGGAGAGGAGCAAGGAGGAGGAAGAAGAAAGAATGATTATAATATAATTGCTAGGACTATGATTAAGCTAATAATATAAAACTCTAGGATGGTAGTTATATCTGGGCTTTAAATAATCTTCCTGAGTAGAAATATGTCAATATCTTCCTAATAAATGAGGAACAGGTAACAAGGTCTTCCCCCACCCAAAAGCTTGCTACATGCAGATCTCATTCATGCATTACTAATCAATCATATATTAGGGTGAGTATTATTATCTCTAGAAATAGGTGAGGCCACTGATACTATGAGAATTTAAATGACTCTACCAATATCAAACACCAATATGTGGAGGAGCTAGATGTCAATACTATAAGGACCTCTCTTCATTTCACTACAATGCTCTACTCTAACACAAGAGGATCAACATCCAAAAAGAGTAAACAAACAAACAAAACATATGGCTTGTGGGTAAGAGGTATTCAATATGCACTGATGTTTCATTATATTCATTGATAATTCATAAAAATTATAATTCATAAAAACAAGTAAATTAAATGAACAAATAAATGACATTTACCAACTTCCTACCTCTTGTGCTAGATTTTAAGGACATAAAAGAGTGACATAGTTCCAAACCTCAAGGAGCTCTAAATTCAGTGACTTCAAGGAAGTCAGACAATTGTCCAAGAAAGTACAAAACATCAGTCTATGTTAAGTGCAGCAAAAGAATCATAAACAAAATTCAACAGGAGCACAGAGGAGAGAGTAATGACTTCCGAATAATTCAACCTAGAAAGACAAGACCTTGAAGGATGAACAGGCAGGTAGCAGAGAAAAAATGGCAGCAAAGATTCTAAATGAAGAGAGTAACAAGAAAAATAGAGGAGGAGAGTATACAGTGTATTTATAGAATGCTAAATTCTTCTTTTGAGTAGGATAAACAATGGAAAATTACCCTAAGGAGAGAAATGGAGCTGTTTCATAATAACTAACACATATTGAGTATTTTTTATGTGCCAGAAACTCTTCTAAGTGTGCTGTGTGCATTAAACTTCACAACTATCCTATGTATTAGGTACTATTATTTCTTTTTTCCTATTCGGGTGAGAAAACAGAGTCCTAAAGAATATAAATAACTTGTCCCACACCATCTAGCTAGTATGTGGCATAGCAGAACCACAATTTAGGGCTAACAGTAGAACCTATATTTTATCAACATTTACCTGCTCTTTGGGAGATCATTAGTTGAACAAATACAGCTTTGATTAACCTGTTTTGCTTTATCTGAAAATCATTTGCAATGGAAGGAATACTAAAATGGCTGCCACTGGAAATCAGTTCTTTCAAAACCTTGAGATCATGGAGATCATTGAGACCATTGAGAACAGGGAATTTTGCAAAGGGCAGAGGTGTGGTAAGGGGAGGGCTGTCTGCAAGTCAAAAAGGGGACAATTTCAAGTAGCATGCTTTCCCTTCCAACTATAAACACCCCACCATACATAAAGAAAGGGTCGTATTTGTAATGGCTTTTCAAAGATTCACCACTTAGCATTTCATGATTTCCATTTCCGAAACATGCCGAACATTTCATGGGCTCACGCTTTTAAACATGCTGTTCTCTCTGGCTAAATTCTGATCCTGTTTATCCATTTGTCAACCTCTCAGATATTAAATCATTTTATGCATATATGTAGTCATGTTTAATCATTCCTTTATTAGAGTTGCATAGTAATTTTTTATGTATGAATCTTTCCCCACTCCACCTTGACTGTGTGCTCTACAAGATTAGAATTGGTATCTTTCAAGCTTCTCTAGTTTAAATATCAAATGATATCTGGTATCACTGGAGTGAAATCAATGAATAAATTTGAGTACAAGTTATATTGATCATGAGGGTGGTATCTCTTAACCAATATAAGTAAAGCTTGCTAGAAAAATGTCATCCCTCTTAATACCCAGGTCATTTTTAGATATGTATTTTTAACATATTTCAAGCCTTCTACCACACTAGGTACTTTATAGGTGGTGTTACTGATTTATTTTCTTTCTACATACATGTATTTAATAACTACTTGGAACAAAGCATGGTCTTAGATACAATGGATACAGTGGTAAACAACATAGTCTCTATCTTTATGGAGTCTACAGCCTAATGTAAGACCTTAAACAACTACTTACCTAATGAGCTAAAGAGTCCAGAAGGTAGGGAGGGAGGCAAAAAACATGAAAGAATTTGATATTATTTTGAATTTATATAAAATGTACAGAACTTGGAAAACGATTCCAAGGTAAGAATCATGGATTCATATGAATCATACGAGGTGAGAAAGAAGGAGATATTAGGGATGCCTTTAAGCTTTCTGGCCTGTGAATATGATGAATGGTGATACATTCACTGAGACAATATCAGTAGGAGGCCAGGCATGGTGGGAATCTCATGTTTGCATTTGTTATGTAGTGAAATGGGATGATAGGAGACATCAAGGTAAATATGTCTCTGGGGCAGTTGGTTGGCCTTGAAACTCAGAAGACATTCTGGCCTGCAGATACCAATAGGATATAAGTTATAGACATCAGCAAGTAAATTATTATCTCTGCTAATCTTCACAATCTTATGTAGTAGTGATTTTTATTTTGTTTTGCAGATAAATTGAGAACAGAAATATAAAGTGATAAATTCTAAGTCACAAAGCTGCTAAGTGGCTAATATTGAATCCCAAACTAATTTTCTTCCCATTACTCCACACTAGAGAGGTTCTCTTTAGTCCCTATATATCTTGTACATTATGTTCCATCTCATGGTTCCTTCTCTGGAGTCCACATGGATAGTTTTTACTGAAAAGTCAACAAAATCCATCAGAGGAGAGAAGGGAGAGGGTGCTCCAAGAGTCACATTAGGGGCTTTAGTTACTTATTATTTATTTCTACTTAAATATTTTAAAAAATTAAAGTTGATTTCAGATGTTTTATTTGTTTAGGGTACTTTTCATACAGCTGTGAATCTACACCATTAATTTTAGAAAAGTTTGACTTTAAAATCAACAATAGCAATTGCCTATTTTCTATTTTATGAATTATTCTATCACTTCTGTTGTACATTCAAGGAGTTTAAAATTTATTCTTATTTATTGCTGAACTTTAGGCCTACTAAAAAAATCTTTAAAAACTGCTTCATATAATTTAGTTCAAGAAGTTTATTATTCATCATTCAGGTACTCATGTTTATAATTACTTAAGTGTTTTCTGTAAAAGGCAGCTGATGTCTGGCATTTGTCAAACATTTTCTCTTATAATCGAATTTAGTGATGCTTTTAAAAATTGAGCAGCAGGTGATTTTTGTCTGCATGCATAACTGATTAAAAGGCGAGACCAAAAAGCTTTGGCAATGAAAGGTTGTGTCCTTAATGCTGTTGGAAAATGCGATCCTGCTTTCTGTATGAGACTGCTCTATTGAGAGCTTCCTTATCCCAGTATATCCCTAAGACCTTGACATTTGATATTAAAAGTCAGAGAAGACACAATCACGGTAACAAGAGTGCCTTGTTCTGCAGTTGTGGTTTGATGATGAGGTTTCTATCATTCACAGATGTGTTCAGTAGCTATGCTTGCCCATGTGTATACATAGGTGCATGCTGTTACTTTTTTCTTGGGATGGCTTGCCATCATCACATGCTCAAGTTTTCAATCATTCTTCTACTCAGTGAAGTAGTCTTCTGGGAGGCCTCCCTTGACTCCCCAGACAGATATGAGCTCTTTCCACCATGATTCCACTGTATCTTTTGCTTACTTCCATCATTACAGCATTGGTCTTGAAATAATTTGTTTACTTGTTAGTCTCCTCTTCCAGTTATTGTTACCCTCAGGCCAGGGATTCTACTTGTTTATCTTTTCACTTACAGTGCCAGAACCACCACTGGGCATATAATGTGTCTCAGTGAACATTTGTTGTATGAATGAATGAATAGAAGAATGAAAGATAAATAAGATATAATACTTGCCTCTCAAGAACTTATGATCAAGCCTGAAAATACACATAATACATATAAATAATTACATATAATACATGTAGATAATTACAACACATAGACAATGGTGCCAAGGGTCACAAGGGAGCAAAGAAAGAAATAGTCTGAGAGTCCAAAAGCAGTTTTGAGAAAGAAAACTCTTATTAGAAGCTGGTTCAGCTGAAATATTGTTGAGATTATTAAGGAATAACAAGAATCATTAACAGTTATAAATTGCTTTCTATGTGCTAGGCATTTTACCAAGGGCTATATATACATTGTCTGGTTTAAATATTAAAAGCAGACTTTCTAAGTTACAGATTCCTAATTCATTAAGTTAGGATAATGGTCCCTAATTTACTTATGAGTTTGTTTTGTGGGTAAATGACCTTATGATTTGAACATGATAGAGCACAAAACAAATAAAAGATTTTATTATTATTCTGAAGAGAAAGGATAACATGAAAAAAAATGGAATTTAGGTAGGCAAAGATAGAGCAATTATAATATTAAGAAATAAGTTAACGGTGCATTCTTTGGGTTCCAAGGCAAGGAGATGAGAAAGTCTGAATTTTCATTTGGCACCATTGAGGAATACAGTGTTTCAGGGAAGTCCATTGGTAGCAGTAAAAATTGAGACCACTTAGAGTGAACTGAAATAGAGAGATATTATAAGAGAAGCTGAAGAGCGGGACAGGCATAGAAATACTATTTTAAAATTGTGACTTGAGCTGAGCCTGAAATAGAGGAAATCATATTTATTAATCTCTATGTACTCTGCATTTTGCTGGATATTTTAAACATACTTTATATATTGAAGCGACCACTATCAATCTAAGCCAGATGTTTGTAATCCCATTTTCAAAATAATTTTAAATATATTGAAAACAGTAACTTTTTGATATTTCTTTTTAATTTTAGCTTTTTGGCTTTCATTGTTTAGACAATACTAAATGTTTTATATAATTTATTTGGTAACATTGTCCCTTCCTGATGAAGAGAAATTCTAAATTGCAACACTGTTCAAATTATGCTTAATGGGTTCTAGGAATTTTAGAGGTAACTTAGTGACAGCTGGCAAAAATATGGTGTCAAGGACAGAAGGAAAAATGGACAGGGTTTTAGCCCTATTGCCCCAAATAAGCCAGGGAAGCTACACCTTTATATTCTTTGAATGGATATTAGGCTTTAGTACTATGAAATTCATTTTTAACAAATTCTCCTGATTAAAAAAAAAAAAGAACATTCCTGCTTTAATCATTCTGAACATTATTGAGGTTTATGGGGAACAATGAGACTTTCATTTTAAATTTTTTTCATGTTGCTACCCATGCTTTCCAAGGTATGTTATTAAATAAATATTCCTTTTCTCATTGGTTTGTGGATCTCATTTTTATTTATTTTTACATGGAGTTTACATATATATGAAACCTTGGTTTGTGAGCATAATTCATTCTGGAAACATGCTTGTCATTCAAAGCACTCATATATCAAAGAGAATTTAATAACTATGGGCTCAGTTGTGATCATGGAACGTTCGGCAACATGTACTACTCATATTGCAAGATGTCACTCATTTATCAAGTGAAAATTTATTGGGGATGTTTGCTCATCTTGCAGAACATGCACAGAACAATTTACTCACAATAGGTTTTACTGCAGTTGCAATTCCAGAATTTCCTAAGGTTTTTACTCCATCTTTTATTGTAGTGGACTTATAATTAACTTTTTAAAATAATCAGGACTTTCAAAAATGCAAATGGCAGAAGCCCCATAGGAATGAGATTAGATTAAAACAAGGTATTTTTTGGTTTAAAAAAATCCAAGGAAGGATGAACACTTAAACTCCGGGAAAGGCAGAAATGCAGCTGAGACTGAGGAAGAGCCAGAACCAGGGAACTAAAAGCCCTAACGACTCTCTGTCTCTCCATCCCTCTGTCCCTCTGTCCCTCTCACTCTCTCTCTCTCATTCTCGATCTCTCATCTCTATTTTTTGGGTTGCATTCATCCTGTCTTCTATAGGTTGAAAAGTAAGGCTATCATCAGCTCCCAAGAGCTGGTTACTGCAGCACAGTGAATTCTGAGAAGTGATTCTGATTGGCCCATCTTGAGTCAGTGGTCTACCATGTACTGGTCAACTATGGCCAAGGAAAGAGTTTTTAAAGAATGTTACAGTTCTTGCATCAGTGAGGGTGGGAAGGTAAGGATCAGGAGCAGATGCAGGTTCAAATATCTATGGCTTAAATAAGTTACTTTATTTATTGCTCAAATAGTAGTCTTGGTATGTTGTTGAATATTAGCTCCGTAATTCCAGGGTCCAGAGCTGCATCTTTCTTGTTTTCACAAGACCCAGGGCTTAATCTGGACCACATGGTCCATGATGGCTCATCAACACACTATCTGCAATACAGCTAAGCAAAAAGAAAAAAGGAAAACGGAGAAGACACACTTTATTCTTTTTAAGGAAAATGCCCCAAAGTTACATATATTGCTTTTTGCACAAGATTTGATTCACACAAACATCATTTGCTACAAGGTAAGCCCAATATGCACTCTCTTCTTTGTATACAAAATGAATAGGAATATCTTGGAGTCTCTTATAAATAGTGATGGGCATTTTTAAATCAAGCAAAAGGATACAATAAATTTTTAACTCCAAGGGAAAAATAGCATATGGAAATGTAATCATTCCACTGTGAATAATATTTATATAATAAAACTAATGAAGGGGTGCCTTAGTCTGGTTAAGCGTCTGACTTTGGCTTAGGTCATAATCTCACGGCTTGTGGGTTTGAGCCCTGCATCGGGCTTTGTGCTGACAGCTCTGAGCCCGGAGCCTGCTTAAGTTTCCGTGTCTTCCTCTCTCTCTGCCCCTCCCCTGCTTGCACTTGCACTTGTACTCTCTCTCTCAAAAATAAAAAAAAAAACATTAAAAAAATAAAACTAATGAAAATCCTAGATGTGGATGTCACCCAAATCATGATGTTATTATGTCAAAAGACTTAGGAAAGAAAAGGGAGGCTGTAAGAGAACAAGAATCATTATTTCTATATGAAGAACTCTAGATATAAACTTGATGAATTAAAAGATGGTAATATTTGCCTATTACTTTGAAATATGGAAGCAAATACCAAAATAAAGAACTAAAAATTAGAATAGCTGACTTGGTTGTGGGCACTGCATAGTTTACAGATCAGGCGTTATCTTATCTATTTAAAACATTCCAGCAAGGTGGTATTATGATCCTGTCTTCCTGATGAAGAAACTAAGGCTTAGGAGTATTAGGTGTGACTTTTCTGAGCTCTTACAGCTACTAAGTAGCAGAGCTGGCATTCAAATCTAAGCGTCTGTCTCCAGAATACTCTGCAAGGATAATTAATGATGATGATGATGATGATGCTAATGATGACAATAGTAAAAACATTGGGATATCTTTCTGTTTCAGAACAAGACATTTTTCAAGATTACATTAAGCCCTACTTAGAACAAGCAAGTCGGATCTGGCCATGGCTCATTGGGGCTGCTGTGGTAGGCTCTGTCCTCACCGCTATGCTGGGAAGGCTCACTAGCCTGTTATGTCGTCGAAAAAGAAAGCAGCTTCATGAAGAAAGACAGCCCCTCCTCATGGAAAAGGAGGATTACCACAGCTTGTTGTATCAGACTCATGTATAAAAGGCTTAGGCCATAGAGTAAGGCCAGGAAGGCTGACCTCACTTTAACTCAAATGATGTTCAAGTCCCCAGGAGATGTCCCAAGAGCAGTCCCTGGTATTGGTCTGTGAAGACTATTATCAGAATTGCCATCTAATACAAAAAGTACCCCTCCTGCAATTAAGGTAGAATATACCTATGTTTGCCTCACTGCCTTTTGATCATCCCTTTGACAGTTTTCCTGAAACCCATATTTCTAAAAAAAATCATGCCATTTGGTATTGAGTAACTGCTACTTTTATCTGAATGAAAGTGCTCTTATAAAAATGTGACTGTTTAATGAAATGTTTCTTTTTTATCGTCTTCTTTCTTTGATTTTAATAAAATAGTAACAAATTTACATAGACTGACTCCTTTGAGCTTGGGAAGTACATTTTTATCTTCCTCAGAAAGCATGTTTCCTTTATATTTTACATTGTTGCTCCAAAATGTGTTAGGAACTTCAAATAAACAACAACCTTTAGCTCTTTCCTGCCATAGTTCTGAATATGTGTTTGAAGGTCACTGAAAATAAAAGCCCCACCCCTACAACAAAACTGGCTAAGTATCTGTTTCAAGATGTACTCATTAACTATGTTGATAATGACGATAACCCTATTAATTTTTTTTATCTTCTAAGAAGAACTTTATTAGAGAATGTTTAAAATGCTACAAAACACTTGAAGTTTGAGAACTATTATGTGAATTGCCTGCTTGCAATTCTAGTAAAATAAGATTTGTTTCTCTTGGTTATTAAGACCCTAAATTAAGATATGCAGTTAATCCTGCTGCTTGAATTTTTAGGTCTGATTGAATTTCTAAAAATACTACAATTGATATTACATTTCTGTTACAGCTGTGTATAGCATAAAAGACAAGGACCAATTGGGGGAAGTTACAGGGGACCATTTTGGTTCAATAAAAGGAAAAACTGTCCAATATGCAGAGTTTTCCAAAACCAAAAGGGACATCCTTAGGAAATAATAAGTGGTTGCCACTATGGTTCTTCACATATAGGTTGGATAGCTAATTCAACTTGAATTCTATAAAGAGAATTTACGTATTAAGTTTACAGTAATACTTAAGTAAATTGGCTCAGGACTCTTAATTCCCCAATCAGAAACAAGGCCAAATATTCTCTATAAAAAGCCCCTGTGATTCTTGCACAGTATTTCGGGGGTATCTCACCAGATTCTAATTTCTACTTTCACTGGGTATCCAAACTCAGTTGCACTGTCCTGATATCCTCCATCTCTTTGTCTCTCTTATGCCTAATTAGGGTTTGTCTGCTCAGCATTTTCAATATGACTTTAGTTTTACTACTTGATTTGCATTTCCCACCTCATCTCTGAACACTGTCTTTCACTGCCTCTTGATGCCAAGCTTTAAAGACAGACGTGTCTAATTCAGGCTCCCATAAAACTGCCTGGTTCTGACACCTGAACCTGCATGTGTCTGGGGGAGTATTTGAAATGAGACCTGCTCACCTGTATGGTACCGTTCAACTAAAATATCCTATAATTCCTAGAATATCTGAACCATGGTGTTCAGATTGTTTATAAATGCATTTAAAAATGAGTGGACTGAAAACTTTGAGCTCTTAAAAATGCCTTTATCTAGAAAAAACTGACCTAAAGTCAAGATCACATAACTTAAAATCATTACATTTTATTTAGTCCCAATTTGGATTTCAAAGAAAAGCAAGAAATCAGCCTATTATACACATTGGTCAAATGATCTTGGCTAATTTTCATCTAGAACACATACAAATTCACAATTATTGCTGAGGTAATGCTTTGACTCTCAGAAATCACTAATAGTTAATAAACTCAGTTATATAGAGTAATATTATCTTCTAACTCCCATTGGTTAGACTTATTGACTATTTTGTCTAATTTCAGTTGCTTCATAGAGAAAAGTCAGGCAAGGGAAAGGAACCAGCATATTTACTTAGACACTGGGGTTCTGCGGAACTAGTGGGTAAATACAAGGGATTATATCCTCAATTTGGTATATTACCAGAAAAAAAAGATTTAAAATAAATTAACAATGGCATCTGAGGACCAGATTTAATTTAGTTGGGAACTGGAACCAGTAAAACTAAGAACAAAAAGTGGGAAAAGAAATTTGGATAATGGTCTACAGAAAATTGTGAGGAAGCAGTAACAGTGAATTTTGTTTGCCCTTCATCTAATCTCAGAACACAAAGAAATTACTTAGGTAGGTTTGAGTTAAAGGCAAAATTTTGGTCCAGGTGGTATTTTTAATCATTTTTACAAAGCACCTCAAATGAAAGTCCACGCCAGGTATTTTTATTGTTACTGACAGCAATCTGTATTAAAGTCATTCTTTTCTTTATCACAAGACAATTCCCTCCTTTATCACTGCATTTTTAACATAGAACATTGTTCTGTTTCTCCAGAGACACGAGGTATTTACTTGTGTATCAGCAAAAGCTGCTCTTAAACCACCACCACATTGATTCTCAGTACGGTCTTCTCAGTATGGTTTTCTCAATAAGGTTCCAAAATTACATGACTGATATTTGAAGATCCTGGCATTTTCATTAAATTCTAACCAACATTACATTCTGTGTCATTGTTTTATAAGTGTGGCTTTTATAAATTGCTTCATTTTTGGCTCTGCTCTTTTTTCATCGCCACATTACAAGTCACTTTTTGTTACAAAGAAATAAGCAGCTGCCATTCTTTTTGTTCCTCTGTGTTTTATTAAAAAAGAGTATTTTTGGTAACGAACCTTTCCAACAAGTCAAATATATAATTCTCCATCTGTAGAAATAAATATGTGATGGGTACAAGTCATTTCAAGTAGTGTCTCTAGCAGGCTGACAACTGGCATTGGTGAGTGTTTTAAATAGCCCTTTCCTTGTTTATATGGGCTTTGATTTGCAGGAGCAGTTTTCTTTGTCATCATAAAAAGGACCTCTTTGGGGCCTCCTATTGTTAGCCTGTGCTATTTTGGAGGGCACATCAGTAGAACAAAGTTCCACTCCCCTTCTGATTAGACTCCTTTCTGAAAGCTGCTGAAATGCAAGTAGAAAGAGGTTTTTTTTTTAACTTTTTGTTGCTTATTTTCAAAAGCATTGGCTAGTTTTTACAATCATGAATATAAAATTGCTTATGGCAACCATAGGAGGTCTTAAGTGCTTTCAAATCATTCAGCTTTTTAAAACTATATAGGAAGAACGGGAGTATTTCTTTAAAGTAGAATCCTTATTAATACTCTGTAGCCTGTGTTTATCTGTTTCATAAGTTCTTTTCTTTTTTTAAAGTTTATTTATTTTGAGAGAGAGAGAGAGAGAGAGCATGCGAGCGAGGATGCACAAGAGGGGGAGGGGCAGAGAGAGAGGGAGAGAGATTCTCAAGCAAGTCTCCCTGCTGTCAGTGCAAAGCCCAAAATGGGGCTCAGGGCTTGATCCCACTAACCAAACCTTGAGGTCATGATCTCAGCTGAAATCAAGACTCCTAGCCTTAACAGACTGAGCCACCCAGGCTATAAATTCTTATAACACTATAAATTCTTTTCTTAATCGCAATGTAAGAAATTATTCTTACTGATGAGTGAGCATAAGGCAAGATGACAGGCCACAAACATCCAACCCCCACCCCCAGGTGGGATATTTCTCAGGCACTCCTGGCTTCCCAAGAACAAAGGAAAGGGGAAAAACAAATAATTAACTGATAGAGATCACAGTCCTGCAGAACCCGAGTCTCCATCTACAAGATACAAATATCTTAGTAAATCACAAGAAAAAGGCAATTTTATCAATACCCTAATCTCCAGAAATCTATAGACTCTGTTTCTTGGAGCCTCAACATCACCCCTCCATAGTGATGTGGGAAACGAAGGCAGAAGGAAATGGCAGACAGAACTAAATTTCCTTATAATCTGCAGCCCATTAACAAATAATTGAGGCACAGAGTAAAATGTTTCTCCAGGAGTTCCCTAGTATCTTAGTGCTAATGCTTTGCAAGAAGGAAAACAACCCTAGCTTGATAATAGCTAGGTCTCCAGTATCCTGTGAGTCTTCTTTAGCATATAAAAATCTCACTGGAAACTTCCCCTGAACTGTACCTCTCTCAACTCCATAGCATATAACCAGTCTCTCCTCATGGTCCCAGGGCAGCTCTTCCTGCCCAGGGGTCCTGTTCCCATGCTTTAATAAAACCACCTATTTCCACCAAAAATGGCTTCAAGAATTCTTTCTTGCTTATTGGCTCCAGACACCAGGAAGCCCACTATCTCCCCAAAAACCTCATCACTTATAACTTCATGTTAATGTACCAAGGCTTGCATGTTTTATAATCATGATCACAGTGATTTCTAATTTCTTATTTATTTATTTTTGAGAGATAGTATGCACGCAAGTAGGGGAAAGGCAGAGAGAGGGAGACAGAATCCGAAGCAGGCTCCAAACTCTGAGCTGTCAGGACAGAGCCTGACACGGGGCTCAAACTCATGAACCATAAGATCATGACCTGAGCCAAAATCTGAAGTTTAACAGACTAAGCCACCCAGGCGACCCTCTAATTTCTTATTTAAAAATAAGTAGCAAAGATGTTATAATCTAGTGAGTAGTTATGATGTTCAAAGAACTTTGCTTAGCACTTCATATATGCGAACTCATTTACTCTTCATGTCATCAATACGAGAATAAGTATTATTATTTGTGCTTTCAAATGAGGAGATGAACACTTAAATATGAGACATACGTTGCCTAGGTGTACATGTCTGTTTAGTAGTTTATGTAATTTAGCTAAGATTTCAATCCAATTCTTCCTTCATAATTACAAATTTCATTTCGTTATTTAATTATGTTGATGTGATGTCACTTGCCAATTCCTCACTACTGGACATTTAGGTTTTATCTAGTTTTTATTTTTATTTTTTAATTAATTTTTTTAAAATTCCAGTATAATTAAGTAATGTAACAGTGTTACATTACTTTCAGGTGTACAATATGATGATTCAACCATTCTATGTTTTATCTATTTTTAAAAAAATTCTTTTAACATTTATTTATTTTTGAGACAGAGAGAGACAGAGCTTGAGCAGGGGAGGGGCACAGAGAGAAGGAGACACAGAATCTAAAGCAGGCTCCAGGCTTTGAGCTGTCAGTACAGAGCCCATCGTGGGGCTCGGACTCACGGACCGTGAGATCATGACCTGAGCCAAAGTCAGCCGTTTAACCAACTGAGCCACCCAAGTGCCCCTGTTTTATCTAGTTTTTAAATTATGTTTAGTGCCATATGGAATATCTGGGTATATTTGGCATCTAATTTCTCTTAAATTATTTTCCAAGAGTTCAATCTCTGGATCAAAGCAAATGAATAATTTTATGGCTTTTCTAATGAATTGCCACAGTGCTTTTGAAAAGGGTTGCACAGATTTAAAAATGCAGAGAGAAAACCTAAAAATAAAAGATCAAAGGGAATGAAGAAGAAAATGAAGAGGTAAAGAATTTAGAAGGATGAGTTGCAATTCTCTTTGAAAGGAACTGAAGACCCTAATTGCCACTTGGAGTATTGCTTCTTTTCATAAATCTTTGTAGAATTATAACGTCAATTTAGTGGGCATTTTCTCTCCCTAAAATTAGAAGAAAATTAGAAGAAAAATCAGACTGAAGCAATTTTAAATAGAGAATAACATGCATGTAAATTGCTCTCAAAATGAGATGTTTTCAGAAATGTGTTCAGAAATGTGGGTAGAGGTGTATGTGCCTCAAGCTATCAGAATCATGCAGGGGAAAACAAATAAACAAAAAAACTCAGCAACACTACAAATCCATCCTTGGAAGAGTAAGCACAAGGCATCAAAATAGTCTGAATCAACAGAGTCATCAGGGTCAGCTACTGGGATAGATAATTCCAACTATTTGCAAGAATAATTGCAAAGCATAGGGGTGCGTGCATGTGTGTGTGTGTGTGTGTGTGTGTAGAGAAAAAAAGAGTGAAAATGAGAAAATACAGGAAGACTAAAATTTTTTCACGTCTCTCCAATATCAAAGAATTTTGTTAATTTAATTTTATTGCTATTGCCATAAATTACCACACACACAGTGGCATAAAGAATATATTTGTTATTTTGTAGTTCAGTAGATTAGAAGTCCAACATGGGTCTCACTGAGCTAAAACCACGGTGGCAGTAAGACTGTGTTTTTTGTGTAGGCTCTGAGGAAGATGTCTTTTCCCTGTGTTTTACAGCCTCTCAAAACCATCTAACATTCCATTCCTCCCTCCATCTTCAAAGCCAGATACATTGTATCACTCTGATCATTCTTTGGTAGTCATATCTTTGATTGATTTCAAAAAGAAACTGATAATTGAACTCTTGAAGTTCACCCATTAGTTACGGTGGTAGATAGTTTCAATAAAATCTTGGCATGATAAAGACAACTGTTGACAAACTATGGCCCATTGCCAAAATCCTGCCCACCACCTGTTTTTGTAAAGGAAGTTTTATTGGACCACAGCCACATTCATTCATTTATGTTACATACTGTCAATGGCTGTTTTCATGCTACAATGATAGAGTTGAAAGGTTGCAACAAAAACCATGTGCCCGCCTCCCACCCCAAGGCTATGATATTCACCACCTGGCCCATTACTGAAAATGTTTACTTGACTCCTAGCTTAAATCAAATCAAGAAATTCAGAGTCATCCAAGAGAAATAAATTTGGGTATAAAATCATGAAAGAAAATTCCACCTTAACAACTGTAACAATAATTCATTTTCTTGTTATTCTATTGTTTTGCCAGTTTATTAAGATATAAAGTTCTTCAGTACAGAGAAATATATAGATACAGTTATAGTATATATATATATTTTTTTTTTCATGTAGATTAGAAACTGTTCATAAGTTTGCAATTCTGAATTATGTGAATAAGGTATATGAAATTGCCAGATAGGAAATGCTTTATTTTTCTGCCAGCAAATGGACAAACTTCCTACATTTTTTTATTCATCTCATTTTTATTTCCCCCTGTTCTCATGGAAGCATCCTTCCTACTGTCAAGGACCCATCTCTATAAGCTTGAGATCCCAACTCTTCTGAACACTCTGGGGCCTTTACGTCATTAGTTTTCCTCCTTTCCTGTATCTTCAACTCTTCCTACTCTATAGAACCCTTAACACTTTAGCATTTAGACATGCTCCCCTTAAAAAGAAAATTGCTCTCCTTGGACATCACATTTCCACCCAGCTTTTGCCCTATTTTTTTGTCTACAGTCACGCTTTTCAACAGAACTGTTTTTAAAACATGTGTGATCTCTATGTCTTTGCTTCTTACTTACCATTCAATCCATTCCAATCTGTCTTCTGTCCTTGCTTCTCCACTGAAACTCTTCTGACCAAAGTCACTGATGGTCTCTATATTGCCAAATCAGATGACATTTTTGTACTCATTGTACTTGATTCTTGCTCTCTTTTTAAACTCTTTTCTTAGGGGGCACCCAGATGGCTCAGTCGGTTATGCGTCCAACTTCAGCTCAGGTCTTAATTTCATGGTTAGTGAGTTCAAGCCCTGTGTTCAGTTCTGTGCTGACAGTTCAGGGCCTGAACCTACTTTGGCTTTTCTCTCTCTCTCTCTCTCTCTTTCTCTCTCTCCCCCCTCTCACTCGCTCCCTCCCCCACTTGTGTGCTCACTCTCACTCTCTCTCTTTCTCTCTCTCTCTTCTTCTCTCTTTCAAAAAATAAACTTCAAAAAAGGTGTTTTAAAAAACTCTTATGGTTTCTGGAATGTAACTCACGTATGTTTTTCCTTCTTCCTGTCTGGCTTTTCCTTCTCAGCATCCCTCACATGTTCAACTCTTCTACCTGAACATACCGGATGTTTCTTAGTTGGGCTTCTCTGAGAAACAGACCAAGGTGGAAGTTTACATGCAAGAGATTTGTTAGGAAGTGCAGGATTCACACTGCTAAGAGAATAACAGAGGCAGGGTATGGAAGTAAGAGAAAATGTAATACAACGGAGGCCTCACCAACCCTACAAGGAGTTCCGCAGCTAGAATGGATATAAATAGTATATATGCATTTACATTTATGTTATTATATAAAAATAATATATAGTATTAGAATGGATTTATAATATATATAAAATTATAAGAAATTATATAATATATAAAATAAGTATCTTATACAATAATGGGTAATTATGAAATAATTCTAAAGCCCTAAAGGCAATTAATTCAGAAGGGAAAATAACAAGCAAACTGGAATCCCAAGAACATAAGCTGAAACGTCTACACAGGTATGAGTCTCTTTCATCAGGAAAGGCCAAACCCTGTTGAAAGACCTTCCAGTTGACTGAGTTAGCCTACTCAGAATGATCTCCCTTTTGATTTACTTAAAATCACTGACTAGGGCCTTTAATCATACCTACAAATTCCCTTCACAGCAACACTGGATTAATGCTTGACCAAATAACTGAAGATGTGTGTATGCTACTAAATGCTTCTTCCAACTTTGTGAGAGAATATTCCTTGTGGTTCATTCTAGAAACATACTAGAAAAGAACTAGAAACATACATATAGTTCAGTAAAGCCATGTTGACACGCATGGTGAGGAGATCAGATCCTCCTTACTCTGAGCCATTATCAGGCCACGATTTCAAATGGACAAGCTGGCAGCTTTTGAGGGTGTGATATGTGACAGACCCACTGGATCTCATGGTCATGTGCTCACTGCCACATCTTCTTTGTTGTACTCTGTTAGCATCCTATGATCCCCACCGGAATCCGTTTTAAAACGACATCTATTGGTTCTGACTTACGGATCACAGACACTAGTGAGCCTTTCAAAAATACTGGTGCCCTTCTCAGAAATTCTTAATCACTTTGGTAAATGGAGGTTTCTTGAAGCATTATCATGAGACAGTCAGCAAGTGGTTTTTCCAGTCTTATCTACCATACCCATGCTGGCCTGCCCTTTGATCCTTCCTCCACCGTGAACCATAGAATTCTGACATTTCACTTTCATTAATGTGGGCCGTTTTTCCCCTCAAATATACAAGAGTTATCCTTGCAGCATGTTAGCACTGTCTTCTGGGATTCTTTCAAGAATGTTAAATTCTTTACTGGGGGAGATGCTCCCATTTTGGTAAATTTTTATTTTCCATCTTTATCAGCTTTCTCAGGATACAGACTCCTATATATTCTCCTAGATCTTCCTGAGTATATGTCAGCTAAATCTGTAACTTATTGGTATGTATACTTTTTTCTCTTTTAACTCACCTATATGTCCCCAAGAAATTTATGTTGTCACTTGACCCTATTATTGGTCAATTATTGGTCTGATGTTCATGAAGAGAGTTAGAGATAGGTACTGAAAGAGGTGTGTGTTGCCTTGCAAAGCAAAGTTGGCATCATTTTCAAACAAGAGGGGAGGACTAGTCTTTAGGAGGGATGAGTAGGCCACTTTTGCAGCAAAAAGAGTTAAGGAAAGCTGAGGGTGCAAGATTTCTAAATGCATCAACACAAATGTCTCCATCTTGACTCAAGATTCCACTTAGTTCCAACCAGATCCCTGATCCTTAGGTATCAGAATGGATAAGGTTGATAATTCAAGCTTTGTTTCAGTTTCCCATTATTATTAAGTCCTAGACTGATCATCTTGTGGTTCTGTCCTCCAGTGGCAGGGGATGAAATCCTCTTTAGATTCTGCCAAGGAGGCTCTCTAGAATTCACATATCAGCTTGAACTCTAGGTTCATTGGCTTTCACAATTCAGCTTAAAATAATTACTCCCAGCCTTTCTTTGTCTTTTTCTCAAAGCATCAATAGCACTTAACAAGAGCCACTGCTTTGAACTTCTCAAACCCCCTAAATTATGTTTTAGTTACAGGTGCATTTCATTCTACTAGCCTATTCCAGGTGACGTTCGTAACAACTACTCGCTACAACAAGCTAGCAGTTACCCACTCTCCAAGGATGACTTGTGATACAGTCTTCATTGCCAATTAACTGGTTGGTTTTCCAATAGCAAGATCCTATTTCGGAGCCTGCTTCCTAAGACCACTTCTGACACCAGATGTCTTCATGTGGTTTCTGCAGAGGTCTCAGGTGACCCTAGAGCTATTAGAAGACAGTCCTTTCAAACTGTCCCACATCAAACCAAGGATCTTTAACTTTTATTTTTCCACCTTGTCTATTCATTGTGTATGAGCTGTCCCAGGGGAGGAAGTGTGAATTTGGGCAAGAGATTTCCTTCCGGTTCCTGGCAAGGGATTAAGCTATGTACAATCTGCAGCCAACACTGCCAGTGGCTTGGGAAAGAAGTATCTGAGTCCTGAAGGAGCAATCTGTTCAGCACAACACAGTATCCCTAAGATACTCTTATCTTCCCATTCTACTTTCTTTGTGGATTTTCTCTTCCAAAATTTCCACAATTATTGACAGTTTTCAAGCTTTTATCTCTAGTCCCAGTTTCTTTTCAGATTTCCTGACAGATATATCCAACTCCTTAGTTTTTTTATTTTTAATGTTTTTATTTGAGAGAGAGAGAGAGAGCATGAGTTGGAGAGACAGGCAGAGGGAGAGAGAGAGAATCCCAACCAGGCTCCATGCTCAGCATGGAGTCCAAGTTGGAGCTGGATCCCACAACCCTGGGATCATGACCTGAGCCAAAATCAAGAGTTGGATGCTCAACCAACTGAGCCACCCAGGGGTCCCCCAACTGCTTACTCTTTAATTTATTTAAATATCCTGCAGGAATTAAAACTTACATTTAAAAATGAACTCTTGTGGCACCTGGGTGACTCAGTTGGTTAAGCATCCGACTTTGGCTCAGGTCATGATCTTATGGTTTGTGGGTTCGAGCCCTGCATTTCGCTCAGTGCTGAGAACTCAGAGCCTGGAGCCTGCTTCAGATTCTGTTTCTCTCTCTCTCTCTCTCTCTCTCTCTCTCAACAATAAATAAAAATGTTAAAAATTTTTTTTAAAAATGAACTCTTAATATCCTTCTAAAAATTACCTCCTCCTCCAAACTGCCACACATTAGTAAATGGCACCTATACCCAAGCTATCAAAGTCCTTTCTATTATCTCATCCCCCTTTACCCTCCATCTGTGAGTGGTACTCATGGTTCTTTCTTTTTTTTTTTAATTTACTTATCTATTTATTTAGTGTGTGTGCGCGCGTGCACGCGTGAGACAGCGAGTGAGAAAGGGGGAGGGGCAGAAAGGGAAAGAGAGAGAGAGAATCTCAAGCAGCCTCCAGGCTGTCAGCATGAAGCCCAATGAGGGGCTCACCAACCATGAAATCATGACCAGATGAACTGACCCAAAATCAAGAGTTGAACACTTAACCAACTGAGCTAGCCAGATGCCCTGGTTCTACTTCAATACACGTGTGAAGTCTCCACTTTGTTCCTACCTGCCCTCTGTATGCAAGTAAGCTCTCTACTTCAGCACTGGTCTAAGCCATCATCATCTATTGATCAACTACTGCAACAACCTCTGGCTGGATTCTACCTTCTTCACTTGCCTTTTTCTAATCCCCATAGCAATTGAAGTGGCTATTTTTTAAGCCTGCTTGTAACACTTCAGAAGGTTAATATTCCTCTCTGGTTAAATTTCAAGTCCTCAAAAGGTTTTCTTATTTGGGACCTGCCTGTCTTTTCAGACCTAACTCATTCCATTCTGCTTCTTACCTCAGTGCCACACCATGGTTTGTTTTTGTTTTTTGTCTTTTTTTTTTTTAGCTCATTAAAAGTGTGATTTTTTTTTCTTCCATCAGAGCACTCATGATTTCACTCCACTCTTGCCCCAAATTCCTACTCATACTCTAGATCGCAAATGCCACTTTCACTAAACAGCCTTCCCAATCTGACTCAGATCTTTCTTCCCATAACCTCTTATCACATATTTTATTTTTCTTTCATAGTATTTAACACAGCTTTTCATTACAAAATTATTTGTGTACATGTAGTTCAATGCATTTCCTTCCACTAAATAGCTCAATGAAGACAAGGCCTGCATTGATTTTCAGACATATTCCCAATGCCTGCACTCTAGTAAGCATGTGATAGATATTAAATGAAAGAATCAAAGTGAAATCAACAAAAGTTAGATGTCAGCAAATAGAGAAAGCTAAAAAAAGAATAAACACACTTTGTACATAGAAAATAATGTTAGTCCCCACTTCAGCGTGGGACTTCCAAACATTCAGGGCTGTTGATAGTTTTGCAAGAAGTCCAGCTTGCATTAAACTAGGTAATACTCCTTGGGTGACTGGGTGGCTCAGTCAGTTGGGCATCAGACTCTTGATTTTGACTCAGGTCATGATCTCATGGTTTGTAAGTTCCGAGCCCCACATCCGGCTCTGCTCCGATAGCACGGAGCCTGGTTGGGATTGTCTCTCTCATCCTCTCTCTGCTGCTCTCTCATGTTCGTTCGTTCTCTCTCTTTCTTTCTCTCTCTCTCTCTCTCTCTCTCTCAAAATAAATAAATAGGGGCACCTGGGTGGCTCAGTCGGTTGAGTGTCTGACTTCGGCTCAGATCATGATCTCACGGTTCATGGGTTCGAGCCCCACATCAGGCCCTGTGCTGACAGCTCAGAGCCTGGAGCCTGCTTCGGATTCTATTTCTCTCTCCTTCTCTGCCCCTCCCCTGCTCATGCTCTGTTTCTCTCTGTCTCTCAAAAATAAAAAAAAAACATTAAAAAATTTTTTTACTTAAAAAATAAACATTAAAAAAGTAAATAAACTAGGTAATACTCCTCATAAAAGAAAATGGAGAAGCTGGTGAAAATAGTGACCCTGAGAAGAGAGAAGTCCTCGCAGAAATTGAAAGCACATGATATGATAAATCTGCTAATGGCTCTAGAAGACAGTGTTCTTAGATCAGATGGTGAACATTCCCATTAGAGCTTCCATAGCATGATAAATCATGATGAAAAGGCCATTAATGATACACAATATTGGAATAATTTATAAAAATAGTTTAGTTCAGAACAATTCTTTGTAGAAAGCAATTGATAAAATCATGGGCTGGAATTAGGCATGCTGAGGCTTGGATTTGTGGGCATACAGAAGTGAAGAGACAGAGGTTCTTCCCTTATAGATGTTTAGAGTCCAGGAAGAAATATAAAAGATACTTATATGCACAAACTATAGAGCTAAAGCAGATGTGGGTTGGGGGTCATTGGAAAATTATAGGGGTTGAAAGACTTGGTTTATACTTATTGAGGATTTTATCATATGTCATGTCAAGATCTGAGCATATGATGCATTTTATCTCATTCCATTGTCACTAAAATTCTGTGAATTTAGTATCCTCCTCACTTGAAAGAAAAAGGAAGCTAGAATATCAGAAGGCTAAGTAGCATGCCCAAGGTCATACTGCTAATGTGGAGTTGGGATTCAAACCTATATCTGATTACAAAGTTCCTGGATTTTCTAATATATGCTGGTATAGCAAATTGCCACATATATGTGATTGTGTGTTGTGTGTGTTTATGTGTGCATCTGCTGGTAGCATCAAGAAAAGTTCAAGGAAGCAATGACATTTGAGCTAATCTTTCTGGTTTTTCAGAAGACTGGTATGTCTTGAATCAAGGTTTGAATATAAGACAAAAAAGAGTACGTGAGAAATTTGAGTTTGTTTCCTTTGATAATAACGGAGCTTTTCTAGCAAAGCAAAACAAAACACTGTTCTCCTCCTCCTCAAATGGCTACCGGTCACTGGGGTGAGCATTCTCTGAAACTTTTCACTGAGGTGCATCCTTAGTCAATACCTAAAAGAATTTTGACTATAGCCATTGATATTAAGTAACAAAGAAGGCCAAGAGCTATGGATATCGAATATTCTTTATGAATACATGGAAAAGAAAAAAATCATTTCTATTATGTAATGTGAGTAGTCTCCAATGCTACTCTATATTTTGGCCAATGAATTAATGCACTGGTATTGAAGTTGTATCTACAGACAGGACGTTAGCCATGGGAAGAGAAAAAGATAGATGCAAAAACTTCAAAAAGAAAAAAGTTAAGAGGCCTTGGTTCATAAGTAACAGAGAGGAAAAATCAAAATTAATATTTAAGTTTTGAAGTCTGATTGTACCTTTTCCCTAACTAGTCAAATAATTAATGTGTAAGTTTAAAAAACAATCTTTGATCATACAAATTATTAACTGATCCAGTTTGGTTTTTCTTTATAATATTTTTCTCTTTCTTGAAGACTATTTTAAGATTCTTCCTATGCTTAGAAGTACCTATAGCAAAATCCAGCATTTCCTTTTAGTATGCTCCTTAGTTATAACAACACGATGAGAACTATATTTAATTTAGCAAGAAGTTACTGAGAATCTAATGAGAATCAAATATTTTGCTAGGAACCAGAATATAAAGATGATTAAGATCCTAAGATTGTGCACTTCATTAAAGAAATGAACAATTACTGGAGGTGTTAGGCAAGCAGACAAGTAACTATGAAGTTGTAATGGAAATATTATCACCTCAGAGCAATATCTTAAAAACACATTTTCATAAATAAGATAATTATACTGAAAAAGTAACTAATTATCCATAGTCCACTACAGGATTTCTTCAGGTTAGCCTAATTTCTTCCATAATACCTAAGATTGTTACCTTTTTACCATTATACATTAGACATAATTTTAAACACTATTATTATATAATTGCTATTTCTCATACAAACCCTGCAAGTAGATGTGTTATCTTAATTTTAATAAGGTAGAAACCCAAAGAACAGAGGGAGGCCTGTCCCAAAGTCACAAAACTAGACTTTCAATTCATACCTGTCTGCTCTAGCATACTGCTTCTAGACTTTCATACCCATCTTTCTCTATTTAATAAAATTATCATTGTTATTCACAGCATTGAGTACCTACTTTGTGTTCCTAAATACTTCACATCTATTCATTTATTTAATTCTCATTCTATAGATAAGCAAACTAAAGCTAAAAAAGTTAATTAAAAAAATTGCCCAAGATAACAGAGCTAACATGAGGCAGGATTTTAACTGAAGCAGTAGGACTCTAAAATTCAGGGACTTTGTCTCAAAAGGGAGTGTAACCATTGTGTTATGTGGTCAATTCTGGAATTCCATAGGTCCGGAAAGACACTGATAAATGAAGTCAATTAAAGCAATTCATCAGCCTCCATCTTGACAGAAACCTAAAGGCTGTTTGACAAAGTGTAACACTAAAAATGTGACACTTGATAAGCAATCAAATTGGCATCACTGTGTCATGTGTCTACTGTACAAGTACTACTTGAGGTGGGGTGATTCTTCTGCATGAAATAGACCAAGTACCGATGGGAAAACCGGTCTCTGGTAGTTTTGAGAAGTGTAATAAAGATGGCTGATGGAGTAAAGTTTGTTTTTCCTGGGAATGTAAGCTGTTCTGTATGTTAAGTCAGTTACGATTAGAATTATGAGATTTGATAAGAAGAGATACATTGGAGAATGCAAGCGAGAGAACAAAGGAAAAAAACATAGGTACCTTAGAACATCTAAACCTCACAGCACAGCCCAGATTCACCACAAGCCACTAAAAAAAAGCTGGGGACAGACAGGTTGGAGAAGACGATGGGTAGAAAATAAAGAGAAACCAAGAAGGAGTATGAGGGCGGTGAGTGGTATTTTAATGATATTTAGCAAAAGCGATCAAAGAATGTTTGAATCCTGCTTTGCCAATTACTTCTGTTTTGTGTCAGGTACTCTTATTTTGTGTGTGTCAGGTATTGTAGAAGAGGTAACCAATATGCAAAGAGGAGAAAAAGTGGTGTTAGTAACCGGGCCAGTGTCTAACCCCAATGTGGGGTTCTCTGGTAGAGGTAAGTAGATGCATAGGTCTTAAGCGATAGTCTCAAATGGAGCCTTCAATTGTTCCTAAAGGATGACTCCAAATCTAGGGCATTTACTACCCTTAGTGTGTCAGATGGAGAAAAGACAGTGAATAGAAAAAAGACACAACAAAGAAGACAGCAACTTTCAGACACGCTGTTTTAAGGATCAGCTATATGCCTTTAGAAGAGGGCAAGAGAGCTGAGTGTATGGGATAAGATCCTGTGTCCACTACCTCCTGGGCATATAGGAGAATAATGAGAGACAATGTGCCAAGAGGCATGCAAGTTGCATCCAGGTGCCCAATATGACATAGGTTTGGTAACTCTCTAGTAAGACTCACAGGACTCTGCATACAGTTGTACTCAGAGATAAGATTTACTACAGCAAAAGGATACAAAGCAAAATCAGTAAACAGGAAAGGTATGTGGGGTGAAGTACGGAGGAACGCAGGCACAAGCTTCCAAGAGTCCCTCCCAGTGGAGTCATACAACATACACATGATTCTTCCAGCAACAAGTTTTGGAAATCTTTGTGAAATGTCTATAAGGGAAGCTCAGAAGGGACTCAAAATTTTTGTTGGGGACTGACCACCCAGGCAGCCTGTGCCTAGCACTTATCAAAATCCCTGACTCCCAGAAGAAAAGCAAGTGTTCAGTATAAACCTTACTGTTTTAAAGTTAAGTCACATCAAGCCAGTCCTATTAGTTAGGGTGGTGGGAACATTGCTGAAATCTAAGTTCCCAGACACCAGAGAAGGGCCAACCTTGAAAGCAGGCCTTTCTAAGAAGGACATCAGTCATAGGACTGGATGTTAACTTTTTTCTGACACAAGTATGTGCGCAATCTTTTACACACAATAACCATACCTACTAATAAGTGTGAGCCAATAAAAATTTTATACTCTGTCCAATTGAATCAATATTCTCTATTTTTGAGGTACAAGAAGGAAAAGGATTAGAAGATAATCAGATGGAGAAGTACCTTTCTCATCTATAGAGAAGATATTTCAAGTTAATTCAAAATCAGTAATAAGTGAAGAATAAAGATAAAAGCTACAAAAAGGCACAGAATCTTCCTTCCCAGTCACCATATCCAGGAAAAGTAGACATTGTCGAAGCTTGTTATTAATGGATTCCTTAAGTGCCAGTGACCTACTAGATAAATTTTTTCTAACCATAAAATCAATATTTGCTGAACTTTCCTGGTCATTTGCAGATCTGCACAGAGCAATGAAATCTTTGAGGCACTTGAGGCCCATGTCCCCAGCTGACATAAAATATGGCATCTCTCTGTCTTCTTGCTTCAGCTCCCATACTGCAGTCAAGTGTTCTTTTCATGGTTCATTTAGTACCACATGTTTTGCATGTTTATGCTTTTTCTTGGTGATTTTACGGCTTAAAAATGGTCCCTAGAAATAATGAAGTCCTCTCTAGTGCTCCTAAGTGCAAGATGACAGTGATGTGCCTTATGGAAAACATACTGCATTAGACAAGCTTCATTGGGGCATGAGTTACAAGTGGTATTGGCCATGAGTTCAATGTCAATGAATCAACAATACATATTAAATAAAAAACACACATGTGGTTATGTATTGATTAGTTGATAAAAGTATTGTGATCAGAGGCTCACAAGAACTGAAATGGGAACAATGGTTTAGTATTCACTAATTCGGTATGTGTGTGGCATCTTTATGGAACAAAACTACCGGACAAAAACAAGACCTAGCTGTAGCTGGAACATCACGTCACATGTAAATAAACTCTACGTATAAGGTTCACCATAATGATACGTGGTTCTAGGGTATACTGGGTGTGAATGGCAGCCACAGTGACCATGGGCACAGAAAAGCCACAGCTGATCAGGGCCTGTGCCTGGAGGACTCCTTTAAGCCCTGAGACAAAGGAAACTCAGAACCAAGGATTGTAGGTTAATTCAGGGGTTGAACGGAAAACACACAGAAGCAGAGCCTGGGTTAATTCAAAGACCTAAAACAAATAGGCTTTAGGACCCAAGGGTTCTAAGATCTCTAGCTGGGCTAGGAAACAACAGAAAAAAAATTAAGTCCTGATAAAGGTTCCAGGTTAAAGCTGGTTTCAAGGAAACAGATAAAGAATGGAGTTTGAATGAGACCACAGAAAAGAGAAATTGTGGTCATCGTAAGGTTTCAGATCATGGCTTGGCTCCCAGGGGTCTGCAAGCTGATGTATTTAGGAGCACCCTTCCTATTACTGACAGATTGAGGTGAAAGGGCCAACAGCCCCGAAAGGCAAGCCTCACAAAGCCTACACAGTTGTAACACATCACTAGAGACATATTGTTTCCATCTGCTCTGGAAGACCACAATGTGTTTCCCCCCCAAGTATCCCATCAGCTATTTAAAAACCAGTAATTAACCACCTCTTAACCGCCATCAGAAAAGAAACCTAAGACAAACAGACAGCTATTTTAAAAAACAGAAGTCTGGATTTGTTTAATCATCAAAACCTTCCACTAAAGTCTTTTGTGGGAACAAACTGGAAATTTCATTTCACAACTCACCTTGTCAAAATGCGTGCACGGTGACTTTGAAATCTGTCACAATTAACAGTCACTCTAAATCAAAGAAGTGTTTTTTACATAATACCTTGGATCTATATCTGAAATGCAAAACCAAGTTTTAGATGTTTGCATACATTTCCCAGTATGACACATTTATCAGCAAGCTGCAAACAGAGCCACTGCAACTCAAGCCACTTAAAAAGATTTCTTATAGATTTCATTGCCTAATAAAAAGTCTGATGAGGAACTTTTACTGTCACACATTTTCATATTTCTGAGCTCTGGCAAACACATTCCTGACAGCAGGGTAATCAATATGAATAAAGGAAGGCATTTTAGAGGAACTTTTAATCTTCAGAATTGAGATTTACATCAAAGTCTCCTTGATTTGCACACCCCCAAAACATTTTTTTCCCAATTATCTTTTGCGGTTTTCCCTCACTGGCTGCTGCTGCTGAGTAATTTTACAACACTAATGCTATTAAAGCATGCACTCATGAGCCCTTTGTGACACAAAGCAAATAATGCACATTGGGAATGCGAGCACATAACTGCTAATCTTGCCTTTAAATGCATTTGAACTTGACCTATTGAAATGCCCATTACAGAACACGTGGCATCCTGGCAAAGTACAGGAACAGACACAGTCTGAGGAAAGCAGAGTCTTTGAAAATAAATCACTTGAAGGACTGCAACGTGGTAGGAATTGATTGAGAACAACCCAAGTTGTGAAATAACCTAGTGAAATCAAACCTCCTAAACCCTACAAAAAAGTCACCACTTACAAGAGCTCTAAAACTAGAGCACTGTAGCATCTTATGTGACCCATGGATGACTTGCAGATTAGGGAAAACAATGAATAAAAATTTAATGTAAAGAACATACATTTATAAATATGGATAGTGTAACATCCTTCACTCTGAAGCAAATAGCTTTTCATTCTGTTAATGCAAAAGGGCTTTCCAATTTTGTATACCTTGAGAGGTGTATCTTAGGACCTAAAGGGGACCACAATCATACATACTGAAGCATTTTCACTCATCCTGTCCACCATCAAATTATAGGTTCACAGCCAACACAGAAATACAACATGGAATGAGTCTTAGAGAATTATCTCGCCTGCGCTAGTCTGATGGGGAAATCACACAGCTAGTTTTCAGATGGTGCTGGAACACAGGTGTCTCTAAGACAGAGTTTATAGCAAACTGCTCATTTCCCACCTAAGTAAATGTCACACAAACCAGCGAGTTACTCTACTGGATATTGGAAAAAATATCCCCCTTGTCCATGGGAGATACATTTCAAGACCCTCAGTGGATGCCTGAAACCACAGATAGTAGTGAACCTTATAAATACTACAGTTTTTCCTATGTATACATATCTATGATAAAATTTAATTTGTTAGGCACAGTAAAAGATTAAAAACAATAATAATAAAATGAACAATTATAATATATTGTAATAAAAGTTATGTGACTGTGGTCTTTCTCTCAAAATACCTTATTGTACTGTACTCACTCTTCTTGTGATGATGTGAGATGATAAAATGCTGACGTTAGGAGATGAAGTCAGCAGAGGGGCCAACATGGTGGAGAAGTAGAGGTATCAGAAGTTCCCTCCTCTCTCAAACAAAGCAGTATCCAGGCCAAAGGACTTTGAACTCCAAGAGTCCTGGCAGCAAAGCGCCAGAAACGCTTCCAGGGACCCAGTGGGACAACCACAGGTGCGGGATTGTGAACTGGGAGAAACTAACCGGAGAGGAGGGATCCCCTTCTGCAGAGAGACAAAGGGAAGAGAAAGAGGCTGCGGAAGTGTAGGACTGTATCTGGACAAGAGAAAAATCACAGACCTGGGCGAAGAAAGATCCCATCTCTAACTGTGAGTCTTTCTCCAGACTGGGGAGGCCGCACTGTTCCTGCACCTGGGGCGGAAGGGAGACAACCCCCGGCTTGGTAACTAGTTCAGAGGCCCAGTCCACAGTGGGAGAGAACAGTCCCCTCCCTGGAATGCTTTGGGAAGAAGGTATATATCTGCTCAAAAGATCAGCACTTCCCCAAAACCGGGGCTCATGGAGCGGGAATCTTAAAGACATTGGGGTTTAAGCCCCAGCCAAGCTTCAGGGAGGCGCGGGAGTCGGTGGAGCGGGACAAACCGCCTCCTTTGCACCTGCAGCACAGTAAGGAAGGCTTGAACAGAGTGGTTTGGAATACCTGGTCCGTGGAGGAGAAACTGCGGTATAGCCGTTTTTCTTCCCACCACCACCAAGATGGTGCCTCAGGGAACAGAGAGCCCACAAGAGGGGCGGGGACCACGCCTACACCAAACCACGCCCCTGAGCGCCTGGTGACTGCTTATTCAACTGGAGCGGGATTGACGCTGAGGAACCAGATGGCCCCGTCTCCAAACCAGCCTGTTGCATTGCCTGGTTTAATTCTCGAACAATTCTTATTATATAGATATATATTCCTTCCTTTTCTTCTTCTTATCTTTTCCCTCCTCTAGTCTGGTTACTTTGGTTGTTGGTTTGTTTAAGCAGACATATTTAACTTATTCTCTTGATACAAGTTCTACACTTCCTTGTTTCTTTTCCATATAGTTTCTCTGGTCAATTTTCTTTTTTCTCCCACCTCCTTCTTTATTTTCCTTTCTCTCTCTCTCTCTCTGGATTAATCCATATAGTTTCTCTGTCTGGTCAATTTTCTTTCCTTTTCTTTTTCCCTGCCTCCTTCTTTATTTTCCTCTCTCCATCTCTGGATTAAATTGTATAGTTTCTCTATCTGGTCAATTTTTATTTTCTTTTTTTTCTCCTGCCCCTGCCATTTCTCTCTTTGTATGGGATAAGGCCTCTTCCATCAGCACCACCTCCACTCTGTTGTTTACTTGTAGCTGGTGTTTCTGGTTTTTTGTTTGTTTCTTGTTGGTTTGTGGGTTTGCTTGCTTTTGTTTGCTGTTTGTTTTCTGTTTGTTTGTTTTCCTTTCCAGGACTACTTCAAGGAACAAATGAAAGCACACTTGGTGGAGGGTCCAAAACATCACTATGAGTAGGGAGATAAAGTAACCAAAGTCACAACAACAGAGAGCAAGTAACACTATCCAAAAAACACCTCCTAAAGGGCCAGACCCTGGACAGTTAATGACCCCTCTTTAATATATTAGTGCTTGCAGCTGCAGGGCACATAAAAAGCTTTTAAAACACAGAAGGGACAGAAAATTAGCCAAAATGATGAAATGGGGGTATTCTCCTCAGAAGAAATTCCAGGAAGAAATAACAGCTAAGGAATTGATCAAAACAGATATAAACAATACAACTCAACAAGAATTTAGAATAATAGTCATAAGATTAATTGCTGGGCTTGAAAAAAAGCATAGAAGACAGCAGAGACTCTATTGCTGCAGAGATCAAGGAACAAAAAAAAAATAGTCATGATGCACTAAAAAATGCTGTAAATGAGGTGCAAAATAAACTAGAGGTGGTGACAGGGAGGATTGAACAGGCAGAAGGGAGATTAAGTGAAATAGAAGATAAAATATTGGAAAAAGATGAAGCTGAGAAAAAGACAAAAAAAATTCTGGACCATGAGGGGAGAATTAGAGAACTAATTGATTCAATGAAACAGAACAATATCAGTATCAGGAGTTCCAGAAGAAGAAGAGAGAAAGGGGGCCAAGGCATACTTGAACAAATCATAGCTGAGAACTTCCCCAATCTGGGGAAGGAAACAAACATTGAAATCCAGGAGGCACAGACTCCCTTCAAATGTAACTTAATTTTCCGCATGATGCATCATAGTGAAACTGGCAAAATACAAGAATAAAGAGAGAATTCTGAAAGCAGCTAAAGATAAATGAGCTTTAACCTACAAGGGTAGACACATAAGGGTAGTAGCAGACCTATTTACTGAAACTTGGTAGGCCAGAAAGGAGTGGCAGGAAATTTTCAATATGCTAAATAGGAAAAACATGTAGCCAAGAATCCTTTATCCCGCAAGACTGTCATTCAGAGTAGAAGGAGAGATAAAGGTTTTCCCAGTGAACCAAAAACTGAAGGAATTTATCACCACTAAGCCAGCCCTACAGGAGATCCTAAGGCAGACTCTGTGAGCGGAATGTTGCAAAGACCACAAAGGACCAGAGACATCACTACAAGCATGAAACCTACAGATAACACAATGACTCTAAATCCGTATCTTTCAATAAAAACACTGAATGTAAATGGACTAACTGCTCCAATCAAAAGACACAGGGTATCAGAAGAGATTAAAAAACAAGACCCACCTATTTGCTGTCTACAAAAGACCCATTTTAGACATGAGGACACCTTCAGATTGAAAGTGAGGGGATGGAGAACCATCTATCATGCTACTAGAAGTCAAAAGAAAGCTGGAGTAGCCACATTTCTATCAAACAAACTAGATTTTAAACTAAAGGCTGTAACAAGAGACAAAGAAGGGCATAATATCATAATTATGGAGTCTATCCATCAAGAAAAGCTAACAATTGTAAATGTTTATGCACCAAATTCGGAAGCACCCAAGTATATAAAACAATCATAAACATAAGCAATCTTATAGGTAAGAATGTGGTATTTGCAGGGGACTTTAATACTCCACTTACAGTAATGCCCAGATCATCTAGACAGAAAATGAATAAGGAAACAATGGCCCTGAATGATACACTGGACCAGATGGACTTGACAGATATATTTAGAACTTTTCACTCTAAAGCAAAATACACATTCTTCTCGAGTACACATGGAACATTCTCCAAGGTAGATCACATACTAGGTCACAAAACAGCCCTCAATAAATATAAAAGAATTGAGATCATACCATGCACACTTTCAGATCACAATGCTATGAAATTTGAAACCAAACACAGGAAAAGATTTGGAAAACCTCCAAATGTATGAAGGTTAAAGAACATCCTACTAAAGAACAAATGGGTCAACCAAGCAATTAAAGAAGAAATTAAAAAATATATGGAAACAAATGAAAATGAAAACACAACAATCCAAACCCTTTGGTATGTAGCGAAGGCAGTCATAAGAGGAAAATACATTGCAATCCAGGCCTATCTCAAGAAACAAGAAAAATCCCAAATACAAAATCTAACAGCATACCTAAAGGAACTAGAAGCAGAACAACAAAGAAACCCCAAACCCAGGAGAAGAAGAGAAATAATAAAGACCAGAGCAGAAATAAACAATATAGAATCCAAAAATAATAGAACAGAACAAGGAAACTAAGAGGTTTTTTTTTTTTTGGAAAAAATAAACAAAATTGATAAACCCCTAGCCAGACTTCTCAAAAAGAAAAGAGGACCCAAATAGATAAAATCATGAGTGAAAATGGATTTATCACAACCAACCCCTCAGAAACGCAAGAAATTATTAGAGAATACTATGAAAAATTATATGCCAACAAACTGGACAACCTGGAAGAAATGGACAAATCCCTCTACACCCACACACTACCAAAACTCATATGGGAAAAAATAGAAAATTTGAACAGACCCATAACTAGTGAATAAATTGAAACAGTTATCAAAAATCTCCCAACAAATATGAGTCCTGGGCCAGATGGCTTCCCTGGGGAAGTCTACCAGACATTTAAAGCAGAGTTAATACCTATCCTTCTCAAGCTGTTCCAAAAAATAGAAATGGAAGGAACACTTCCAGACTCATTCTATGAAGCCAGCATTACCTTGATTCCCAAACCAGAGACCCCACACACACAAAAAAATTTACAGGCCAATATCCCTGATGAACATGGATGCAAAAATTCTCAACGAGATACTAGCAAATTGAAATCAACATCATATAAAAATATTATTCACCATGATCAAGTGGGATTCATTCCTGGGCTGGAGTTCAATATTTTCGAATTAATCAGTATGATACATCACATTAATAAAACAAAGGGTAAGAACCATATCATCCTGTCAATCTATGCAGAAAAAGCATTTGACAAAATACAGCATCCTTTCTTAACAAAAACCCTCAAGAAAGTTGGGATAGATGGAATATACTTAAACATCATAAAACCCATGTAAAAGCCCACAGCTAATATCCTCAATGGGGAAAAACTGAGAGCTTTCCTCCTGAGATCAGAAACACGACAGGGATGTCCACTCTCACCACTGTTGTTTAACATAGTGTTGGAAGTCCTAGCATCAGCAATCAGACAACAAAATGAAGTAAAAGGCATAAAAGGCATAAAATGAAAGTCAAACTTTCATTTTTTGTAGATGACCTGATACTCTAAATGGAAAACCTGAAAGACTCCACCAAAAGACTGCTAGAACTGATACATGAATTCAGCAAAGTCTCAGAGTACAAAATCAATGTACAGAAATCGGTTGCATTTTTTTAAAATGAGTATTTATTTTTGAGAGAGAGACACACAGACTGCAAGCAGGCGAGGAGCAGAGAGAGATGGAGATAAGAATCTGAAGCAGGCTCCAGGCGCTGAGCCATCAGCACAGAGCCCAACGCGGGGCTTGAACTCATGAATTGTGAAATCATGACCTGAGCTGAAGTTGGATGCTTAACTGCCTGAGCCACCCAGGTGCCCCTCAGTTGCATTTTTATACACCAATAATGAAGCAACAGAAAAAGAAATAAAGAAACTGATCCCATTTAAGTTGCACTAAGAACCATAAAATACCTAGGAATAAACCTAACCAAAGATGTAAAACATATGTTTGCTGAAAACTACAGAAAGCTTATGAAAGAAACTGAAGAAGACACAAATAAATGGAAAAACATTCCATGCTCATGGGTTGGAAGAATAAATATTGTTAAAGTGTCAATACTACCCAAAGCAATTTACATATTCAATGCAATCCCAATAAAAATTACACCAGCATTCTTCTCAATGCTAGAACAAACAATCCTAACATTTGTATGGAGCCAAAAAAAGACCCTGAATAGCCAAATTAATATTGAATAAGAAAACCAAAGTGAGAAGCATCACAATCCCAGACTTTAGCCTCTACTGCAAAGCTGCAATCATCAAGATGGTATGGTATTTGGCACAAAAAGAGACACATAGACCAATGGAATAAAATGGACAACCCAGAATTGGACCCACAAATGTATGGCCAACTAATCTTTGACAAAGCAGGAAAGACTATCCAATGGAAAAAAGATCATCTCTTTAGCAAATGGTGCTGGGAGAACTGGACAGCAACTTGCAGAAGAATAAAACTAGACCACTTTCTTACATCATACACAAAAATAAACTCAAAATGGATGAAGGACCTGAATGTGAGACAGGAAACCATCAAAACCCTAGAGGAGAAAGCAGGAAACAGCCTACTTGACCTCAACCGCAGCAATCTCTTACTCAACACATCCCCAAAGGCAAGGGAGTCAAGAGCAAAAATGAACTATTGGGACCTCATCAAGATAAAAAGCTTCTGCACTGCAAAGGAAACAATTAACACAACTAAAAGGCAACCAATGGAATGGGAAAAAATATTTGCAAATGACATATCACATAAAGGGTTAGTATCCTAAATCTATAAAGAACTTACCAATCCTACACCTGAAAAGCAAATAATCCAGTGAAGAAATGGACAGAAGACATGAATAGACAGTTTTCCAAAGAGACATCCAGATGGCCAACACATGAAAAGATGCTCAGCATCACTCATCATCAGGGAAATACAAATCAAAACCACACTGAGATACTACCTCACACTGGTCAGAGTGGCTAAAATGAACAACTCAGGAAACTACAGATATTGGCTAGGATGTGGAGAAATGGGAACCGTCTTGCACTGTTGGTGGGAATGCAAATTGGTGCAGCTGCTCTGGAAAACAGTGTGGAGGTTCCTCAAAAAATTGAAACTAGAACTACCCTATGACCCAGCAATGCACTACTAGTAATTTACCCAAGGGATACAGGAGTGCTGATGCATAGGGGCACATGTACCACCAATGTTTATAACAGCACTCTCAACAATAGCCAAATTATGGAAAGAGCCTAAATGTCCATCAACTGATGAATGGATAAAGAAGATGTGGTTTATACATACAATGGAATAGTACATGGCAATGAGAAAGAATGAAATCATGCCTTTGCAGCAATATGGATGGAACTGAGTGAAATAAGTCAGTCAGAGAAGGACAGATATATATGTTCACTTATATGTGTATCTTAAAAAACTTAACAGAGGATTATGGGGGAGGGGAAGGGGAAAAATAGTTACAGAGAGGGAGGGAGGCAAACCATAAGAGACTCTTGAATACAGAAAAAAAACTGAGGGTGGGTGGGAGCTGGGGGAGAGGGGAAAGTAGATGATGGGCACTGAGGAGGGCACTTGTTGGGATGAGCACTGTGTGTTGTATGTAAGCAATGAACCATGGGAATCTACCCCCAAAAGCAAGAGCACACTTTACACACTGTATATTAGCCAACTTTACAATAAATTATATTAAAAAAAAAAAAAGAGATGAAGTCAGGTGAACAACATAGGCAGCTAGACATAGTGTTTCACTGTTATTAGGCTGTGACCTTCTGACTATATGTCAGAAGAAGGATCATCTGCTTCCAGAACATCGTTGACTACACGTAACTGAAACCAAAACCACGGAAAGCAAAACCACAGATAAAGGGGAATACTGTAAACAAAATCCTCTGAGCAGGAGTTACTTTATGGGTATAAATCTTTATGGCATACTCAACCTTTAGGTAAAACCGAAATCCTCAGTGATAAAGTACAACATCTCAATGTTTAGACTTCATAATGAACATTAGATTTTATTAATTTTTATGCAGAAAAATATAATGTTGACATCTTAAAATTGTATAAATATTTCAATGTTTTAATGCACATGATTATGCGATTTAGGAATCATACCACAAAAAGAAACCAAAAGTAAAACCAGTATCCCAAACCCAGCATATTAAATTTAGATATTAGAAATCTATAATTCTCAATGATACATCTGATGAAATGAAAGTTACAAGAGTGTTGAGAAGCTTGGAATTAGACCACTTTCAAGGTTTCAAAGTAACATTTCTTAAATATTGCTTGTTTAATATCTTAACAAGTAAAATTAGTGTGATAATTGGGTCCTTCATTAGGATGAAAATAACACTAACTTGTTCTAAAAATCCTGAGAAAATTCTTGATTATTACCACCAGAGGTACACTATTAGTTTATATGAGAGGGACTTTAAGTATATTTGTCCAACTTTTATTTGTTTAGCTTTTAAGCACTATGCCACTTTCTGAAACAAGGTTTTCTAAAACATACCGTGTCTTTACAATAATAAAATTATACTTAAAAATAACTATATACTTTTCCAATTCTTTCCAAGTACTGAAGCTGGGTTAGTGCTTGCTCTCTAGCAATGTATAAACCCACACCTCCTTTTACCCAGACAGGAATCAAATGCCACACCTGCATTGTTGGGCATGGCACATTTTGATGGGAGAAATATGCATCCTCCTTTTGCACACCTGCCACCATTGGATGCTTAATTATGAAAGTTGGAAAGTGTCATTACACATTATTGCAGAATGTGATTTTCATTAAGGCAATTTCCCCCCCCCCACACACAATTTAAATACAAATATCTAAAATATAACAAAGCTTTGATGAAGATACAGAGTGTGAACTATCTTTGGTGAGAGTTAAAAAAAGATAAATTAATTTTGTTCAATCTAGGTAAAAAGTAGCTACTGTGAAGAGCTCCCCCACCACCACCACTATAGAATTATTTCTAGTTCTAACACAGAAGCCTTGGTTTTAATTCAGTAAGATGTCTCATATACACCTGCTTTTTCCTACACCAAACTTTAAGTAACTTGGATAATGTATATCTCCCTCCAGCAATTTCTAGCTTGATTGTCATAGATCAATCGAGTTATCTCTAGCCACACTGGGCCTGACCAAAATTTTAAGAGGAATCCAGAAGGCAGCTATATTGGATACAACAGGCAACTTTGTGTAGGGGAATCTTGGGAAAACAAAGATAGACAGTGGTGTTTATACTTTCTACTCACCCAGAAGACATAATTAAATACTAAGCCTTTTGGTTACAGTGGACTATGACTCATAAAATCCTGGGTTTTTACTTTCTCAGAGTGGTATTTTATTTTTACTATGTAAACAAAAAACCTACTAAGGAAGATTTACCCAGGACATTTCTCTTTCCTAACCATTCTTTTCCTCTTCTCCCCTATATGCTTGCTCCACTACATCCCAGGACAAGGGATGTTAGCAGAGGTAAAAATTACACACATTTTTATGTACATAATCGAATACTCTTCAGGGATAGAGGCTGCAAGTCTTCTGATTTCTAACCTAGGATCTGTTCACTCTAAACACAGGAGGTGGCTGGTAAAATGATGACACTGGCATTCTCAGGGTAAACAGAACTTCAGTCAATAATTCCCACTTTTAAAAGCAGTTTCTACTTTTCCCAACTTTGAATCTGAATCAAATTTTAATGAGAAGAGAAAAAAAAAGTTCCCTCTTAATTCCATTTGGTAAGCAAATAATGGCCATCTTTAAATAAGGATATAATTGCACCTGGTGGGCACCCGACTATGTGATTAAAGAGCTGGCTTAAGAGCTAGAATATTCTGGAACTGGACAGAATCAAGAATAAACCATCTAATCACAGAGCACAGAGTACAACTCAGGTCATATTCCAACATATGTGTGCTAAGGAATTTTACAATCCTTTTAAGACTCAGCTGGAGAGGAAAACATAGAAGTTTGAAGTAGCCAATGTGTTTGCTAACATATATTTTTTTAGCAGACAAGCAAGGCCCCCATTTTATGCATTGTGGAGATTTCTCACTACTAAAATGAATTATATAGTCATCCTAATTGATAATTAGTTTCAAATGAATATGCAGCTATAGGTGAACAGACACACTGTTATGATACAAGACAGAATTTCTGTATCTCAGGATGCACATTTGTTAAGATTCTCTGGGTAGAAGGATAAGAACAGAGAAATATGACCTTGCAGTGACAGAATTTTAATGCACAGTGTATGCAGCTGGAGAAATGCCTGGCAGACTCCCCTTCTTTATTGCTACATATATTGGAGCATTTACACAGTGCTGGTTTCATCTAAATGTCGGGGTTGCCTCCAGGTCAACCAGCAGCTCATCAAAGCACTAATTCTTACAGAAGCCAGATATTATTCTGATCAAAGGTAGAGCTTCTGCTAAAATTCTAGTGGCAATGAAAATGTGAAAGAACCCCAGAAACAACCAAACATTACATTTTTTTACATCTTCCCCAAACACAGTAATGGTCAGTTCTGCCACACACTTGAACACCTACAGTTACGAAAAGAACAGCATTATCATATCCTGATGTGTTAAATCATTTTTCTTTCTTTGACTCCTTTCTTCTTCTTCTTAGTTTTGCTTTTATGAGGCATTTCTTGCCCTTACCAAGCTTACATTGAAGCTTAACACTGCATTAAGATTACTTGTAATATTTGCCAGTAGAAAATAAGTCTACTTTTAGATTTTAACAACAGGAATATAAATTTTTGTATAGGAGAAACTAAAAATTTTGTATATTCACTTCAAAAAAATTTATGGTCTCTGTTCTAAAGCAACATTGCTTAACTCTTTATTAATTTTAAATGATTGGTATGGCCTTTTTATTGCTTTTTCTCTTAATAGACCCTTCTTTGCTAAGTATTGGAAGTCTTCTGCTTCTTTTCTTTAGAAAACTTCCTCTAGCTTTTGCAACTCTATCCTTTGAGAATATCACAGTGTGGAATAAAGAAGCTGGGGTAATGGAGTGGAGATTTAGACAGAAGGAGACAGAGAGTTCTCATTGTTCTGTGCTGGTTGAAGTAAATGCTCATTATGCTTGATTTCATTTATTTCCTGTCTTACTAGTTAATAAAAAGCTGATTCTTTTCTCCTCAACATTGTGGTCATATGAGTAGAGAACAATAGTCGTCTGTTTTAATATCAACATTTCCCTGGGAGCATAGAAAGCAGGGAACTTATGACTTCTGTTTATGAATCTAAATTTAAAGTTAAATATTAGTTTTTCCTAGAAATTATACAATTACACATTTCTTCAAAACAAAGTTTTGGAGAACATAATCCCTTTAGCACTATCACCATACTTTAAAACTGACTTCTGGAAATAGGTTATAATTGGCAAAACATAAAAGACTACCACATTTAGAATCAGAAGATACTTAGGGAAGAAGAGTGTGATTTTCTGCACCTGAATCTAGAATTAACACATAGCACCTTATTTCCCACCTAGCACTAAATAGGCTTCACAGGGAGACTCAAACAAACAGCACTAGATGTGTCTTATTAGATGTGTATGCCATAGGGAGGGAGAAAGCAGAGATGCGGAAAGCTGAACTCGTTTCAGCTCTGTGACAAACTCAGTGGATGACATTTTTTCCCCACCACCTGTCACCATAAGTTACTGCAATATTACTATGTACTCCCTATGCTGTACTTCTCAGTGGATGACGAAACAAACTGCCATTTCCCTTTATGCCTCAGTTTTCTCGACCACAAAATAAGACTACTCCTCACTTCAGCCTTTCATGTTTCTATAACATGGCTGTATACAAAAATGTCCTGGATGGCACACAAAAAGGAAATGCTTATCATAAGTAGTACTTAAAAATGTGTCTCATCGTTTTGTTTAAAACAACAACAGCAACAACAACAACACTGTTCATCTGAGTTAACCTTAAGGAAAATTTTTTTTCTCTTTAATATAATGAACTCTTTTTAGCACTAGCATTGTCTGTTGATGACAGTGGCCCATTTGCTTCTGACTATCCTCTTTAACAATGCCTTATGATTTAAGTCTATTACCTCTGTGGATGCTCCAAGTAAACACTGATTTGGGGAGTTGTAAGTAACTTGGATATAGAGACTAAATCAATTCAGCCTATGCTTTATCTATATTGTTTTTATTTCTTTGTTTTAAGTGACTCTATTATCACAATCATCCAACTGGCATTTTAATTCACTAAATGAAAAAAAGAAAACTATCAATCATTTCATTTTTAACCTGACTTAAACAAAGAAAAAGAAAAAGAAAAGGATTATCTGTGTGGTATGTATGTATGTATGTATGTATCTGAGTCTTTCATTATTATTGTTATATAAAATCACAGTCTTCCCTTGCATAAAGCAGGAGAACTTGGATTCTCTGTTTGAGAGCATATGAAGAGAATTTCCTTTACTTTGTCCACAGAGTTAATTTCCTACTATAATCATATAACAATGGATAGGTTCTTGCCAAAAAAAAAAATCAAAGAAAAGTATAGGTAGAAAGACCTTTAGTGATGGATTATTTTGTTAAGAGGTTCTTAAACTGGGGTCCTTGCTTTTGGAGATTATTTGTAATTACATTGTATGTAATATTTTATATTAATGTCATAATATTTACTATTTTTAAGAAGTTTATTTATTTTGAGAAAGTGAAAGAGCACGAGTAGGGGAGGAGCAGAGAGAGAGAACCCCAAGAGAGAATCAGTGCAGATCCTGAGGCAAGGTTCAAACTCACAAACTGTGATATCATGACCTGAGCTGAAAACCAAGAGTTGGTGCCTCAACTGACTGAGCCACCCAGGCACTCCCCATAATACATACTTTTAATCAGGTTCCCAAAGAGATATATTGATTGATTGATTGATTGAGTATATTGAGTAGATTGATAACTACTAATCTAGTCCAAATGAGAAATTTTAATCTCAGAGTGGGAGCAACTTGTTATATTCACACCATTGGCCAGTGACATCCATGGCCATAGAACTCAAACCCCTTTGGATGCTTGGGTGGCACAGTCAGTTAAGCGTCTGGCTCTTGGTTTCAGTTCAGGTCATGATCTCATGGTTTGTGAGTTCGAGCCCCACGTTGGGCTCCACACTGACGGTGTGGGGCCTGCTTGGGATTCTTTCTCCCTCTCTCTGCCCTTTCCCCTGCTCATGCTCGCCTTCTCTCTCTCTCTCTCTCTCTCAAAAATAAATAAATAAATAAATAAACTTAAAAAAAAAAGAACTCAAATCCCTAAGGCTGCTCAGGCATGCTAGTGTGCATGCAAATAGATTGTTTCTTCAACTTGTATCATCCTGTGAAAAAACTCTGCCTGCTTTATTTGTTGTAAAGGGTGAAGTTATAGAGATCTCAAAGGTACCATTTCAATTTTAACATTTATTGCCACCAAAATGATACATGACAAAGATCTGTATGACAAGAACTAGCCCCAGAGCAAAAATCCCTCAAAAATCAAAACACTCTTCTACATGCATGATGAAAACCTAATTTATTACTACCTACAGAAGCAAAGATTACCTGTGTTTAGCACTTCATGTTTGAACCTCAGCTAGAATTTAAGAGAGACAAGATGTTCATCTAGAATAGCAGACCTACCAAGAAAGATGTTTATTTTTTTGGAAAATCTTCCACCTGTTTTACTAAAATTAGGTGTATTAATATAATCACATAAATAAACTATGATCAGTAAAGAGTCAGTATTGCACATCAAGGCTGTATTAACTCACATTTCTTTTTCCTACTTGCGTTATGTGTGTTTATGAAAATTCTTTATAATTCATAAAGTGTTGCCAAGATGTACTGGTTATCAAATATGCCTTCAGAACTAAATCCGCAGGAATATTGCACATTTCCCATATCCTTTTCTGACTTGCCTTCCATGGAAGGAAGAAGAAAAAATTGCAAGGGAAGTAAGAAATATCTTTAAGTAATATGTTTATGGGCGTTCAATGCTAGATGGTTTAACATGCTTGATTGCTATTGGTAAATCAGAGCAAAAAGTGACAGCTGCATCTGTCACATGCAAAATTTTAACAGACAAGTCATTCTGCTTATTTCAGCAATGTACTATATTTGATAGCAATTGATAGATGTCTATACAACAAAATCACTAAACTGAAAAAATGCCTTAATTCTTAAAGTAGGGAAGTGGAGTTTTCCTCTGAGCCAAGAATGCAACGGCCAGCAAGCATAAACTGATAGGATCACGCAGTGTAGTCCCAATAGTGACTTTAAATTCCATAATTAGATCGTATCAAGACCCAGAATACCAGATGGTGCAACAAATAATATTCTTCCTTCTGAACTTAAATACTAATAAAGTATTTCCTCTTGTGTAGAAAGTAAAGTATGTGTTTTTTTGTTCAGAAACGGCACTGTACTTTCAATGTCTCCAGTATAAACCAATGTGTGGCAAAAGAGAGATATCTTATATCTTGATGATCACTGAGAGACACAATGTTCTTTGTGCAAATTAAACAAAGTACCTTAAGAGGCTAAAAATAAGACCATCTAAGCTGGGGGATAAAGTAAATAAAAATAATAAAGGCCAAAATGCTGAAAAAGGGAAAAAGTTGTAGTCTATATATATTCCTTTATAATTTACAGTAATGATATTTTCCTTATTACTATGCACTAGTAATAGACTAAGTAAATTGCCGATGAAAAGGACCTATCAAATCATTGTGTCTAATGCACGCAAAGGAGAGATTTCCTTATAGACAGAGGAAAAAAGAAGAAAGGAAAATGTAAAAATAGATACTATATCAACATTTACAAAAGTTCATTCAGCATAAAGTCTACAGACATCGAATAGAGGTATCAGCATCAGTAGCAAGGAAGATTTGATACAAAGTACCCGTATTAATACAGAGTTCTGCGCTCTATCTTCAAACGTCTAATATATTTGCCGGAAGCTTTTTGAAATCAAAGCTACTCTTGTTTATACTCACATAGAAAATATAATCTGAGTTTCAATGAATTTTTAATTTTGTTCAATCTTGCATTTGTTCAACCAAAAACAATTTAAAGAGGACCAAGGCTATCAGCCTCACAGTGAGCAAGCACAGCTCCTCACTAGGGAGTTCTTGGATCTGCCATAAAAATCAACTGCGTGCATCTAATAGTTTTCTTTTAATTTGAGCATTGAAAAGTGAATCATCACATCAACTATTCTTCACAGTCTCTTTGGCTTCCCGATTAAACATGTAATGTGACCTGTCATCTTGCCACATTCTCTGTATTTCCATTTTAAATAATCATAAATAAGAAAACCTTACTACTCTTTGGCATGACACAGCTGCTTGATTCAGCTGAGTTTCAGTCTTAGAAATTGCACTCATTCCTTGTTCAGAGTCCTGGTTCATCTCAAAGGGTTTCAGCTGAAAGATTCTTTATTGTACTCAAATCTTGTCCCATATGAGTTGTTTCGGTTACACAGTTTATGAAGAGTCTTAGAAATTGAACTGGGTCCACAGCAGAAAACACCAACTGTTTTCCTGGTAAGAGAGAGGAAGAAAATGGAAAATCAGGTGGAAAATTAGGCAGAACATAAAAAGAGATATGTGTTACGAACACGCTTAAGGTATTAACAAAGTTCATTTCTTACTGCTTTGCATACTGAATTAATTAATTTCCCAATTATTTCCAAATGTAAGTGATCACCATGAAGATACATTATTTACTCCATGCTTTTCCCACTAGAAATCAGGATAGTTCAAAGAATGTAAATATGAGCACATATTTGCTTATTATCAGAAAGTGAGGTCTGCCCTTAGCCTTTTTGTTACATGCAGAAACCAAATCAAGAACATCAAGTAATAGATGTCCATTCACACCAGATTATGTCAGTCTTCTCTTACTGGATGTTTTATATGCATTTTTCTAAAGATCCCATGAATTTGCATGAGCACTGATGAATAAGAGAAAGAAAAGCTACTACCAATTTGAAAGGATAATTTTAAGTAACTAATTTATATCCAAGTTGAAACAAAAGCATATTAATCTGTATACAATTCATTTTTTATTTATGCACTGTGATAACTATAACAAATGCCAGGCAGGTTTTATTATTTGCTAACAGAAAATTTTAGTTGATAAATTATACATATCCCTAACAAATAGACTAAATAAATCCCAGGAAATGACTAATATTTCACACTGATCTTCCTCCAAATTTTTTTTATTTGCGTTGAATTCTTTCTAGGATATCAAAATTATTAACAATTCAAATCATATCTTGGGCAAATATAGTATGTCCTCGTTAGCTTAGCTGAGAATAACTGGTGCTGGAAAAAAACTTAAATCCACTTAAATGAGTACCAAGATTTTATAATAAATACTTAAAAAATGGTTTTACTAAAACTTTTCACCTTGAAAAATGAAACAAAGAACTACAAAAATAGAACTTGCACTTGCAGCCATGATGTGGTAGTAGGGACTAGATTTACCTTCATGCACTGAAAAACTAGGGGAAAAAACAATATATGAAGTAATGTATTTTCAGATACTTGACAGTAGGTAGAGCAGAACAGTGATCCACTAGAAAAAGAGAAAAAAAAAAAAAAACCAAGATGAGTCCAGCAACTGTCTCTGCTTATTGGCTGGAGGCAATCTACAAGCTGCAAAACAGGAGAAATTCATGCTGAGATTGGGGGGTCTCACTGAGCTGAAGAGACAAAGAATGAAATTCATAGAGGAAAAAGCTTCTAGAATCTGTGGAGAAGAATGTGGAAAGGAAAAGAGATTGGGGCACCAGGGTGGCTCAGTCGGTTGAGCACCCGACTTTGGCTCAGGTCATGATCTCATGGTTCATGGGTTTGAGCCCCACGTTGGACTCTGACTCTGGAGTGGACTCTGACAGTGCAGAGCCTGCTTCAAATCCTCTGTCTCCCTCTCTCTCTGCCCCTCTCCAGTTTGCACGTACTCTCTCTCAAAAATAAATATTAAAAATAAATAAAGGAAGGAAGAGTGATCCACAGAAGGAAGCTTTGGAGATCTGTAGAGGTGAATCCTCAAGTCTTTGGCTGAGTACTGATTTGCTCATGTGTGAGAGGAAACTACACGAATCTGGGTAAAGAGCTAGCAGAGAGCAGTAAGGCAAACAATTCTGAGTTTACATAAGGTTGTGAATAATTCATATTCCCACAAGCCAGAATGGAAAGATCTATATATCATATGTGGGCAATGGATAGTATTTAGTATTCCAGAAAGTTATCACCTTGCTTGCAAGAGGCAGGTGGATGTTGGAAAACTGCCATAGATGGAAGGTGCTCGGGATCTATACTAACAAAGCTTAAGAGCAAGACTTAGAAGTATCAGACTGAATCCAAGTCACAAGACTGCATGCTTGAAACAAGTCCAACAATATTGAAAAGAAAAGATCAAAATTTGGCATTAAGCACCTAATGTTTATTTATTTTGAGAGAGAGGAAGCGAGAGGTTGGGGGGAAGGAGCAGAGAGAGAGGGAGAGAAGAGAATCCCAAGCAGGTTCTGTGCTGTCAGCCCAGAGCCTGACACAAGGCTTGATCTCACGACTGTGAGATCATGACCTCAACTGAAATCAAGAGCTGGATGCTTAACCAACTGAGCCACCCAGGCACCCCATGGCATTTAACATCTAAACTTCAAAATGTACAGTATCCAATAGAAAATTATAAGACTTTTATAGAGCAAGAAATTATGAACCTTAACTAGGAGTGTTATCGGCTGAATTATATCCCCTCAAAATTCGCATGTTGAAAAATCAAACCCCCAATACCTCAGAATATAGCTGTATTTGGAGACAAAACATTTAAAGAAATGATTAAGTTAAAATAAACCTGTCAGAGTGTATCCTATTCCAATCTGACTAGAGTGTTTATAAGAAGAGAAAATGTGGACACATGAAGAGACATAAGAGGAGACACATGCACAAAGAAGAAGACCATGTGAAGAGGCAATAAGAGGGTAGTCACCTGCAAGCACAGGAGGGAGGTCTCAGAGGAAATCAACCCTGCCACCATCTTGATCTTAGGTATCCAGCCTTGACAGATTTGAGAAAATAAATTTCTGTTGTCTAATCCACTCAAGTCTGTGGGATTTTGTTATGGAAGCAAGCCCTAGCAAACTAATACAAGGAGAAAGACCAGTCAATAGTAACAGGCCCAGAACAACAAAGATGACAGAATTATCAGACATTTCATTGAAACAGTGATGAGAAAAACACTTCATTATATTCAAAGGAAAGCATCAACATGATGGGAAGAGAAACAGAAGATTTTTTGAAGGCCTAAATGGAAATTCTAGTGATTAAATGCAGTATTTAAAATGATAAATATACTGATGGGTTAACAGAAAAATAGGCACTGCAGAAAAAAGACAATTAAACTTAAAGACCTACCACTACAATCTATCCCAATGGACCACATGAAGAACAAAAATTGGGAAAAAAATGAACAGAGGCTCAGTGACCTGCGGAACAATATCAACTAGTCTAACACAGATGGAATTATAGTCCCGACATGAGAGAAGGCAGAGGGAAAGAGGAAAAAAAAAAAAACACTTAAGAAATAGTTGCCCATTTTCCCCCAAATTTGATGAACACAAATATATAGATCCAAGGATCTAATGAACTTTGCCTTAGGTCATGATCTCAGGGTTCATGAGTTCAAGCCCTGCATTGGGCCATCAACATAGAGCCTGCTTCAGATCCTCTGTTCCTTTCTCCCTCTGCCCTCCCCCAACTCGTGCTCTCTCTCTCTCTCTCTCTCTCAAAAATAAACATTTAAAAAAATTAATTAAAAAATAAAATTAAAAATTAAAAAAAGATTCTCTCTTCCTCTGCCCTTCTCCCCATCCCTTCCCACCCATGTTCTCTTTCTTTCTCCAAAACAGCAACAACAACAACAACAACAACAACAAAAAACCCAAAAACCGGAAGAAAGAACAACAGCCAAAGAGGTGCAGGGGGAATGGTAGTACATAAAGCGGTATAATATTGTTCAGAGTGCACTGTGATAAGCGAATGATGTACATTCTAAACCTAGAACAACGTTTTTCTGATTTCAGCCTCATCAAAAGTACCTGAGGGACTTCGCAGACCACAGACCAGCTGGTCCACAGACCATCCCTAGAGCTTCTGATACAGGAGATCTTGGATGGGATTCAAGAATCTAACAAGTTCCAGGCGGTGTTAGTCCAAGGAATGAAGTTTGGGAACCAATGCCTCAAATAAATTGGTAAAAGCAAACAGAGAAGTATGGCTAATATACCAATATAGGAGAAAAAAATGGAATCATAAACGTACTCAATCCAAAAGAAGGTAGATGAAGAAAGAAAAAGAACAAGTGAGATAAATAGAAAGCAACAGTAAACTGCTAGATTTAAACCCAATCAAAGGAAGCCAAGATTACTCAATGAGAAAAACATATTCTCTTCAATAACTTGTGTTGGGAAAATTGGACATTTACATGCAAAAGAATGAAACTGGACCCCTATCTTACACCACTCACAAAAATTAAGTCAGGAAGAATTAAAGACTTGAAGGTAAGATCTGAAATCATCAAATTCCTAGAAGAAAACAGGGAAAAACTCCTTGATAATAGTCTTGGCATTGATTTCATGGATATGACACCAGAAGTACAAGCAATAAATGCAAAAATAAACATGTAGTATTACATCAAATTAAAAAGCTTCTATACAACACAACACAAGAAAAGCTCAACAAAATGAAAAGTCAGCCTACAGAATGGGAGAAAATATTTGTAAAAATACATATCAAATAAGGGGTTAATATCCAAAATAGGTAAGAAATACATACAACACAATAGCAAAAAAAGAAAGAATAAAATAATAATCGAAATAAAAATAAGCAAAGAACCTGAACAGACATTTTGTGAAAAAGATTTTCAAATAGCCAAAAGGCACATGACAAAGTGCTCAGGATCACTAATCATCAGGGAAATGCAAATCAAAACCACAATAGGATATCACCTCACACTTGTTAGAATGGCTACCATCAAAAAGATAAAGAGACAAATGTTGGCAAGGATATGGAGAAAGGGGAACTCTTGTGCACTACTGTTGTGAATATAAACTGGTACAGCCACTATGGCTAACAGTATAGAGGTTTCTCAAAAAATTATAAATAGAAGTACCATGTGATCCAGCAGTCCCTCTTCTACATATATATATGAAGGAAATGAAATTATTATCTCAAAAAGATATCTGCACCTCCATGTTCATTGCGGCTTTATTAAAATAGTGAAGACATGGAAACAACCTCAGTGTCCACCAATGGATAAATGGATAAAGAAATCATGATGTGATATACATATAATTTATATATTAATTACTAATATCACACACACATACACACATACACAGAGAACAATATTATTCAGCCATTAAAAGGAAGGAAATCCTGCCATTTGCAACAACACGATTGCAACTGGAGGGCATTGTGCTAAGTGATATAAATCAGACAAAGAAAGACAAAGACTGTATAGAAAGAGAGAACATATTGGTGGTTGCCAGAGCCAGACAAAAGAGGTGGGGAATGGGTGAAGGCTCACAAAGAATTGTAAACTTCCAGTTATAAGAATAGTTCTGGGAATGTAATGTACAGCATGGTGACTATAGTTAACAATACCGTGTTGTATATTTCAAAGGTGCTAAGACAGTACATTGTAAAAGTTTTCTTTACAAACACACACAAATTGTAATTATGTGAGGTGATGGCTGGCTGCATTGACTAACCTTCTTGTAGTAGTCACTTTGCAATATATATACATATATCAAATCATTATATATATCAAATATTACATAGTACATATTCAATTTACACAGTAGTATATGTTAATGATATCTCAATAAAGTTGGAAAAAATCTGACAATATTTTCTATTCCATGAAATAATAAAGTGTAATATATTTTGTAATGAATACAGATAATATTATAAATAGAATAATAATATTATGTAATGAAATAGTTTAAACACTACAATTAAAACCTCTGACTAAAAAACTCTGATATACATGAAACAAAAACTAATAGGACTATAAAGACAGATAAAGCTACAGTTACAGTTGATGATTTCAACACTCCTCTCTGTAACTGATAGAAAAAATAGAAAATCAGTAAGCATACCAAAGATTTAAATACCACTAATAACCAATTGGAACTAATTGATATTTATAGGGTGCTCTATCCCCAAACAATGGAATATAAATTCTTTTCAAGTGATGTGTAACATTCATCAACACAGACCATATTTTGGGCAATAAAACAGGTCTCAATACATTTTAAAGGACTGAAATCACAAAGAATATATTTTCTCAACAGAGCCCAATTGAACTAGAAATCAAAACCAAAAAAGATATATGTAAAACCCTCACATATTTGGAAATTAAACAACATACTTCTAAAATAACCAATGGGTCAAAGAAGAAATCACATGGAAATTTTAAAAATATTTTGAAATGTATAAAAACAAAAATAAAACATATCAACATTTGTGTGATGTAGCTAAAGTGTGGAGAGAGAAGGAAATTTATAGTATTGAACATTTTTATTAGAAAAGAACAAGGATCTGAAATCAATGACATAAGGTTCTACCTTAAGAAACTAGCAAAAGAAAACCTAATTAAACCCAAAGAGAGAAGAAAATTAAAAATAAGCATGAAAATAAATTACCTTATACATAATAAAATTAAGATTATTATTAAAACTAGATCTAGACACACTAGGCTATTTAATTGAATAAAATTGAATAATTCAATTTATATCACCAAAAAACAAAAACAAATAACATAGTGTGGTTTTCATGAAAATGAGAAGGCATTGAGTCATTTTGTTTGCTTGTGGACATTCTCTGTCACGTTGCATTACAGTAAGATACCATTACTTTCTTCACAGGGTAATAATAAAGTTCATTTTTCAATTTTAAAGATTTCCTGATGGCTTCTATTAAATATTTCATTAAAAAATTATATTTTTTTGAGAGGGAGAGAGCATGAGAGGGGAAGAGGGGTGGCGGGGGGGGGAGAGAGAGAGAGAGAGAGAGAGAGAGAATTCCAAACAGCCTCCACGTCCAGCACAGAACCCCATGCAGGGCTCTATCTCAAAACTGTGAGATCATGATCTGAGCTGATAACAAGTTGGACGCTTAATCTGCTAAGCCACCCAGGTTCCCCTAAAACCATCATTTTTTTTTTAAAGATTTTATTAATTTTTCAGAGACAGAGAGAGGGTGTGTGTGATCAGGGGAGGGGCAGAGAGAGAGAGAGGGAGGCACAGAATCCGAAGCAGGCCTCAGGCTCTGAGTTGTCAGCACAGAGCCCGGATGCGGGGCTCAAACCCACGAACCATGAGATCATGACCCGAGCCAAAGTTGGACGCCCAACCAACTGAGCCACCCAGGCGCCCCAAACCATCATTTTTAAGACACCCATATATCATACTTTTTACATTTTTTATTTCAAATTGTTAACTAGTTTAACTCTAGTAGATCTTTGTGTAATTTGAGTTCCCCAGTGTTACTTTCACTAACAATGAAACCCTGTAACTTTTTCAAGATCTATACTTAATCTCTGCAATCTATTTGAACTAAATTTGCATTAGGTTTCTGCAGTCCAACAACCACCTAGAGATTTATCTACAAAAATTTTGCTGAGATGGGTTGAAATAGATTTTAAGCAGAGAATGTTGTTTGGGGTCAGAGGTTGGGAACTATTTCCATAATGTTCAATATATTTGTGCATATTATATCAATCTTTGTTTCTCCATGCAGATTTGTGTGAGATCTCATAATAATGACAGTTTATTCATTCCTTGTGAATATAGATCCAGAGGGTTTGAGTGACTTGACCCAGGGACACAGGATCAAATGTAAGAGATCAAACCTAGGTATGCTTAAAAAATACAGCATCCCTTCTTGATAAAAACCCTCAACAAAGTAGGGATAGAGGGAATACACCTCAGCATCATAAATATACAAAAGACCCACAGCTAGTATCATCCTCAAATGGGAAAAAATTGAGAGCTTTTTCTCTAAGGGCAGGAACAAGACAGGGATGTCCACTCTCACCACTGCTATTCAGCATAGTACTGGAAATCCTAGCCTCAGCAATCAGACAACAATAAGAAATAAAAGGGATCCAAATGAACAAGGAAGAAGTCAAATGTTTTCTATTCACAGATGACATGATACTCTTAGAAAACTTTAAAGACTCTACCAAAAAACTGCTAGAACTGATACACAGATCTGTTGTTCTTAAAACACCATAAGGAAGATATATAAATATGGTCTCAAACATTTTACTCAATCCCAGAGTAACAATTCTCTATTTCAAAGCCACATAAAGTTAACCCTTTATTTCTCCTTTTGTATAATGCATAAATTTGACTAATTTATGATGTGATATACATTTTTATTACAAGTAAGAGGAAAATGGACTTTGGTTAGGCATAACAAAAAATTTCCTGACATGTTTTTAATACTGAATGGTTTATAAAGTAATATCTAGAATATCTTTTTATACTTCTGAAAAATTAGTTGTTGACACTTTTAGTGTATTACAGTTAATATTCTGTTGTAGTATACATAATGAACATGATGGTTTCTTGCAACATCTCAGTGTCCCCAAGAGGGACATGGTAAAATAAAATTGCTAATCTTTCTATTTGGGACAATGCTCTGCTGCAAATAAAGCACATTGAACTTTACAGTCAGAAGATAGGGTTCACGTATGAATTCTGACTCATTAACCATAGCTTGAGATAAATCATTACCTTTTGGGTCTTAGCTCCTTCATTTGTCAAATAATGATGAAAGTAGAGTGACTTTAAAAGCTCCTTAACTTTCCTTGATCATGTAATACCATTAATAATTCATTTCCTGAATTAAAAAAAGCCACACAAGGAAGGAATCACCTCACACACATGTGCAAAGTAAATTGAGCATAAACTGATCCAGGCTTTTGGTTTTGATAGGACAGTATCTAAATGTGCATACTCTTTGAGCCAGCAATTCCATTTCAAGGATTCTAACCTACTGCAACTCCCACAAGAGCCTGAGAAAGTATGTGCAAATATAATTACTATAGCACTGTTAGTAACAGTAGAGAACTGGAGGTAACCTAAATATCCATAAGTACAGTAGCAATGTTCATGTTATCCATATTCTGGACTGTGAGGTAGACTTACATGGAAATCATTCATGAACAACATATGAGTGTATCTGAAAAAGACTACACTGAAGAATTCTATTTAATAGATTCATTCAATTTGTGTTAAAAATTAAGGTTCATATTTTCAGTATATATATTTTAAATATATATGCATACATATACATATGTATGAATATATACTTTGATAAGTATGTATGTGTGTCTTTATATATTCTTTCAGTAATTCACGTATATAAAGTTAACCAAAATTTTATATCTGAAATGAGGACTTCTCTTTAAGTAGCACCTTTTTTCTAGTTAATGAGCCTTTTCCTAAATATGCCATGTAAAAATTCATTAAAAATAATGTACTTTTAGGTGCCTGTCCAGAGCAAATACACAAAGTGAAAGTGTTGTACAAAATGTCAACAGCAGATGGTGCACTCTTGTTCTTCTTAAACCAGCTTTTGCTCTTTGAAGAAAATGAACAACCAACCAAGTAAACATACAAAATCAATCAAAATCATGAACAGTTTAACAAATGAGAATTCTTAAGAAGGAACCAAAGAAATCAAGAATCCCAATCTACTTTCTTATAAATGGTCCTCTCCTATAACCGTTTGGTTTCTGAACTGAGCAAAAACAATAGCACCAACAACCAAAACCCAGTTTTCATCACCACACTAAGAAAACTAATAAAAATATACTTGTCAGAAGTCAATCATATTTTTTTTAAAAATTTTGCTCCTGGGGCTCTACACTATAATTCCTAAAACAAAATCTCTGAAGATGGACTCAAGGGCCATGATGAATCTGTGATTCTTTCAATAAATCATATTCATCCATGAATTCATGAACGGAAGTGTTTTTAAAACTTGTCATCTGATAAGTTCATTCATTCACAAATATCCTTTTTATATTTATAAAAATGTATTTTTTAAAACTGTGAATTGATTAACTATATACTGCTAATTGTAATAGTAAATTAATCTAGAAGAGCAATAGGGCCAAAGAATATTTTAAAAATTAAATCTTCAGTTTATGTACATTCTTATTACAGAAGTATGTTTACTTAAGCAACAAAAATATGATTGGTTCAAGTGTAAAAACATATTGAATTTTGATAAAGTCTACAGGCTAAATAGGATGGAAATACAAGTTCAAGTAGAAAAAATAATTTATGGGGCAACTTGGTGGCTCAGTCGGTTAAGCGTCTGACTTCGGCTCAGGTCATGATCTCATGATTCGGGAGTTTGAGCCCTGCCTCGGGCTCTGTGCTGACAGTTCAGAGCCTGGAGCCTGCTTTGGATTCTGGGTCTCCCTCTCTCTCTGCCCCTCCCCGACTCATGCTCTGTCTCTCTCTTTCTCAAAAATAAATAAACATTAAAAAAAATTTTTTTAAATAATGTAAAATTTCCAACTGCTAATGAAAGCTTGTTTGTATATCTTTATAAATGTATATGGTTAGTATAAAAAAACTTATATTTTAATTCCAGTAGACACGTTCAAAAGAGTTACATTAATTTAAAAATGTCAACATGTGCAATATGTTAGAAATTAGAGCCTTTAAAACTATTTAAACTTATGATGAAACTATTTCAATACCAAATTTAAAATGTGTGAGTGGGTACATCGTTTTCAAATGCTCTTAGAATTCTTATAGACCATTGCCCTGAACAAGAGGTTTACAAAAGAAAAAGGGGTTGGCTAGTCTGTTCCCTAAAGCGAATGCTCTCCTTCAACAGTAATGTCTCAGACCATAGACATGTATTCCACAATGCAAAAATTCTTCACAGAATTATAGCTTCCAAGAAAAAAAAAATTATGTTTGGAAATACTCCTGTTTTGGGGACTCCATATTACAACTAAGGGTTTTAAAAATTTATTCATTCTGATGAAAAAAAAGTACAAATATCTGATTTTTAAGTGCATTCATTGTTAGAACTGCTGGTAGAGCTCCCTTGTTGGCCAACATGATTTTGAAAAGTTTTTCCAATGATCACCTGATACATGATGTTGGAATGAATACCCATTTTAATATGAGTCTATGCAAATTTGAAAGTAGGTAGGAGAGTTTCATTCATAAATTCTTTATAGACTATTTCTAAGCCAAATTCTAATTATTTGGCATTATAGATATGTGAGGTAGTCCCTGACTTGCTTCCTTCTTTGATAGCGATAATTGAGTGTTTAAGTGACTTTGTAATTTGTAAACCCATTACCTAATTCATCTTTAAAAACTACATGTAATGAATTGAGAATATTTTAATTTGATCATTAGCCACATGGCAAATTTCCTGAGAATTAGTACTTACCCTCTGTTACATTTTGCTATTTCATCAAACAGAAGTTTCCACCGAGGACGTCCAATAAAAAGTCTTGAATTCAGTGCTTGATATTTTTCTCCAATTATCTTCTGCCAAAAAGAAAGCACTATATTTTACATGACACAGAGTTGGACGAATAACCTATTTCTCTAACATCATTTCTACTGGTTCTGTGGCTTCCTACCAAATTGCTGTGATATAAAGAATATAAGTATCAAATGGCAAGCTATTAAGTACAGTCATTTAGAAGCATCATTTCCTTCCTATTTTTCCTTTAAAATCCATTATCTTCTTGAATTCCATTATTACAAATGGCTGATTTTCCTAGACTTCAGTTAGTTGCCTCAGTTTTAACAACCACAATGTTAAAGAAGGCATTTTAATTGCCTACTCTCCAAAAGAGTGCAGCACATAAACTTTATTGAAGTGTTTTTGCACTGCAAATACAGTTGTCATATTTGGCTCATTACAGGAGTAAAATACTACAAATTGTCATCATAAATTTCGGGAAATGATCCTCGACAAGACAGCCTAAGACAGAAGAGCTCCACATCTTGAGTCTACCAACAAATAACTTATTTAATGGGTTGGTGTTTGCAATTAACACAATATTAGATCTGGATCGGCAATGAAGGGTCAGAGTGAAGTGAGAAGAGACGGGGAGAGTGTCTGAGTCCCAGGCAGACACTGCAATTTTATGCTCCATACCTTAATTATAGCCATACCATGAGGAATAATGATACTGACTAGCTGCATGAGAATAAGAAAATGAAATATTTTTTTACATACCAAATGGGGTAGAAATCTGACTAGAAAAAATAGGGTTAGGTTAGTTTTGAAGTAACTGAAAAGCATTCATATTTTGTATTCAAAGTATTATAGAAAATGTATAATGGAAAATACTAAAATAAAACTTGGGAAAGCATTCATGCCCAGATTTATACACCTGTGCAGCACTTCTGTGTCATCTGTAAACCTCAGTTTCTCCATCTGTAATGTGAGGATGGCAATATCATCTACCTCTTAGATCTGTTGCAATTACACAACATAATGAATATGAAAAGCTTAGCACAGGATCTAGCACAGCAAGTAAATATGCGTAATGGCTATTACCCTGTTGTTTAGTTTCCCTTGAAGAGAAATAAGCTTAACTGCATATGACCTTATCTTGTCTCTCCACATAAAAACTCCCCTTGAATACAATCATGAGACTGTCCACTCATGGTGTGATCTCCAGAGGTGAGGAATTTGAGACAACAGTGAAAAGGAGAGAGATGAACTCAAAGGTCTGTTCCAGCTCCCTATGAGGAGGACAAATGAAAGGCATAACACGGTTGGCTTCAAGGACAAGCCACGGGTTTTCTGGACACATTCCAAAAGTCTCTGGGAGACTTCTCTTCAAGCCACCTGCAGAAATTTTCTTCCAGCACGGCCCTTGCAGTAAATCTTCTATTATCAAGAGGCTTGTTTAATTTATGAAAACATCCAACCACATACCTGTATCCCATCTGTCTGACTGAGGTACAGCTGGATGTTGACATAGTCAGGTCTGTTCTCTTGCCAAAACTGAGAGGACATAAAAGTAAACAGACATGAGAATTCTTTCTGTATACTCAGACTTGCTCCTATTCTAACATATGTGATTCTACAATTTGAGAGGTGTGGTGTCTAATCAACATTTACTAGCAAACGTGTATATATACATAGATACATATATACGTGTCATATACCAGCCAGATTCTAACATTAATAATCTGTGCCTACTGGGACAATTAGTGTCAGCAGTAGCAGTAGTGATAAGGGAACAGTAGATGGTAGTGCAGGAGAAGAATTCTGTTATCTTATTTTACTTTTTAATTTTTTTTGAGAGAGAGAGAGAGGTGGGGGTGAGGGATACAGAGAGGGAGAGAGAGAGAGAGTGTGTGAGAATGGAGGAAGTAGGGGAGAGGGACACAGGGAGGGAGCAGGAGGGGAGGTGGGGGGGGAGAGAGAGAGAGAGAGAGAGAGAGAATCCCACGGAGCTTGATCTCATGACCCTGGAATCATGACAGGACACTCAGCTGACTGAGCCTCCTAGGCGCCCTTCTGTTATCTTTATACATACAAAACCAAGCATGTTAAATATTACACTGATATGCCCCTAAATCCTCCTATATCTCTTATTTTATTGCTTAAGAGTCTCTAAATTAGAGCCAAGAGTTCACTCATAAAGAACATGATTTTCTTAAAAAAAAAAAAACCCACAAATAGTGATATAAAATATGCAGCTAGGAATCACAAAAAACAAAAGGCACAGTTCTTGTTCTTGCCTTCCTCTTACTCAGCAGTAGTTTTCCTTGCACAAGAATGTATGAGGCTGGAAATATATCTGCCAAAATAAAAGTCTCAAACATTTCGATGCCTTGAAAAATAGAATAAGAAAAATATCATCTGCAGGAAAATAAACTCATCAAAGAGGGTAAAGAGTTGTTCTTGTCTCTGTATGTTGCCTTTTTCCAGAAGACAAAAATGAAACTACTAATAATTGGTCTTCCTCTGACTAAACTGTGACTTCTGAAATCAGTTATTTAAAAAAAATTTTTGCACTTGAAATTAATATTACATTGTATGTTAACTAGCTGGAATTTAAATAACTTAAACTGGAATTTAAATAAAATTTTTAAAATACATTTAAAATATTATACAAATATTATTTAAAATATTTAAAACTTAAAAATAATTTTTTAAAAATATTTTATTTTTAAAAGTAGTCTTCTTCTTAGGGCCTCCTTTCACCACTCTGAAATAAAGGAGAGTTGAAAGATAAGGACAAGGCATCAAAAGTGGAAGAAGAGAAGAAGAGGAACACCTCCGCATGGTGGGCTCCTTGGAGAACAGAGAGGAGTGTTTGTGGAGTGGATTCGAGAAAAGGCATCAGTAGGACCAGCACTTCTTCAAAAGACAAACCATTTCCTGAACAGAGATCAGCATAGTGTGTTTGCTTGAGATGGTAGGGTTTTGATGGACTTTAATACAGCAAGACGATCAACTGATTGAAAGTATTGTTTCTATATAGTGTAATGATGTTTACAGCAGCATTATCTACAATGGCCAAATTATGGAAACAGCCCAAGTGTCCACCGACTGATGAATTCATAAAGAAGATATGGTATATATACAATGGAATATTACTCAGCCATAAAAGCGAGTGAAATCTTGCCATTTGCAATGACATGGGTGGAGCCAGAGAGTATAATGCTAAGTGAAATAAGTCAGAAGAGCACAAATACCGTATGATTTCACTCATATTTGGAATTTAAGAAATAAAACAAACAAGCATAGGGAAAAAAAGAGAGGGGGTAAACCAAGAAACAGACTTTTTTTTTTTTTTTAAGTAGACTCTTAACTATACTGAATGGTTACCAGAGAGGATGTGGGTGGGGATAGGTTAAACAGGTGATGGGGATTAAGGAGTCCACTTGCAAAGAGCACCAGGTGATGTATGGACGTGTTGAATCACTATATTGTACACCTGAAACTAATATTACAGTGTTAACTAACTGGAATTTAAATAAATACTTAAAATTAAGTATTTAATTTTATTTAATTTAATATAAAAATGATACATTGGGGCTCAAAGTAGAATTTTTAGGAATGCAAAAAAAGTCACATTGCAAATGGTGGGGGGATTAAATAGGGTTTCATCACCCGTTTTGCACCACTTAACATGGTAAGAACACCTGGCAGGTGACTGACTTGTCTCTTACCACACTGGCTCTGAGACTTCTAAGGACTTACTCATCTAAGCCTCAGTTTTTTTCATCAGGACAATGGTAGGGTTGAAAGTCATCATTTCTTTTCAGATGTAAAACTATACATTTTCTGACAGGTGGAAACTCTGAATTATAAAGCCCCAATAAAAACATATTTACTTTATTTATTTATTATTATTATTATTTTAGTTTTTTAAAAATTTAAGTTCCAGTTAGTTAACATACAGTGTAATATTAGTTTCAGGGGTCCAATTTAGTGATTCAACACTTACATATAACACCTTGTGCTCATCACAAGTGCTCTCCTTAATCCCCATCACCTGTTTCAACCATCCTCCCACTCCCCTCCCCTCTGGTTACCATAGTTTGTTCCCTATTATTATGTTATAAAAGGCAGAAATAACACACAAATTACCTATAACTTGGTGAAATGTTCTTTGTAAATCAGTTGTCAACTGCAGCATACATAATTTTAATTTTGATAATTATGCTTATAACCTTAATACTTTTGAGGTACTGTAGATCATCCATGGCAAGAATCAAAGAAATGATGACATTAAAAATTTTTATTAAGTTAAAAACAGAGCTCAGAAATCAGTTAAGACTGATTTCTTTTTTTAAATAGTTTATTTCAGATATTCTTTTCTTTTCTTTTATAGTTTATTGTCAAGTTGGTTTCCATATAACACCCAGTGCTCATCCCCACAAGTGCCCTCCTCTATGCCCATCACTCCCCTTCCCCACTCCCCCTCCCCCATCAGCCCTCAGTTTGTTCTCAGTATTCAAGAGTCTCTCATGGTTTGCCTCCCCACCTCTCCCCAACCATTTTCACCCCTTCCCCTCCCCCATGGTCCTCTGTTAAGTTTCTCCTGTTCCACTTATGAGTGAAAACATATGGTATCTGTCCTTCTCTGCCAGAAGTGCTGATGCATAGGGGCACATGTACCCCAATGTTCATAGCAGCACTTTCAACAGTAGCCAAATCATGGAAAGAGCCTAAATGTCCATCAACTGATGAATGGATCAAGAAGATGTGGTTTATCTATACAATGGAATACTACATGGCCATGAGAAAGAATGAAATCTGGCCATTCATGTTTACTTTAAAAGTAATAAATGATCATTCTCAGCTCCCATAATACTCTTAAAATATAATCGTTAATTATATCCCATCAAATAGCTGCCTCAGGTTACAGCCAAATGCTAAATTCATTTTTAGGCCCTTTCTGAATTGAATCAGGATTTATGACTTTTAATTCCAAAAAAACAGAAGTTTCTAGATGCCAGTGATGAATAGCACCTCACAAAACACATGGCTTTTATTGATTCTTGTCTTAAATGTTTACCAGGATGCTGTTCTGAGATCAGTTCAATGATTCCTGCATTAAAAACTGGGATTTGGTGTTTACAGCCCCTAGTAAGAACTATGGAAATTTGAATAATGTTTTTAATGATATCAATGTCTCCACTTTAGCTCGCCCCTCACTGACAACAATAATATCTACTAAAGGAACAATTTTCTCCAAATAAAGAGAACAGTGAAAAACTAAGGGAAAAAAATAGATATATGGATCAACACAATCTTGCAAATAGATTAGGACTGTAGGATCATGCACAAATATTATGTTCTTCATTTTTACTTCTGCCTATCACCCTTCCTTATTTTTCTCACAAATAAAAAATAATAGGATGTAAGTCCTGGAAGGAATTTTACAGATCACTAAGAGGAATCCTGGCAATCATTTATTAAATGCCTTCAAAATGATAGATACTTTAGATATGTTAAAGCTAAGTCTCACATCAGGTTTCAAGTGCTGGTAGCCTCCTTTACAAATTGAAAGCATCAATCAGGTTTATGAAGGTTAAGTGCTTTATCCAAGGACTTGTGGTTCATATGAGGTAGAACCACTGTTCCACTGTAAATGACAGACTCCAAATGCCTGATGTAGCCCTGATCCCTCATTTTGATTTTGCCAATGTGACCTACAGAGGTGAAGTGACTTGGAACAAGTCATGTGGTTAGATATTAGCATAGCCAGTACCAGATTACCTGACATCTAGCCCTGTGGTCTTTTTCATTCACCAGGTTGGACTATCTGCCCAAGCAGATCCACCTAAGATCCCGTTTGTCATCATTGCAGATAGTCTGACACCAAGACAGTGACGAAGGCAACTAAGGTAACTTTGTTTTAGGCATTCTAGAATAATGTGAAACACAGTTGGAACAAGATTTAAAGACAGTATATTTTCATTTGTTTCAAAAACATTTTTCATCTACTCTAACAGATTGTATGCAATGTCACTGTCTCTTTCTGTCTCTCTGTCTCTGTCTCTGTCTCACACACACACACACACACACACTGAACTTGGTAACACAGTTGCAAACATATCATTCTCAGAAGCATAACTGAAGGACCAAAGTTCATCCTGCTGATGTGAAAAATCAAAACCTGGGTGCAGAGGTGTGTGTAGAAGATAATCATCTCTCTCTCTCTCTCTCTCTCTCTCTCACGCACACACACTGAACTTGGTAACACAGTTGCAAACATACCATCCTCAGAAGCATAACTGAAGGACAAATGTTGATCCTGCTGATGTGAAAAATCAAAACCTGGATGCAGAGGTGTGTGTAGGAGGTAATCATCACTGTATTGTTTACACTCGTTTTAAGCTTACATATTATTTACTCCACAGAATCTTAAGGATAAAGCACATCTATCAAAAAACTTGAAATGAAAACATAAATCTTAAGATTCAACTCCTTTGAAGTTCCAGCCATTTAACATTCTTTTCTTTCCTTTAATGCTTTCCCTCCCTACTGTTTGCTTTATAAAGCATCTATTATTCAAATGTTCCTATCCTCATCTTGGATCCAATTATGGCCTTTTATTTAAAAAAGGTTTTATATATCAGTTCAAGAAAGATTAAAAAATTAGAAAAACAAAGGTAGAATTACAAAATTCCAGAAGAAATACAAATGGTCAATAACCATACGAAGAGAGGTTCAAACTCATTAGCACTGAGGAGAAACTAGAATGAGATCTTCTTGTTTAAGAGATTGGTTGAAATTAGGAAGATTGGTAATGTAATGTTTTAAAATAAATGTCTTTCATATTCTTTGGTAGAAATGTAAATTTCTCTCTCTTTAGAGAGTGTTTTGTCAGTATATATTAAAAATTTAAATTCATTCACAACCTCCTCATAACCCCCAACTTAGAAAGTCAGTCTTGGGAATCAACCCAGGAAAAAATACTCACAAATCTAAGAGTGGTGATTTTGCTCTTCTTGAAAGTTTTTCCTCCTTTAGCCTCAAAGACAGAACTTTCTCATGGTTTTCCTACTACCTCACTGGCCAGTCTGACCAATCCACCTTGTTGGCTGTTACTCATCTTCTGTGCCTCCAGAAGCCGCAGTATCCCAGAGCTTGATGGTTTCACACACCTCCAAGACCTACACTTAGATCAGTCTCACTCAAGTCCTTTCAATGGCTTCTCATCCCTCCCTTTTTTCCCCTCCTGATTCAGCAGGTCCCTGGTAGGTTCCAGGAATCTGTACTTTTTTTCCCCAATTGTGGTAAAACACACGTAACTGTTCTTAAGGGTATAGTTCAATGCCATTAAATACATTCACACTGCTGTGCAACCATCACCACCATCCATCTCCAGAACCATGCCATAGTCTAAACTGAAACTCCATGCCCATCAAACAATACCCTCCATTAAAGTTCACTGAGTCCCTGGCAACCACCATTCTACTTTCTGTGTCTATGAACAAGATATCTATGTGCCTCATAGAAATAGACTCGTACAATATTTGTCCTTTTACATCTGACTTAATTTGTTTGGTGTAATATTTTCGAGGTTCATCCATACTGCATTTCTCAGAATTTCATTCTTTTTTTAAGAAAATTATTCCCTTCGATTATATACCACATTTTTTTTTTAATCCATCACCAGGGGTTTGGGTTGTTTGGCTATTGTGAAAAATGCTGCTATGAACACTGGTGTACAAATAAATGTTCATATCCTTGCTTTCAGTTCTTTGAGTGTATCTCCAGAAACTATCTATTTTTTGCATCAAATCTGAAGACCTTATGTAATACACTTCTTCCCCCCAAAAACATACATACCAGCTCTCTGATTACTTCTCTTATTATTTTCCCCCTTTCTTACTTTGCTTTGCCCACCCAGATTTCTTTCATCTTCTTCCCAAACTACCAAGCATACCATTGTTTCAGGGCCCTAGCCTACGGAGTTGGATCCCTTTTCCCCCAAGATTTCTGTCTAGTCTGTTCATTCACTTCACTAAGGGCTCTGCTAAAATACCTTTTTAGGGGTTGAATTCCCAATTACACAATATATAATTAGTGTGTCCTCTATGGTTTACTCTCCATTGCTTTATCCCACTTTCCTTTTCTTCTTTGTCCTAATCAGAATCAGACATCCTATTTATTTATTAGTTTGCTGTCTATCTTCCCTACTTAGGATGTAAATCATATGAGGTCAAAAACTTGTTTTTATTTTGCTCTCCAATGTAGCTCCAGGTCCTAGAACAGTTTCTGATTCATAGCAGGCAGTGAGTGATTATTTGATGAGTGACAGAATGACTGACTGAGTAAATGAGTATCTGTATACAAAGACATGCATAATATTCATTGCAGTGTTCTTTGTAATAAAAAATATCCATCATTAAGGGATGGTTTAAAAAAGCACTAAGTACTCTATACTATAAAATACTCTATAGCAGTAAAAAGAATGAGGTAACTCTATTATGTACTATTATTAAAAATGTTCAAGACATAGTGATAAGTTTAAAATAAGCAATTCATAGAACAATACAAATAGTATGGTAGAATTTATAGAACACTCATGAGTTACCACTGGTTACATAGACTGGGCGAGGAAAACAGTAAGGGAGGATTTATCTGAATGATTTGACACTTTTCCAAAGAAGGCATACGGATCCCCAAGAGACACATGAAAAAATGCTCAAAATTTTCAACATTGTGAAAATTCAAATCAAAATCACAATGAGATATCACCTCACATCTGTAAAAATGGCTACTATTAAAAAAGAAATACTAAGTATTCGTGAGGATGTGGAGGGAAAAGAATCCTCATGCACTGTTGGTGGCAATGCGACCACTGTGGAAAACAGTAAGAGAGGTGCCTCAAAATATTAAAATGGAAATACCATATGATCCAGTAATTCCACTACTGGGTAATTTACCCCCCAAAAAGTTAAAACACTAATTTGAAAATATATATGCACCCCTATGTGTATTGCAGCATTATTTGCAATAGGCAAATTTGGAAGTAACTTAAGTATTTTCTGATACATGAATGGAATGACCATATATCTATATCTATCTATCTGTCTATCTATCTATCTATGTATATATATAGAAAAATAAATAAATTATATATATATATACATATATACATATGTATATATGAGAAATAAGTCTTGTCATTTGCAACAACATGGATTGACCTAGAGGGTATTATGCTAAGTGAATTAAATCAGAGAAAGACAAATACCATATGATTTCACTTCTGTTTAGAATCTAAAAAACAAAACAAATACGGTGCCTAGGTAGCTCAGTCGGTTAAGCATCCAACTTTGGCTCAGGTCATGATCTCATAGTTCACGAGTTTGGGCCCCATGTCAAGCTCTGTGCTGACAGCTCAGAGCCTGGAGCCTGCTTCGGATTCTGTGTCTCCCTCTCTCTCTTTTCCCCTCACTCCCCCCTCACTCCCCACTCATATTCTGTCTCTATCTCTCTCAAAAACAAATAAACATTAAAAAAAAATTAAAACACAAAACAAACAAATGTACAGAAATAGGCTCATAAATACAGAGAACAAACTGGGGTTAGCCAAAGGGAAGAGGGGTGGTGGTATAGGTAAAACAGGTGAAAAGGACTGAGAGGTACAAACTTCCAGTTATAAAAATGAAAATTACAGCATAGGGGATCTAGTCAATAATTCATAATAACTTTTTATGGTGACCAATTATGACTACATGTATTGTGGTGAGCAGTTTGTAATGTGTAACTGTCAAATCACTATGCTGTACACCTGAAATTAATATAACACTGTATGTCAACTATCCTACAATTAAAAAGAAAAAAGAAAAAATATGTAGCAAAAATGCAAATGTGTATTACTTTATAATTTGAAAAAAATTAAGATATGTATATCAACAGATAAAAGGTTACATGTAGTATAGATGAAGAAAGCCTGTTTTTTATTTCTGTAAGAAATAAAACTTCGAATTTGGGATTTTCGAAATTCTACCTAGTGTGCCAAAAGTTGGGGGATGGTCCATTTGGAATATTGAAGGTGGAAATGAGAGATTAGAGCTAACAGAACAAAGGATGGGAAGTGCAGTAGCAACCATGTGCTGATGTTGCCCTCTATCTGCTTTTCCTCACCACCCTATATGCATACCTACATTTCCACGTGAAAATACTCTACATTAAAACACAAATATGAACATTTCTATGCTAAAACATACCACAGATATATACACATACTCTCAGATATCAACATCTGAAAATATGCATACTAAATTATTAATATGCTATTTATGTGCTTTTAAGACATTTTTCCCTTCTTTCAACTTATCTGCATATTTCCTGGTTTATTCTTTAACAAGCATTTATTATTTTTGTCATTTGAAAAAAAAGTAGTTTTTTTAATGGAAAAAATTGCCCATGTAATAACAAACTGAATTTTACCTTGTTATGTAACACACAGAGTAAGTCTGCAAACCAACGGAAGGATTGGATGTCTCTGCATATCCAAATAAAATACAGTCTTCTGAGCTTGTACGGTTCCCAGTCATCCCTTTAAAATTAAAAGAAAGGGGCAGGGATTAGGATGACAAAAAAAATAATTAAAAATCCCTGTATCTTTGAAAACTTGCTTTTCATTAGTAAGCAAGTAACCCACTGAAAGACGTCATTTACATTTTATCATTTGTCATAGGACTTACTACAGCTCTCAAATGAATTTAAAATGCAACATACCGACTCAGAGGAATGATACACTCCATGAATTTAAGTGTTTATATTTGTGAATATTATGCAGATCACCCATTTCCAGTTGAAGGTAATAAACTAAACTCCTGGACCAGAATAATATGAGTCCTGCATCTCAGAAAAAAAGTTCTCTATTTTGAATTCTATCACTCAGCAGGGCTCCACTGCTCATCAGTCCTGCCCTGGCCTCCAGGCAAAATGAGACAAAACCATTCCAGAAAGTTGGTTGTTTATCCCCTTCTTAATATCGTTAAAGAAAGAGATGTAACAGCCACCTACGATGTAATGCATTCCAGTAACTCATAATTCCAAGTCTGAATTCCTATTTATAATTATGAAGTCGGCTTGAGGTTAAGAAAATATTTTCTCCTTTTCTTGACTTTAAGTGCCCAAATATCTTGCAGTATGTTTTCAGAAGCAAATGATTTCTGGCTTGGAATATGGTTATTTTTCTAAGAACCTCCAAAAAGTCCCAAATTTGTAACACATATTTAAAATTGAATAACATTCAGACACATCATTTCAACTTTATTATTCCTTTTTTTAGTACTCCATAAAAGACTTTTTTTTAATGTTTATTTTTTTTATTTTTGAGACAGAGAGAGACAGAGCACCAGCAGGGGAGGGGCAGAGAGAGAGGGAGATACAGAATCCAAAACAGGCTCCAGGCTCTGAGTTGTCAGCACAGAGCCTGATGTGGGGCTCAAACCCACAAACTGTGAGATTATGACCTGAGCCGAAGTCAGACGCTTATCCAACTGAGCCAACCAGGCACCCCTCCATAAAAGACTTTCAATGCAAATTGCGTCTTCTTGAAAAGTAAATGGAATACATTTGAGAATAATTTTTTACTATTATGTTTGTTTTCATGAAAATTAATATTAATCAATTAATTTTTTGCTTATAACCTTACAACTAAAATAACTGAAAAAGTATTTCCTAGGTAAGCAGTCTTATATCTGAAATTTTTATTCTTCAGTCTGTTATAAATTTGCTGAGTAATAGGCCAAGGCATCGTGTGCTCATTTGTTAACTCCTGAGAAAACCTTTTCCTGACCACACTTCTACCATAACCCTGGCCCGTTATTTCTATATCCCATTATTCTCTCTTATTTTTATCATAGTTCTAATATTTTCTTAAATAATGTTATTTATTAATTTCTCACTAGTTTATTTTTTACCTGCTGCATCTGAATGGAGGTTTTTTAAGGGCAGGGACTCTGTTTCATTCATTACTGTATTACCAGTCCCTATGAGATGGATTGGCATGGAGGTGCCCCAAAATATTTGTTGACAGAATGGATGAAGAGTGTCACTTACCATTTATGAGGAAGTAGAGAAATAGGTTGGTGGAATGATTTTAAAAGGACAGAGGAATGGGGTGCCTGGGTGGCTCCATCAGTTGAGCTTCTGACTCATGCTCTGGCCTCAGGTCATGATCTCACGGGGTTTGTGAGATGGAGCCCCACATCGCGCTCTACATGCCAATAGTGCTGAGCCTGTCTGGGATTCTCTCTCTCTCCCTCTCTCTCTGACCTCTCCTGTTCACTCGCTCTCTCTCAAAATAAATAAATTTATTAAAATATAATTTAAAAAAAGGACAAATGCCTAATTGTGATACTTTACAAGAGAGCATGCTGAAAGCCACAGACCACATAGTGAGAAACAATGAATTATTCCCCTCATCAATCAGTAAATGGAGTTCCATGAACAAGTACAGCAGTGCCTCCTTATCTGTGGTTTCGCTTTCTGCGGTTTCTGTTACCCGCGGTCACCCACGGTAGGGAAGCAGATAACCATTGCTCCACTGACATATTGTCGGAAGGTCAACAGCACATAATGCTTACATCATTCACCTCGCTTCATCTCATCACCTAGGCATTTTATTGTCTCACCTCATCACAAGAAGAAGGGTGACTACATTACAATAAAATATTTTGAGAGACACCACGCTCATAAAACTTTCATCACAGTATATTATAATTTTCCTATTTTATTATTAGTTGTTATTGTTGACCTCTTATTGTGCATAATTGATAAGTTAAACTTTATCATGGGTATGCATGTATAGAAAAAAGTATAGTATATGTAGGGTTTAGTATCTGCAGTTTGAGGCATTCACTGGAGATTTTGGAATGTATTCCCTGTGCACAAGAAAGAGGACCACTGTAGACAAATTCTATGAGGGATTACCTCATACTAAAAGGGAGATGTTTGAAATATTGATAGTTCTTATTTGAACTAATAAAATGGATCAAAATGACATACAGCAGGGTGTTGAGTATTGATGCAAATGGAGTTACTCCAATGCCTCCGGCCACACAGAGGCTAACTTCGTAGTTCAAGGATTCCTCAAATGGACTTCCAAATGGACCATCAATGTACAGCCTGTGGAGAAGGCAGACAAAGGTTGGAAAAATGAAAAGATGTTAAATTAATTCTCTGTAGTATGTAGCAAACATGCTAAATCCAATTTCTAGGCTCTGTATGGCTCAGGCTTTATGTCATCATTTCTCATACTGATAAACCTAAAGGAGCATGAAATGTTATGTATAAACTTTCAATATTAAAACAAGTACGTCTGTTTCTAAGCCTTCCATTTTTGAGGCAAACATTAATTAAAAGTATAGAGAAGTGTTTATAGGACCATGACAGCTAAGCACAAGTTAAAGCTCTGATCATATTAGTATATTTGATTAAATTAAAATATCAATTGCTTTACCAGTCTAAAAATCAGTAAATAACGTTCTCTTCAATGGCAAAGTCAGCAGTAGAAATATTTATGGAAACATTTGTTATGTGAACAGAAAAGTAATAAAAGAAAAAAAAGAAACTGTTTCTCTTCTTGCTCTATTGAGGTTTATTAGTATAGAAACAGCTGGAAAACAATCTCAAAGGAATCTCCACTTACTTGGGATTGTATATTCAAGCAAGTGTGTGTGTGTGTGTGTGTGTGTGTGTGTGTGTGAAATCCTTAACTTCAACAAAACTTGCTAATTGTTCACTTAATATTTTTCCTCCATTATTTCTTAATAACAAAACATTAATTTATTAAGGGAAGCAAAGTGGCCAGCTGAAACACTACATTTCCTAAAATCCATTGCATTTATATTGACTGTGTGACTATGAACTCAATGTAATGTAAATGGAAGTACAACTGGAAAAATTGGAAGGCTCCCTGAAGGAAGCCGGTCTCAGTTGAAAGTTGCATCTGTTTATTCCTCCCTTTTCTTTTTTTCTTTCTTCTTAGTACCTAAAATGTTGACTTGATACTTGTCTTTGATAACTGTAGAATTAATATAGCCTCTATACACTCCTTGTTCTAGGCATTTTAAGGTTAAAGATATGTTAAAGGCATTGCCATTTTGATGCTCTTTTTTCTATTATATATAAAAAAAACTTTGCTAAAACATAGCAACTGTCCCCCAAAGTGTATTTGTGTTGTCAGTCTTATGGTATACATACCTTTTATTGTAAGGAATGACTGTACCAGTAGATCACTTAATATTAAGCATCTGTGGACTTACTGGTTAAATTTTAAATGAATTAATCAATGGACAGTCTTTGAACCTTTGAGTTCTATGGCATGTAGTCTTAGTTGTATACCACTAGCCATTGCCAAGACTTGGTTTCCTTTCCTCCTGGGTACTTATACACTATACTTCTTGGAATTTTTGTGGTTGTATTGAGCCATATGTCTAATTCTGACCACTGCGCTGTGAATAGAGGCAATACTTGCTACTTCCAGAATAAGAAGAACTTGCTGCTCTTCCAGCAGAGAAAAGTGCTGCCCCTTCCATGAGAACTAAAAGCCATGAGTTGAACCGGAAAACAAAAGCCAAGTGAATCCCTGATTTATCACTTGAAACAGTTGTTCTGGATCCACTGACCCACAAAATTCACTTCATGAGTAAGAAATAAGTCTGTTTTGTGTTGTATCACATTTCAGGATATTTCAAGGTTGACTAGTTACTATATCAGAGCTTAGACGATCATGACCACCACATATACAGTTTATATTTAATTCCTCAAAGGAATTTGCAAGAGAACTGCTTTAAAAAATACTATATGTAATAAAAAAGCTACCTATTGTAACTCAAAGGACAATAACCAAAGTTTGAATGCTTAAGGTAGTGTTCTAAACACAGCAGAAATTCAGAAAATATTAATAGATCATATATACACAATATCCCTAATTCTGACTACATCCAACTTATTCACACTTCACAAATTATTCACTCAAAAAACATGCACTGTGTGCCAACTAGTTCTCTGATACTTTTTTGGACTCAAAGATAAAATTGACACCATGACATCAAAAATGACATTTTTCAGGGGCGCCTGGGTGCTCAGTCCATTGACCATCCAACTTTGGCTTAGTTCATAATCTCAGGGTTGTGGGTTCGAGCCCTCTATCAAGCTCTGTGCTGACAGCTCAGAGCCTGGAGCCTGCTTCAGATTCTGTATCTCCGTCTCTCTCTGCCCCTCCCCTGCTCATGCTCTGTCTCTCACAAAAAATAAATAAACATTTTTTAAAATTTTTATAAAATGACCTTACTGGAACTTTTGCATCTTCATAGGAAAATCACATTAAGTGGATCGGAGGATGAAAGAATTACTACAATGCTTTGATCTTTTTAAAGATAAGATCTTCTTAGGGCGCCTGGGTTTCTCAGTCAGTTAAGCATCTGACTTCGGCTCAGGTTTGTGAGTTCAAGCCCCACATTGGGCTCTGTCATTACAGCTTGGAGCCTGGAGCCTGCTTCAGATTCAGTGTCTCCCTCTCTCTACCCCTCCCCCACTCACACTCTGCTCTCTCTGAATAAACGTTAAAATGAATAAATGTTAAAATGAATAAACATTAAAAAGAAATGAATGTTAAAAATTTTTTTCAAAAAATTTTAAAGATAAGATCTTTAAAAACATCAGTGATAAAATTGGCAGATGGTTTTAATATGTATTTTAAAAGCAGAATTTAGGATAGGATTCTTTATACTTGTCTAAATGTGTTTAGCTCCCCAAGTGCAATGCTTTTATAAAGATATTTTCACTAAACAGAAAAAGAAGAACCTTAAAACAAAGCTACTAGAAGATATTTGAAAATTAAAGATCACTACATTAGATTACTGATAGAAATCTCAAAATATCAGTGGCTCAAAAACAACATATGTGAATTCATTCTACCAATTCTCACCATGGAAACAAATCTAGAATATAAACATTAAATAAGAAAATTGGGCTTAAAAATAAATACTTCCAACTGCAAAAACAGATCACTGCAAATCTCTAAACCTACTTTAGAATCCACTACACCTAGTACAATCTTCTCTTAGTTATTCATTCATTGAACAAATGCTCTTATGCACCTGCAATGTGACAGACAGTGTTTAAAGTGTCAGAGAAACAGAAATGAACAAGGTAGAAAAAGTCCCTGGCTCCTTGGTTCTTTGATTCTAGTGGAAGAGGAGCTAGCCCATAAATAAAGACACAAAAAGACACATAATATCATAGAGTGCTAAGTGTGTTTAAAAACAGGTAAAACATAATAATTACTGAAGCTAGGTGACTGTTACATAAAAATTCATTATACTGTTCTGTTTATATATGCTTGAAATTTTGCATAGGCGGTTTACAGGGGTAGTCAGAGAAGCGCTCTCTGTGCGTATGGCAGTTGAAGAAGACCTAAATGAAGTGAAAGGGCAAGATGCAAAAACATCTGGAAGAAGGCTCTTTCCAGTAGGAATAACAGGAAGTATAAACAAAGAAAGCATTTTGGCTGAAGGATATATTCGAACCAGCTAAACCCTTCTAAGGAATTTTCAGCTCAGTTTCTTCATTGAATCTCCTGCTAATTTTATTTATGAATTTTTCTTTGTCAGGACTGATACTTTGGACCAATCCCTGTCCTTTGTTGTTAACAAAATTTTTAGCTCCTATCCTATAAAAAACACTTTACAGGCTCTGAAGATTATGACAGTGAACAAAAGACAAACATCCTTGTCCTTGGAGAGGACTTCTCTCTGGCGTAATTATCTAACACATCCTTCATTCGCATATACTTATTGAGTATCTACTATGTGCAAAGTCCTAGATATAGAAAAGTATATATCTCCTGTCCTGAGCAATTACGGTGCTGCCCACTTCTTTACTTGTGTCTGCTTCCTATAAGAAAAAACAGACACAAAGACAGACATGTCATTTGACCAGCGAAGGATAAGAGCAGAATCATGAAAAAACACCTCTTTCCTACTTGTCTGCTTTACAGCCCATAGCACCTGCCCCCCACCATATACACCCTTCCTACATGTTTGGTGTTCCAGAATAACTTTTGGCAAGAAGACAAGAATTCAGGGTTCTAGACATTTACTAGGGTTGGGATCACGGGCCACATACCTGTCCTCTCAAAATCGGGTTTCCTTCACTTCAAAAAGGACCACTGAAATGTGGTGACACAGAAAAAGCCTGCTTAAGAATTGCACAGGGCCACCAATATCAGAAATACTTTTTGTGAATGGCATCAATAAGCACCTGCAGTGCCCTGTCAGGCCAACTGAGAGGTCCAGTGTGACATGAGAAATGTAGATGGGAATGTGGTGTGAAGGACCTTAGACAATCAGCTGGGGTTTTTTGTGCTTTTTTATCATTGATTTTGTTTCTTATTTTTATTGTTTTTTTTTAATTTTAATTCCAGTATAGCTGATATACTGTGTTATGTTTGTTTCAGGTATACAATATAGTGATTCAACAATTCTACACATTACTCAGTGCTCATCATGATAAGTGTACTCTTAATCCTCATCACCTTTTTCACCCATGCTCCCACCCACCTCCCCTCTGGTAACTATCAGTTTGTTCTCTTTAAGAGTCTGTTTTTTATTTGTCTCTCTTTTCCTTTGTTGCTTTGTTTTGTTTCTGCATGGTATTTGTCTTCCTCTGACAAATACCTGACAAGTCTCACTGACTTACTTCACTTAGCATTATACTCTCCAACTCTATCCATGTCGTTGCAAATAGCAAGATTTCATTCTTTTTTAAAAAAAATTTAATGTTTATTTATTTTTGAGAGAGAGAGAGAGAGAGCAAGCAGGAGAGGGTCAGAGAGAGGGGGAGACACAAAATCTGAAGAAGGCTCCAGGCTCTGAGCTGTCAGCACAGAGCCCAATGTGGGGCTTGAACTCATGGACCACGAGATCATGACCTTAGACAAAGTCGAATGCTCAACCAACTGAGCCACTCCGGTGCCCCAAGATTTCATTCCTTTTTATGGCTGAATAATATTCCATGGTATGTATACACCACTTCTTCTTTTCCATTCATCTGTCAACGGACACTTGGGCTGCTTCCATAATGTGGCTACTGTAAATAATGCTGTAATAAACATAAGGGTGCATGTATCCCTTTGAATTAGTGTTCTTGTATTCTTTGGATAAATACCAGTGGTGTGATTACTGGATTGTAGGGTAGTTCTATCTCAGACTATTTGAGGAATCGCCTTACCATTTCCCAGAGCGGCTGCACCAGTTTACATTCTAACCAACAGCGCACTAGTATTCCTTTATCTCTACATCATCACCAACACCTGTTGTTTCTTGTGTTTTTTATTTTAGCCATTCTGACAAGTACGAGTTGGTATCTCCTTGTACTTTAATTTACATTTTCCTGATGATGAGTAATGTTGAGCATCTTTTCATGTCTGTTGGCCTTCTGTACGTCTTCTTTGGAAAAATGTCTATTCAGGTCCTCTGCCCATTTTTAATTGGATTATTTGACTTTTGGGGTGTTGAGTTGTATCAGCTCTTTAAATATTTTGGATACTAACCCGTTATCGGGTATGTCATTTGAACCCCATTCAGTAGGTTACCTTTTAGTTTGGGTGATTTTTTCCTTCACTGTGCAGATTTTTTTATTTCAGTGTGGTCTTAATATTTTATTTCGCTTTCATTTCCTTTGCCTCAGGAGACATATCTAGAAACATGGTGCTACAGCCAATATCAGAGTTTATTTTTGTGTATGGTGTAAGAAAGTGGTCCAGTTTCATGCCTCCGCATGTTGCTATCCAGTTTTCCGAACACCATTTGTTAAAGAGACTATCTTTTCCCATTGAGTATTCTTTCCTACTTAGTCAAAGGTTAATTGACCATATAATCATGGGTTTATTTCTGGGTTTTCTACTCTGTTCCATTGATCTATGTGTCTGTTTTAGGCCAGCACCATACTGTTTTGATTACTACAGTTTGTAATATAACTTGAAGTTTAGAATTTTGATACCTCTAATTTGTTTTTCTTTTTCAAGATTGCTTTGGCTATTCAGGGTCTTTTTTGGTTCCATAAAAAATTTTAGGATTGTTTGTTCTAGCTCTGTGAAGAATTCTGGTGTTATTTTGATAGGGATTGCATTGAATGTGTAGATTGCTTTGGGTAGTATGGACATTTTAACAATATTTGGTCTTCCAATCCATAAGAATGGAATGCCTTTCTATTCTTTGTGTAATCTTGAATTTCTTTCATCAGTATTTTATAGTTTTCAGAGTACAGATATTTTACCTCTTGGTTAGGTATATACCTATGTATCTTATTGTTTTTGGTGCAATTGTAAATGGTATTATTTTCTTAATGCCACTTTGTGACACTTCATTATTAGTATATGGGAATACAACAGATTTCTGTACATTGATTTTTCATCTTGTGACTTTACTGAATTCATTTTATATTTTTGGTGGGGTCTTTAGGATTTTTCTATTTATATTATCATGTCATCTTCAGATAGTGAAAGATTTATTTCTTCTTTAACAACTTGAAGGCCTTTTATTTCTTTTCATTGTCTGATTGCTGTGGCTAGGACTTCCAGTATATGTTGAATAAAAGTGGTGAGAGTAAACATTCTTGTCTAATTCCTGACCTTGGAGGAAAAGCTCTCAGTTCACCCATTGTGATGTTCACTGTGGGTATTTCATATAAGGGTTTTAGTAGTATGCTAAGGTATGTTCCCTCTAAACCTACTTTGTTGAGGGTTTTTATCATGAATAGATGCTGTACTTTCTCAAATGCTTTTTCTGCCTCTATTCAAATGATCATATGGTTTTTATCCTTCTTATTGATTGATTTGCAAATATTGAACCACCCTTGCATCCCAGGAATAAACCCCACTTGATCATCTGATTTTTTTAAATGTATTGTTGGATTTGGTTTGCTAGTATTTTGTTGAGGATTTTTGCATTTATGTTCATCAGAGATATTGGCCTGTAGTTCTTTTTTTGAGGTGTCTTTATCTGATTTTGGGATCAGAGTAATGCTGGTCTCACAGAATTGATTTGAAGTTTTCCTTCCTTTTCTATTTTTTGGAATTGTTTGAAAATAGGTATTAGCTGTTCTCTAAATATTTTGTAGAATTTGTCTATGAAGCCATCTGGTTCTTGGCTTTTATTTGTTGGGTTTTTTGATTACTGATTCAATTTGTTTGTGGTTTGGTACTATTTTTCATTTGGGTCATAGTTCTTTGTATCCTCACTTTGTCTAACTCTTTGTATCTGTTTCTGTGTGTTAGATAAGTCAGCTATGACTCTTGTTCTTTTTTTTAGTTTAGTGATTTTTAAAAAATTTTTATAGTTTATCGTCAAGTTGGTTTCCATATAAACCCAGTTCTCATCCCAACAAGTACCGTCCTCCATGCCCATCACCCCTTTTCCCCTCTCCCTCACCCCCATCAACCCTCAGTTTGTTCTCAGTATTCAAGAGTCTTTTATGGTTTGCCTCCCTCCCTCTCCTTTACTATTTTTCCCCTTCCCCTCCCCCATGGTCCTCTGTTAAGTTTCTCCTGTTCCACATGAGTGAAAACATACGGTATCTGTCCTTCTCCGCCTGACTTATTTCACTTAGCATGACACCCTCGAGGTCCATCCACTTTGCTACGAATGGCCAGATTTCATTCTTTCTCATTGCCATGTCGTATTCCATTGTATAGATAAACCACACCTTCTTGATCCATTCATCAGTTGATGGATATTTAGGCTCTTTCCATGATTCAGCTATTGTCGAAAGTGCTGCTATGAACATTAGGGTTCATGTGCTCCTATGCATCAGCACTCCTGTATCCCTTGGGTAAATTCCTAAGGTGCTATTGCTGGGTCATAGAGGAGTTCTCTTGTTAATTTTTTGAGGAACCTCCACACTGTTTTCCAAAGCAGCTGCACCAGTTTACATTTCCACCAACAGTGTAGGAGGGTGCCTGTTTCTCCACATCCTCGCCAGCATCTATAGTCTCCTGATTTGTTCATTTTAGCCACTCTGACCATATGCATCTTGCTCTTGATGGTAATGACATCATGAAGAAGAGGTCCTCTAGTGCCCTGAAGTGCAGTGTCCCCAGGGCCTGGCAAAGGGAACGTCTCCTAGGTGTGACGGTATGCTCTGCTGTTGAGTCTTGGTCTTGTTCCTTCAGTCTAGTTGCCTGCAGAGGCTCCCTTTGCCTGTTTTGGGCAGTGTTTGCTTCCTAGCTGGGTGGGGCATTTTAACAACGTGTGCAGTGGTATGCTTACAAAATGACACCTGCCACCACTGTGTGATGAGACCCTGAAAAACATGCAGGCTGGGAGATATGGTGAGGCCTGTGCAGGTCTTCTGGGGCAGGGGCCCATAGTACCAGTACTGAGGCAGGTGTTCCTAGGAAGGGAAGATCTGCTGAAGCACAGGGAGTGGAGCGTGGTGCAAGTTAGGCAGCAGAGCCTTATTGGTTCCTACAAGTGGCTGTTGTCCATGCTGGGGAGTAGGGGAAGGAAAGTGCACCGGCCAGCTCCTTTGTTCCTGGAGTCTCCCCGTGATCCCTGATCTCTGGGTCACATTCTGAGATGAACAAATCACTCTCCCTCTTCTCATCCCAGCGTTTTTCAAACTGCTGCTTCCACATTGTGTCTCTGATGACTTGGTCCTTTCTCTAAGGGTAGGGACTTAGCTTCCTAAAGTCTTCCAGGTTCTCTCAGAGCTGAGCACACTGATTTGTAAAATTCCAGACTTTAAGTCCTACTGATTGTCAGAACTCATGAGATTGAGCCCCTCTTGTTTTCACAGCACAATGCTCTGGCGATTCGTTCTCCCTGTTCACGAGCTAGCCAGTGTGCAAGTCTGTGTCTCACCCTTCTCCACATCACTGGCCCCCTCCCCACTGTGGACACTAGGGGGCCTGTATCTAGATTCCCTGGGTGTGCATGGGAAGTTTCGGCCCCTCCTGCTGGGAGGGAAAAAAACCACCTGTGCCATGGGAAACTGTGTTTGGAAGAAACAGGGAAAGGAGACCATTGGTTACAGTTGGTTCACTGTCCAGGAAATGCAGAGTGATCTCCTGGGGTCATCTGCAGACTATTCTGTCTGTTTCATCACTGGCATTGTCAGCAGCATCAGGGCCATTTTGCTCCCAAACCACGCCTTCACCCTTCCTACCTTCTGCAATGTATCCTCTTCTCTATGTTTAGCTGTGGAGTTTGTTCTGCCAGTCTTCAGATCGCTTCCTGTGTTATTGACACTGATGTGAATGAGCGTTATCTACAGTTGTATCCATGGGATGAGGTTAGCTCAGGTTCCTCCTACTCTGCCATCTTCCCAGCCTGTATCTTTGTTTTTGTTTGTTTGTTTGTTTGTTTGCTTGAAATGCGTTTTCACACAAAGAGAAACAATATTTTGCTTCTTTGGGAAGAAAGATGAAGAATGAAATTACTGGTAATTTGGCAACACATGGGTTTTTGAGGGAGTCAGAAAGACAAACTACTGAAGTCATTTTTCATATATTTAATGTGATTAATGGGTAAAATCCATTGCCTTTAATTTATGAGTGGTGATTTTTCTCCCATGTTAGTACCTGCACTTTAAAGGAATGCTATATTCCTATTATCATTATATATGTGACAAAATTACAGAAACTAAAGGCAACTCTCCAAAGTCTTGTAACAACATAATAGAGGTGATATCAACCTGGCATATTTTTAAACTTCAGTTGATGACTAATAAAAAGTTCCATTAGGAATACTGCAGATTTATAGAGATTTCTAAGAAAAGGAGTGATCTTCTTTCCTGGACCATTCAAACATATATAAACATTTTTTTTCAAAAATTCAAAATATTCTACTTTCCCTTGAAGTAGGGAAGGGTACTTCTACTTGAAGGTAGAATCCACTAACATGTTTAAAATTGATTTACTTGTTTTAATGTGTAATGTTAATCAGCTGATAAACCAATTATATCAGATCTTTTTTTCTCAATGGAAAAATCCATCAGCTGCAAATTAATCCAACTTAGTAAAATATAGAAGTACAACCAACACTTCTTAAAATCTTGTTCCTCAATACTTCCTATCACTTTCCTCAAAACAAATTGATATCACAATAAATGAAAATAGAACTTAGACAATCTGAGAATTTATAAAATTATTTTAAGAAAGATGTTTATTTATTTAAAAAAATGGGGCACCTGGGTGCCTCAGTCAGTTAAGCATCCAACTTCAGCTCAAGTCATGATCTCATGGTTTGTGAGTTTGAGCCCCGCGTTAGGCTCTGCTGACAGCTCAGAGGCTGGAGCCTGCTTCGTATTGTGTGTCTCCCTCTCTCATTGCCCCTCCCCTACTGGTTCTCTCTCTCTCTCTCTAAAAAATAAATAAATAAAAATATTTAGAAAAAGAAAAAAAGAAAACAGTATTTTGTAGTCAAATAAATTTGGGAAATGTGTTAAGAAGCTTTTTTTAAATTTGTTTATTTAAAATTTTATTTAATTCAAAACTCCTCTAGGCCTTTCACATGCCAAGAGTGCCTTATTAATCTCCGAGCAGGGGTAAACAGTACTTTGTAAACATTACTTTACCATAAATTCTTTCCCCATAAAATATCTTACAAGATTTTAGAGAATAGGGAACAAGTTAGAAAATGGAGAATCAAGACAAAGTATTCCTCTTTAACAGACTATTTCCCTTGCTAGGTTTCAGAAAGAATAACTTTTGCTGCAATAAACATTGCAAATATTATTTTAAAGATTGAGTGGGGAATTAAAGTGCTTTTATTTATTTAACATATAATAAGGGAAGGTTTACTATGAGTAAAGCCCACTACAACCTGTTGCAGCAAAAAAAGGAAAACATAACAAAACAGAGAGATGTCTGTCCACAAGGCAGATGCAAAGCAGGGAGTGGCTGGGACCATGCACCCAGTATAAAATGAAGCACAATTTGAGAAGTTACTTAAGTGTGTTATATATCCATGTTACATATATACAATGCTTTGTACTTTTCACATATTATCTGTCATAATCTTAACACTTTATGAGGTAGCTATAGTCTTATTATTCCCATGTAGTAAATGAGGACCCCTAGACCAAGAGAGGTGCCATGACCAGTCTGAAATTCCACATGTCCAGATAGAGGAGGAGGAAGAGTAAAGGTGAAGAGAGACACACTAGGGTCTAGTCTATAAAGAGAACCTGCTAGGTTGTGCATTTCAGTCACAGGTCTAAATACATCTTTCTGTTCAGAAATAAGATGTGCTTCCATGATAGCCATTGGTCAAATGTGAGAATTATCTGGAACTAACTCTGTGTGCAGGAAAGGAAGACCATTGCTACACAGCTGCCTTGTCTGAGGGGCTACGGGTTTCATCCTCCAGGTGATAAAAGTGAAAAGAATGCACCTAGACAGTTTGCCAATGGTACTCTTTCCAGTGAGAGGAAGAGGAAACCATCGTCCTCAGCAAAAGCTATATGGGTTCAAATTTTGGAACTGTCCAGTGGTGTTTAGGTGTTACAGCAACACACTCATAACTGTTTAAAAGAGGTTCCATTAAGGATTGGACGTGTGGGTGGGGAGATTGAATAGCTCTGTGGTTGCAATTCTGAAATTCTCCATCCTTGACTTCTCTGTCACCATAAAACTACTATTTAATTACATTTTGGTAAATGCTAAGTTTCTTAGGAATTAAAAATTTCATGTTATAAAAGAATAGACCATACTCAATAAATATATTTTATTTGCTAAATATATTTTATTTATTTTATTTATATTGCTAAATATAGCAATGTGATGTGCTAGCCTAAGACATACAAGATCTTGGGATTATTAGCTATGTCCACTCAAAAGGGAGGCTATGAAAGGGCAATATACAAAGATAAAATGAAATAAATATTTTTTCCTAGTAGTCACTAGGTGGATAACAACACTCAACAATTCTATGGTGTTTTAAAGATTAAAAAACACATTTGTATAAATTTCTGATTTCATCTCAGACCAATCCTGTGTCAGCAAAATATGGCAAAAATGTGCATTCCTCCACATATTCTATCTGGGTTAATGTGAAAGGAGATATTGCTTTCAACGACATTTCAGGGCGTGACAAGCCTCGGGAGCAGTGAGGTTTCTATAGGAATGGCTATCTTTAATTAAACTACACAGCCAAAGGATTATTTTTATGATCAAAATAAATTTAGAGGACTAATCTTTTTGTTTACGGAAGGATACTATAATGCACAACCATCAGCCTTTTCCTCGCCTGTCCTGATAACAATGGAGCTATGTGGTTGGCACAGTGCTAAATGCTCTGGATGAATTATTTATCATTATTAAATGAGAGCTAAATGTTATTATTCGACTTCATTGATTAGGAGACTGAGGTTCTGGAAGTTTAAATATTTGCTCATTAAAGGTAATGCGGGGTGATGGTCTTGGTGGAGGTCACTTGTGGGGAAGAGCACTGGGTGTTATATGGAAACCAACCTGACAATAAACTATAAAGTTTAATTAAATAAAAAAAAAATTTGCTCAAGGCCAAACATCTAATAAGGGGCTTATGTCTACCACCTGAAAGAACTTCATTTCTGTTTACAAAACAAACCCAAAACAGGAGTTTTCCAATCAGAGAAATAATCTTTTGAATGTTTTATAAATGATTAGTAACTCCCTTTATGCCTAGAAATATTTTTACCTTAAAGTCTATTTTATCTAATTTTGCTTTGGTTAGAATTTCTGCCATATTCCTCACCTCCTTTACTTTCAGCCCTTCTTTATCTTTCTATTTTGAGCGAATCTCTTAAAAACTGCCTATAGCTCAATTATTCCAGTCTGACAGCCTTTTCTTTGAACTGGAGAACTGAGTTCAGTTAAGGCAAGCTGCTTACCACAGCATCATCTTGTCCTGTTTATCTCTCCTTCTTTGTTTCTTCCCCTCCCTTCTTTCCTTGGCGACTTTCATATTAACTGTTAATCTCTGCTTTTAGTTTTCTGTAAGTAAATTATGATGTTTCACAAGGTAAATTTATTTTTATTATGTTGCTTGGGATTTACTGGTATCTCTGAATTTGAGCTATTTTTCCTTCACGTATATAGCCTGTATTCTTTCTCTCTTTTTTCCCTTCCTAATGGAACACTAATGTAAAGAAATGCAGGACCTTTTCCCTCCATCCACTTTATTTCTTAAACCTTTCTTTTTTATTTTCCATACCTTTGTCTCTCTATGCCACATTCTGGATAATTATTTCAGTTTTACTAAACAATTCATTTATTCTCTCTATGCTGTGCTAATCTGCTAAATTTATGATACTGTATCTCTCATTTGTAGAGGCTCTTTTGGCCCCTTTTCCAGGCTGCCTTGAGAAGTCTGATTGTCTTTTGTCTCTTAATCATTATCCTAATGCTCTGTTTTATTCCTTTAGATATACTAAACATTTGTTTTACACTTTTTGAATATAAGATTTCTACTAAAATATACTCATGGTGTTTTGTTTCCTCATTTTTAAAAAATATGAGCTCATATTCCTTGGTGCCTTGTATAGAGGATTCCTTTGGGGACTAAAATGTGTCCCCCAAAAGAGGATTTTCATTTTCCTCTTCCAGACAACAGGAGCATTCCATGAATCTAGAATCACTGTAAACTAAATTTTTGTCTCTGGGTTTACTGGGCTACATACATATTACGATTTCCTTGTTCCAATCCAAGTGAGATGGAGTATATATGGAGTATATGGTTACTAAATATTGGGGGAGAATTTTTTTTCATTCTCAGAGCCAAGGACAAAGTAAGTCAATTATCCCCACTATCCCCTTCTGCATATCAGGCTATTTAAACTCTCCTTAATCCACTAATGATCGTGCACATGGGGATTCTAGGCCATTTGCAGGGATCTCTGATCCACTCTCCTGCCCTCCTCAGGGTCCAGACCTTACCTCTTGTCCACCAACATACAGCCCACTGAAACCAGCTCTAAACATTTGGGGATAGATAGATATATTGGTAAGAGCAAATATGAGCTCAAGTACTCACTTCACTTACTAGTCTAGATAGCAACTTCTTATGGTTTATGACCCAGAGCAGTATCATTAATTCATGTTCTACCAACTCAAACATGCATTAACACTATTAGCATGTATGTATAAACATTTTTAGATATTTTGTATCATTATGTATCATAGTAAGATTATTATCTAGTATGCTGTATCATCTAGAATGCTGTATTTATTTTTTACTCTTAAGTACACACATACACATACATACACATGTAGATGAATCCTTGCTATTAAACTTAGTTCCTATAGAAAATTAAGGAAAATTTTTTTCCCTTTTTATTTTGTTTTATGTGTTGGCTAATGTAGGCTTGATCTGCTAGCATGCAACTTGCAACTTCTATTCATATGCAAAAAACAGTTAAAATAGCATTAAAGAAAAGCCACCAAACTGTTCAACTGTTCAAACACTAGTACTTAACTGGAAACATCAATTACAAGCTGGCCAATCCCTACAAAATTTTCAAGTGTAACATCTAGCCAAATTTCACACCCCACTCCAACATATATTTAAACACAGCTGTAACCCTTACTATAAAAAAATTCCCTCTGAAAGCTTTTAGAAGGAATATAGTTAGTTAAAATAAACACCCTTTAAGATTGAGTTTGGATTTTAGACTTTTGTACTACAATCAGCCTTTCCAACAAAAAGTCCTATTTTATAAATTACATTTAATTTCAACTGTTGTTTATTTAGATAATAATGAATCTTTTATTTCTTATCAACTTAATATGCCTTCAGGCTCAAATATTTTACAATTTTGTTTCTCAAACAAGTCATTGCATCCTTTTCCTGTCTCTCCTCCTTTTTCTACATGGCTACTGATCTTCCTGCTTAAAGCTAGGTGTAGAGCAAGTTTTTCTCTTAATTTCTGGCTAATTTTTGCTTCTTTAAACTTTGATACCTTAGATTCTTTGCACTATATTTTGTTTTTGCTATTTCCTTTCCTTTAGTTTAGAAAGAGCTCAATTCAGTTAAGAAATAGACCATGGCTTCTATTGTATTATGCATCTTGCTGTCTTCACAGCCAAAAGAAAGAGAGAGAGAGAGAGAGAGAGAGAGAGAGGAGAGAGTAGGAGGAAAAACAGAAAAAGTGGGACAAATAAGCAAAACAATGCTGCAGAATGTAATTCAGTATAAATGAACCAAAGTCTTTGGTTCAAAGGAAAAGATTGTCAAGCTGCAATCAAAAACCAGAGTAACAGGTCTCTTCAAGAGATTCAAAAGATTTGGTGTTTTATACTTATATAAAACATATTTTGTATACGTATACAAAGAAGTTGAAAGTTAAGGGGTAAAGATTTGGAGGGAAATTCTAACAAAAGCAAAATAGTTGTAGTTACATTAATTTCAGATAAAATAGACTTTAAGGAAAAACATTACTATAGATATACTGTTGCTAATTACATATAATCCAGCTATCTATGCTTTCAGATTTTTCCTTTGTCATCAAAGACAGACGACTATGAGGAGGAAGACTTGATTGTACTCTCTTCTCTCCTGCTTTGCATGCTGAGCACATCTTTCTTCCCTGGTGACAGATGTAGCAATTGTAACTTTGAATGGAATGAAAAGCCCTTCATCAGGCTGTGACTAAGATGATGTGGTTCATTTCTATTCAGAGTGTGGTTCTCAGACCAACAGCATCAATTTTCCCAGATAACTTGTTAGGAAGAGAATCTAAGTCCCAACATCGGATTTATCAAGTCAGCATCTGTGTTTTACTAAGATTTCTGGGTGATTCACATATGTACATTAAAGTCTGAAAAGCACTGCTCTAGTGCATCTTCCAGGGAACTCCATAATGTCAATAGTGAAGTGGGATTTCTCCTTTATTTTCCTCTTGTATTCTGTGAACATTATCTTCTCTGAGAGTTTCTGAAAGTGATGAGCTAGTAATTTCAAGATCTGGAGGATAATGTCTACTATCTGAATATGAATATATTCCCAAAATTGTATGATCAACAAGGAATGCTAATAAAATCACACATAACCCATGCCTTTCACATTCCTAGGAGATAGAGATTATCTGTGGTACAAAAATATCACTAAGTACTAACAGAAAAAAAAAAAGTGGTTGAAGTGGAAGACAGGTAACTAATGTCCAAATTATGTACAACTGTAGTCTCTAAAAACAAAACAAAACCACTAAAATGGCACAGAACTAAAAAATATAGTCCAAGAAAGTAAAAATTCAGGAATATCATCAACAAAATCTCAACCTATTGTGTTGCATAGGCTTTGGGATTTAAATGTAATATTGGTATATTTCACAAGTATATGGATTTTAATGTTCTGCCTCAGCTTCCCTGCCATCCTTTTTCCCTTTCCTACGTGAACTCAAAAATGTTGATTTCAATGTTCAGACATTTACCAACTGCAACATTTTTCAGACAGAATGAAATAATCACTCTATTGCAAGAAGTTTATGTCATTCTAGCTTCTATGCTTACTAATCAATTGATTAGAGATTTTTAATAAACAAGATTGAAATTATATAATTAATAAGTAAAACTGATAGAAGAAATAGGTGTAACAGGCAAAATACCACACATGGAAGGGGTTTGAAAACAATAAAACCCCATAAGATTAAAACATAATTTTATAAGTACAGCCAGCTCTACTGTCTAGATATTGCCAGATTTCCTCCTTTGGTTTTATGACTAACTCAAAGACCCAAGAAAACCAGGATGCTGTGTTAGAATAGTTTAGCCCATTAGTTATCTCCAGTTGCTGGCAATTAGTAGGCACTAAACAAATATTTGTTAAAAGAAGTACTGAAAAAATAAAATCTGTTCAACATGTTCATTTGCCTTTGAGACCACTGTAGCTGAGTCCTCATTCACTGTGGGGGAGAATGCTCATAGTAGGGTGAAATTTTCTATTCTCAAAACTTCCACAGCAATTCTTTTCAGTACAGAAATTTTAACAGCAGAAATCTGCCTTTCAAAATACCAGTAGGACGAAAAATACAACTTAAAAGAGTTATTGGAAAACTTAAGGAAGATAATAAAACAATGTTTTTAGTATATAATAACAGAAAATTAGAACATAGGCTCTCAGATTTAGTTTAAATCGTGGCTTTACCAGATGGTGGCCACATGACCTTGAGCAAGTTACCTAGACAGGGTTCTAAATAATACACATCTCACTGGTTATTGTAAGGATTAAATGAGATAATTCAGACAAGGCAAAGGCCACCGGCTTTCTACACTTTATTTCTTTTCCCTTGTTCATTCCCAACTTTGGGGTCATGTTATAATAATGTACCCACTTAAAAAAGAGTTTAGGATAACTAGGTGTAAGAAGTTCTGGGTTGGGGTTCTGAGAAGTTCCTTGAAAAGGAGGCCAACGCAGCCCGCATGCACTTTGCTCTTCTTCCTTCCTCCTGGAATGAGGATAATGGCAGCTAAAGCTGAGAAGTCCTCTTGCAACCATGAGAGGGAACGGGAGGAGAGGTGCAGACACCTCAGATGTGAGGTGCTAACAATGAACACATTCCAGCCACCAATTATCTGGGTACTTCTTGTCACATGAGAACAATAAGCCCTCATCATTTTTAGCTACATTTCTATTTTATGTAGCTGAATGGGAATACACTTAATCATCTTTTAACACTGTACCTGGACACGGTAAGCATTTGACAAATGTTAGATATTACTATTAATAATAATAAAGGGTTGTAACTCACATCTATTTACTGCTAATTTAAATGTACACTTTTGGAAAATTATTTCCCTTTCTTATCTTTATCTGATTTGCTTTCACTTTAAATAAAAAGTTCTTCTAATGAAAAAATAAAATAAAAAACTATCCCAGACTCACCTCCAAATCCTAAAATGAGATATACTAACAATAGATCCTTTTCATTGGACATTTAATTTAATCCAGGGTTCATTGAACATTTAATTTAATCCAGGGCCTGCATTTGTTCTATACACAACTTCCCACCTAATCCACATGACAGCTTTCTCAGGAGGTATAATCTCCCCCTTTTACTGGACTGGGAATTAAAACTCAAAAATGTTAAGTAATTTTCCCAAGGCAGGAAAGACATATTCAGTTCCTTCTGAGTCTTACTCCAAAGCTCATTTCCTTAATGGTCACATATTAACCATTACAGTCAGTTGTAAATTATTTTGGTTAGGGATAATACAAAAAGGCAAATAAAGTCTGAAAAGAGCACACTGTGCCAAGGACCTTCTGGAAAATCCTGCTTTGCAGGCTGAAAGGGTTTGGGGCCATCCTTCTTGTAATAATTCTTTCTTCATCTGGGAAAAAGATGAATGTCATTAACTGTTTCTCTGGAGAGGATGGTATTGCAATTTTAGACCATTCTACTCCCAGGAGATAATCATATCAGTAAAAACAGCTAGAAGTGAGAGGGAGTTAAAAAGGCTGAGACAGTCTTTACAATCTTTCTATCTTGCCCTAATGGTCCTCAAACATTAGTGTGCATCAGAATTTCCTGGAAGGTTTGTTAAAGAGAGTGCTAGGTTCCACCCCCAGATTTTCTGAGTAAGTAAATCAGGGCTAACATCTGAGAATTTCTAACAATATCCCACATGACATTGATGTTGCTGTTAGAGCATATAAGGAGGATAGGGAGTGAGCTGGGGCAGGTGGTAATTTTAAATATATCGATCAGGGTAGGCCAAGTTAAGACTTGGTGGGAGTGGTAGGTGATGGTCCACACTGTTTGGACTTTAGGAACAACTTAAGGAAAGACACTTCACCAGCAGCCAGTTAAGAAATCTCTAATTCAGGGGCACCTGGGTGGCTCAGTCGGTTGAGCGTCCGGCTTCGGCTCAGGTCATGATCTCACGGTTCGTGGGTTTGAGCCCTGCGTCGGGCTCTGTGCTGACAGCTCAGAGCCTGGAGCCTGTCTTCAGATTCTGTGTCTCCCTCTCTCTCTGACCCTCCCCTGCTCGCGCTGTCTCCTCTGTCTCTCAAAAATAAAAAAAAAATAAAATAAAACATAAAAAAAAGAAATCTCTAATTCATATGTGATTTTTACCTAATGCAATCATGTGTAAATAAAAGCAACACTGTTTAAAAAACCACTTTGACTGATGTTTGTTTCTTGAAACTCTGAATCATTCAATCAGGTCTTACAAATAGAAGCCATTAATTAACTTAGATTTTGCAAAGAGAAAAACTGACAAGGAATTCCAATAAACAGACATATTATTAAAATTATACTACCATAAACCATTATGACTTGATAAATTTAATATAAGGTTTTTTTTAAGTTTATTTATTTATTTTTTAAGACAGAGAGAGGGAGGTAGAGAGAGAGAATCCCAAGCAGGCTCTGCGCTAAAATTTACCTAATCTGGGGTGCCTGGGTAGCTCGGTCTGTTAAGTGTCCAACTCTTCATCACGACTCAGGTCATGACCTCACAGTTTGTGGGTTCAAGCCCCACATCAGTTGTCAGCACAGAACCTGCTTGAGATTCTCTGTCTCCCTCTCTCTCTCTCTCTCTGCCCCTCCCCCATCCTCTTTCACTCTCTCTCAAAAATAAACATTTAAAAAATGAATAAATAAAACTCACCTAATCTATAGAATTCATAAACAGCATCTGAAATCACGGTTTAATGATGACACCACCTTTGTAGAACTGGAAATACTGTTGATGAGCTAGAAATCACTTTATGCAAAAAGCAGTAGTTCCAGTCCAAGGAAGCTAAGGTGGGATTTTAAGACTTGTAACAAAAGAAGAACTTCAGGTCACTTTCTCTCTCACCTAACAGACAATCTGAGTCAAAACAAATAAATGAACAGCAATCTTGGAAACTAAAAACACCTTCTGTCTGAGATTTATGATAGCGGAGAGTGCAGGATGGGGCAGAACAATGTATGTAGATAGCTCGCAAAGGCTCTAGGTAGAGAATCACACGTGTTTAACTTACCCCTAGAAACTGTTTACTTTCTCAGCTCATTTTGGGATTTTGGCTGCCTGGCCTCCCAGCTACAGGGTCCTCTTGGCCCTATCCTTAAACCAGTCCTTACTTGAGTCCAGGATAAGCAAATCTCTAACTCAGCACTGAGGCATCCTCATTGCCTGCCCACTAGCCTTGCACTAACAGAATTTCTTGACTTATCACATGTCTGGGCCAGTCTTCACAATTTCAGCACTGCCTCAGTTTTTGTAGGGTTCTTTGTGGGTTCTGGTGGTCCACTTAGCTTCTGCAGTCCTGACGGCAGGGCTTCTACGTGTGACTGTCAGCCCAGAGGCTGGGACCTACTGCCTACCGATAGACCAGCTTAATTCTGACATCTTGCTTGCCTACATTTGCAAGTATCAAATGAATTGGGAATCCTCATTACTGCATTCCATACTCTAGTCAGAACATCAACTTGTTAGATCTCTTGCCAGATGGGTATTGGCATATCGCCCACTACACAAAAGAAAATCTAAGTTTAGGGATGAGAAGATGAGAAATAATAATCCTTTAAGGAAAGGCAAGACTAACATGGTAGGTATATTGGAAAGAACATGAAGCATGGCTGTAATTGTGGAAGCTGTACACAGCCACCTTTGTCAGGAAGAACAATGTGTGCCTTCTGGCAAGATCCAGACTGAAGACACTAAGGCAGGCCATGTGGTGGGAACTTTCCCCACCCTGAGGTAAGGCATAGCCTTGAGAAAAGGCAGAAGACAGATGAGAATGAGGACTGGTGGACAGAGTCCACATTTGCAAGGTACTTTATATTATTTTATGGAATGATCACAAAGTATTACATAGTAGAATTATGCCAGGCACTGTGAATTCCTCAAAGCAACATTAAAGAGAAGCTACTTGTGAAATAATAACAAAATATTGATTTTGGTCTCTGCCCCTGGTTCCTGACACAGGGTTCCTAAGACCTTTATAATTTCCTGAGTGGTAGAAGCATCTGACACAGTGTTCCCAAATCTCTTGGAATTTCCTGGGTGATGGTAACCTATTTGGTTCTAATGAAGTGACTCTTGGTAGGCTCGTGGATGGGGGCTAGTCACCACAAGCACCAGGCCACGATTAAAAGCTTGGATTGATCAGCTCTACCCTGTATTTTCTGAAGAGGGAAGACGGGCTGGAAATGAAGTTAATAATCAATCACGTCTCTGTGATGAAACTTCCATAAACCCCAATGCTGTGGTGTTCAGAGAGCTCCCAGGGTGGTGAACACAACGACAGACCAAGGAGGGTGGTGCAGCTCAACTCCATGTGACAGAAACTCCTGGACTCAAGACTTTGCCCTATGTATCTCTTCATCTGGCTGTTGATGGTCATCTGTGTCCTTTATCATATTCTTTACAATATAGTAAATCCATAAAGTATTTCTGGGTTCTATAAGCTGTTCTGGCATATGATTAAATCTGAGGAGAAAGTCATGGGAATTTCTGACTTGTAGCCAGTTTGGACAGAAATTATGAGTACATTGGGGACCTACTACCTTCAACTGGCATTTGAAATGAGGGTGGACAATCTTATGGGACTGAGCCCTTAACTTGTGGGGTCTGTACTAACTCTGGTTAGTGTCATAATTGAATTGAATATAGGACACCCAGGTGGTATTGAAAAATTGGTTGGTGTGGGAAAAACTACATACTACATCTGGTGTCTGAAGAAATGTATGTAATAGTAAAAGAAATAGGGAGTTTTTCCTATAGTACCATTACTATCTCCATTTGGAACAGAGACAAAAAAAATAAAATGACGCTCAGAGAGACCTGTCACTTGTCCCAGTCGTGGAACTACTAATCCAGGATGTGACCCAAGTAAAAACGCTTGAAACCCTTCTGTGAACTCCTTCTTCTCCCTGCCCCCATCCCTTCGTTTTTTCATCCTCCTGCCCTTTGTCCAGTAATCATGACATTCTTGTCATATGCCTCCTAAAATCCTCAGATATCTACCTGCTTTTCCCTATTACTATCACCACAGAATTCATCCTTTCTCATTGCCTTCCTGAATATGAAATTGCCAACGAGCTAGTGTGCTAGTCCTCATGTCCTCATGTACCTGATGTCCCTCTCTGGCTCCATGGCAAAACTATGAAAATGTGAATCTAATGATTTTTCTCCTTTGCTTAAAGTTCTTTCATGATGTTCCACTGTCCACATGACAACACCCAAGTTCCTGTAAATGGCAATCCAGGCCCTTCATGGAGTGGTCCCTGAGCTCATTTCTCCTTATATCCCTAGCTCTTACATGTTTACACACGTAAACACACACTGTATACGTGTGCACATACACACACGTATACATGTGCACGCACACACTGTATACATGTGCACATATACATGCAGGCGATCACTAAACAACCCGCCTCCATGGCTCTATACGCTGTTATGCACTTTGTTCCATCTAAAGAGCCTCTTCATCTGGTTCCATACTATTTGTCAAGACTTTACACAAAGGGAAAATTAAACTTCACAAGAATTACCTAGCTAGGAAGACACTTTCTTTTCTCTTCTCCCACTGAATTTAGTGTATTGCTCTATAACTATGGGTCTTTCCATTAAAGTCTGATTCTGCCTTTTCTTCATTAGACCCTAAGTCCCTCAAAGCCAGAGGCTATGCCCTCATTATTTTTATATTCACAGTAACTGTGACCGCTTCTAGTGCACAGTAATTGTTCAATAAATATTTGAAAGATGGATTAATGGAAAAGAGGACAGATGAATGAATGACAAACAGTACAGCACAATTAGGTGTAATTCAAGGGCCAGGCAGATCTTGAGTTTGGGACCCAGCTCTTTCATATGACTTTGGATAAGTCACTTAACCCTTTTAAATAAAGGGGCACCCAGGTGACTGAGTCAGTTAAGCATCTGACTTCGGCTCAGGTCATGATCACGTTTCATGAGTTCGAGCTCCATGTCAGGCTCTGTGCTGACAGCTCAGAGCCTGGAGCCTGCTTCGAATCCTATGTCTCCCTCTCTCTCTACTCCCCCACCCCCCACCCCAAGCTCGTACTCTGCCTCTCTCTCTCTCTCAAAAATAAACATTAAAATTTTTTTAAATAAATAAACAGATGAAATCTGGAAAAGTCTTCTGAGTCTTTGCAGTGAAAATTATCACCTGATATCACCATTTGAAGCCATTTTTAAGCAGTCCATTGGAAATGAGAATGGGGTAAGGCATTGCTTCTATTTTCTAAATAATCACGGTTATCCTATGGTGGCAAACCAAGTCAAAGAGGAATAGTTCTGAATTTTATCACAAATAATATTCCTTTCTCTGAATAATTCTGAGATCCAGAGAACTTGATCTTCATGAGAACCAACTAAAGATATGCAACATTTTATTCCTACATTTTCACAGTATTTTTCTGCATATTCTGGTTAAACTTCCAGAGTCACTGGATCATGTTTTGCTGGCCTAATTGCTAAAATTGCAAGTCATTTGTGAGTAAAATTATTCCAAATGTCTTCAATTGTTTTACATCTCCAAGCTGCACCCACAAGGATATGAGTATTTATAGCTACTCTCTCGTTTAAATACATTACAAACCTAAATCCTTCAAAGTTAATGACAGTGACACCAGCTAAGAAATGAGCAACAAACTTTATGTTTCATTATCTCCATTTCTTTCCTCTAACCTATGAATCAACATTTGTTTTGTATTGAGTATACATTCATTTTCTTCTTTTTATTCATCTGTCTCTTTCTGACAATGGTCACACTTATTTATGCCCCAAGAATTTTCATGATGCAATGTCTTCAAATACAGCCTGAAGAGAATGGATAGGCCGGGCTTTGGCAATGGGTCAAATGGAAGACCACAAATGTAAGAATGTGATGAATGAACATTATTATATTTTAGAATAATGGTTCCCAGCAGGGAACATTTTTTTAATGGCTTTCCATTAAAACACATACACATACACACACACACACACACACACATTTCAAGAACTGGTCCGTTCTCTTCTTCATGAATATTTTTTCACTGAATAAAATATACTCTTTTCTCTGTTTCATTGTCTGTTAGGTCGTCTCTTAATAACCAGATGCTTAAGATTATAGGGACGATATGCTGACTGGAGATTCTACCCGCAATCCAATTATCACCATCCGCTCATCAGCTTTTATTAACCAAGGTTGAGTGAGGCTCACTAGAAGGTCGGCTACACTATGCTCTGTAAATATCACCCTGTGACACTACATGATATAGGGCAAACAAGTTGCTTCTTAAACCACATTTTAGCTTTTAAAACATCTCTCACTAATAGAGTCTGTATTCAGTGAGTCACTAAAACAAGCAGAAAAATGAGAGAAAAATAATCTCAGTGTAAATAGGTATACTGCACTGTGAATGAAAGCAACAAATACTAATGGTCTGATTACATTTTCAGCTTTCTGGGAATTTTTGCATGTCACAAAATTACAAATTCCTTGACTTATTTGTTATCTTCTATCACAAATAAATGACAGTATATTTGCGAGTGAATACAAATGAGAGACAAAATATTTAAAACCATGAATAATTCAAAATTAGTTTAAACTAGGTCTAGAGATATACAAATCCCTGCCCACTTATATTTACTGAAAGGCCCTGAGCACAACGGTCTCTTCTACCGCAGCATTCTTTACATGGGCATTACTACGTGCCCAGAGGTTTTGCTCCTGTGCTCTACCCTGGACCAATTTAACACTCCTCAGGCACAGCACAAATAGAATTCTATTATCCATTCTCTGTTCTCAGCACCTCCTAAAATTCCACTGCCAAACTAGACATTATATGGGCAATGGGAGGATGCAAATGCTTAATATTCTATAACTTAAATAAACTAACTGTATTTAATCCAGAATTTTTTCCTAAATGTTATTCAGACCCAGAAACTTTTAATTAGTATGCTTTCTAATTTAATAGTTCAGAAAACTGAAACTCATAAAGATGTTAAGTGGTCACCAAAGCAGTGCGTCACATCAGCAATAGTTTAGAAATATCAAATGAATAGTACTTCCCTAAATATTAATAAGGGTAGGTTGACAGAAGTATCCTGATACAAGATCAATGAAAAATCTATTTACCTAAGGTGTTTGGAAACATGCAATTCTAGTTAATTCTATATGTGATTATAAATGAATAATAACACTTGCAGCTAGAATGAAGTATGTGTCAAGTTCAGTTCTAAATATTTCTTCATTTATTAATTTAGTCAATCTTCATAACACCCCTAACTGGCAGATATTATTATCTCACACCTTCCACACAGGTGGAACTGAGGCACAGAGGGTTAGGTGACCCAAGTCACAAAGTCAGCTGGTAAGGCAGTCTGCTTCAGAGTCTGTACTCTTAATCACCACAACATGGTGCATGTGGCATCAATGGATGGCTTTTATTCTTTTAGTCCACAGATGCAAAAAAAAAAAAAAAAAAACAGAACAAAACAAAACTACCTTAAGGATTAGACACTGACAAAGGATTGCCTCATAGCATCTTTGTTAAATATCAGCAAGAATCATATCACTATCAGAAAAGTAATCTAAGGGCAAGAAGGATACATTTAAGAACATACAGCTAAGGACATTTAGGGAAACAGCTGCAAACAGATTACCAACTGAGAAACGACTGTGATTCCCTTCTTCAAGCAAAGGTATCAGGTGGACAGTAAGCCTAAGAGGCAGAAGAAAAGGCAACACTGGCCTCTGTAAACAGCAGCTGGAGGCAAAAATACTGATAGACATTCGTCAATTCCTTTAGGCTCCTCTATGCTCCCTGTCAATATGTACATGAAACACCATGTATGCATGGAAGCTGTCCAGGCTTTGTCTGTCCCTGAGTAGGAGCCCCCTGAGGGGACTAGAAGATTATTGCTTAAGATTAAATCTGAATTAATATCAAAGACAAAGAACAGGTAATTTGTATTCTGTATTTAATTTTTTTATCAGAGTTAAGTTAATATTATCAAAGCTAAGTATTAGGGGGAAAATTATTCTAGAAAGTGAAATTCAGTGGATATTTGAATAAACTGCCAAACCAAAGAATGAGTCATTTATCATAGTGATTGGCTTTGATGAATTATATATAAACTAAGCTCCAATTTTTTAACTTGGTGAGCTTCCTTTTCTATATCAGATATCAGTTTATTCACTCTCCAGCTTGTTGTATGCTAGCTAGTAAATAAAGTAAGATATTCATGAAGTAGAAGGTGTACCTAGCTTCTACGGGAGGGATCAAGATACTAGCATCCCTCAGCTTTTAGGGAAAAGGATGAATAATAAAAAAACTGCTACTTCCTTCTTCTCTGGAAAGATAAAGGCATATTCCTTCAACCAATAAGTACACTTGTGGCATCTAAGAGAAGAAAGGGTCTGCCCCATTTAAGCAAGGGTCAGGAAATTTCACTTCCTATAATTATCAAGGTAGTAAAGAGGAATATATAGAAATTACTAAAATCCTATCTAATATGTGGTTATTTGAAAACCACTTATTACAACATGAATGAATCCTTGCATTTAAAGGTTAGGAAACAGGCAACCAGATGAGAGAACACCCACAAAATATCTGTTGCTATTGATACAGAATCAAGCAAAAACAAGCAGGACCAGGAACTGATGTAGGTAACTTACACTTTGCACCCTGCAAATGCTCCCAGTCATAGCTGGGCTGTACCACAAGCAAGTCTTTTTTCTCTGACCCAGCTGTGAAGGGCTTGAGACATTATAGTACAAGAGATGCCCTAGTAAACTAGGTCAGGGTATGCTAGCTTTTTCAGAAATCCTGAGAAAGAAAATATTTTTTTTTGTCCTCCCAAATCTCTCCCATCACTACACCCCTCCCCTTCCCAATATCCAGTGAACTCCTAATACTTACTTGGGATAATTTCTAGATCGAATGAAGGGCAGAATCTCAGAGTCTTGACTGGATGGAGGAAGTAGTAAATCTCGAAATCGTTCTGTCAAAAGAAAAATAAACATCAAGTTGTGAAAAAATCAAAGTCATGAAACTAATGTCAAAATGAAATTATTACCCATTCTTTTAATTTGTCAACTATTTTGACTGCACATCTTTTACTAGAAATGTACCCACCATTTTATGTAGTACTAAAATATGTCTATTTTACTTTAATGACTCTTTTTTTATGATTAAGATATTGCAACAACTGCAAATACAAATATAAAAAGTATTCATCAGTGTAGACTAGCAAAATCTTATAATTAAAAGATTAGAAGAGATACTTATGACCAATAAATATACCTAACAGATATGCAATCTCATTAGTAACCTGGGAAGTGAGAATCAAAACCACATACTCATAGATGGCATTCACATCATGTGGCATTCGATTGACAGAAATTAATCTCACAAGATGAAGTGTTAGAGAGGATGTGGATCAACATAAGCTCATATATTTCTGGTGAGAATGCAAGTTGGTACAATAGCTTTGGAAAACAATTTGGGATTATCTTCTAAATTTAACCTCTGCACACCCGAAGAGCCAATACTGCCATTCCAAAGTATGTACTCTTACAGATGCTTTCACATAATGTCTAGACAGCAAGTAAAAGAATATAGCAGTACTGTTCATCACAACATAAAGAAAAACCACTCAATTGCCCATCAACAGGAAAATGGACAATTTGCAGCATATACACACAATGGAATATTAACTGAAGTGAAATGGAATGAATTCAGTTACAAATAAAAACACAGTAAAATAGTGGAAAAAATACTAGTAGATTACATGCAGAAGAATATCATGTACTGAGTTAAAAAAACAGCCAAACAAGGTATTGTTTACATGTGTTATATAAAAAACAAAGCAGCCCAATAAAGACAAGAATAATATACATAATCCAGGATAATGGTTATCTTTTAGAAGGGGTAAGAAGATGAAATAGAAAAGCAAAAGGTAGGTCATAATTGTTAATATTTCATATCTATTAACTATTACATCTTAAGTGAATAAGTGAATGAATGCATGCCAGGGATTATCCAATGGTGACATTGGCGCATGAACCAGAAATTTGATTAATAAAATTCTGTGCTTAGCAAGTTCATAATGAAGGAAGGAGGGAGGAGAGGAGAAAAAGAAGGAGGGAGAGAAAAAGAAGGGAAGAAGGAGGGAGGAAGAAAGTAAGAAAGGAGAGAGGGGAGAGAGTAAGGAAATGGGGGTAAAAAAAAAAGGAAAAAGAGGAAGGTGGAGGAAGGAAGAGTCTCAGTTCTACTTTAGAAATAGTTGTACTGCATAGTTACCTGTATAGCATATAGTCTATCACTCTGACACTAATCCCCTATTTCCAGAACTAGATACTCATTACCTCTAGCGATCCCTACGGGAAGGCTTCCTTGATGCCTCCTCTTTTTTTCTCTCCTCCTACAAAATCTGGAATAGATGGCCTTACTGTGTGTACTCCTAGTATACTCTGTGCTTACACTCACAGAATGTTCCATCCTACATTTCTAATGTAACATACAATGGTCTATACACCTCTCCTTCTCCCTCTAGGAGATAAGTATAATGCCACCAGGATATAGAACATTATCTGATACATGTTAAAATGTTAGGAAAATATTAGTTGAAATGATATTTCCATTTGCACTGCATAAAGAAAACTGCCCCAGTTTATAATAATGCCTTTTGGAAAAGCCAAACTGGTCATCTATCAACCATGAAAAGCAAGGGCACCAGACCTCCAGCCTGAGAGGGTCACCCCATCAGGCTGAGAGAGAGCGCAAAGCTGAAACTCCAATTTGCAGTAAATCCATCTCTAGCTGAAGGTGTGCACTTTCCACAAAATACTGAAAATCTGCAGCTGATGACAACCCCCACTTCCCAGTTACTGAAGAGCCAGATGTTAAACATTTGTGAACACAGTGGTTACAAAATATGCTGAGAAGGAGGGTGTGCATTTATCTTCATATTTACTGAAACACACTGAACCAGATATTTAATTGACCTCTACTCTCCTGCTTGTTTTCACCACACTGACATTCACACAGTACACTTGGGGAAGGACTAAGAAAAGCCTAAGAGAGGTGGTTGTACTCTAGAGTCCACATATCCAAGAAAGCACAATTTATTTTTCTCCTTCAAGTACACTTGCTCTTTGAGTTCATATTTTCAAAAACTGAATTCTATTATTGACTGATCTGCTATTTTTAATGAACATAATTAACATTTATGTCAATGAAATGGCTAGTAAATTCTTCTGATATGACCATGCCTTTCTGTGACTTTCCAGTTTATGTAGCATTTCATTAAATGAATGATTTATAGTGTTTCTCCTTTTCCCTTTCCCCCCTCCATTATCCCTTTCCTAAAACAAATCTTGAAAAATGAAGCCAAAACCCAACAGCAAACATGAACTTTATACCTCAAGTAAAGAACAGTTCGATCAAACAGCTACATTGAATATGATATATTCTTGGGTGCTAAAAATATAAATAAAAGTTTTACTGAATGATTCTCAAACTGATTTAAATGCAAAGAAAAATCGGAATTCCTAATGCAAATAACCATAACATAACAAAGCTGGAGGTTTTTCCCTGTTTATGTAATCACACAAAAAAAGTTGACTAAGTCTGGAAGACAATATCTAGAGATAACATTATATTGATAGGATTTAAAACACACACACACACACACACACACACACACACACACACAGAGCTAAATTAGCATGTAAGAGATTACTTACAAAGCCACCTGAACTATGAAATCTATAATGAATATTCCTACATTTGAAGCATTCTTTAATCTGAATATCATAAATGCAAACAATACCAAGCAAACATGAAGATCCTTCAAGTAGCTATCATGAATGTCAAAAAATGAAAGTTCACATATACACAAACAGAAAATAGCAGCTTAAAACTATATCCTTTTAAAATGTTTATTTTTATCATTATATTCATAAATTCTTAAATATGAACAACCAACTTTATCCCATAAAGATATCATGATTGTTTACTTTTTCTTTATGAGAATAAAAATAAACAATAAAAATTATCCTTAGAAAAATCCAAGTACATGAAAAATTGTTTATAATTCTTACATTAATCCTTCTTTAGTCTCCTAGATTTCTGCCTATCAACTGCCCATTGTTTATCTGATGCTTGGAAAAAGACCAAAATAGACAATGTTTCCATTGTTAAGAAGCAAAATTTTTTAAATAATATTTCTTTCTCTTGCAGCAAATGTCACACCAGATGAGCTGCTTTCTCAGGAGGCCCAAAGTATATTTCTTAAGAAAATGGCAGTTATGCAAACACTGGATCTCAGTCCTGCTATGAAGCTCTTAGAATAATTTCATTAAAGCCACTGAAAAAAACCAGAGGATTTTCTGAAAAGTGGTATTTTGATGAGCTGACTAATGATGAAATGATGTCTGAACATGATATTCTACCAGTTGGGGATATACTTTAATTAACATAAGCTTTTGTAGACTTTCACCCACTCTTCCCTTCTCACATTCAATCAGCAAAATGATCCTGAGGCTATCAGATCTGGAGGCCATACTACACATGATTACACTAATTTGGGCTCTCTGGATAATCAATTGTGAGACAATATACTTAATTATTTAAAATCAAAGATGAGAAAAATAAAATAACCTTTCCAATTCTAACTCAAACTTTTGGACATTTATTGTGACTCAATTCTCTATTTTCCCCTTTGTGAACAACAGTCACTTTGTAATCCTCCCCAAACACAGAATGTAACAAATACAATAAGAATTTCCATAATGACAAAAGACCAATATGTAAGTATATTCCTGAGATGAGAAGAAAATAAAATCTCCGTACCACAATAAAAAAAGGAAGAAAGAAAGAATTTAAAGGCAGAAAAGGAAATGAAAACATGATGCCATCCTTCTGTAACACAAAAGTCCTTTGCATCTAAAGATGTGATATTAGCCACCTAATTGCTATCTTCAATAAGACCCTAAGAAATAGCTGTTGTTTGCTGGAGGAACACTGTCAAAGTTTCACCAATTCCAAATCATGGTTTATTTCCAGGTAATCCACTGTCCTTACCTTTGCCTCTCCATAGTCTCCGCTATGGAAGTGAGTATTTTAACTACTTCAAGTATTACGTTATCACGGGCAAGGAAAGAAAATCAAATAAAACATCTCTAAAGAGTATTAATGTTGCTCTAAAAAACCTGGTAAGAAGTTACTGATATTTTTATTAATAGATACAAATTTTCTCCTTTTTCTTTTTCTTTTGAGAGAGAGTGAGAGACAGAGACAGAGACAGAGAGACAGAGAGAAAATATTAGGCAGGCTCCACATTTAGTGTGGAGCCAACTCCTGGCTTGATCTCACAAACCCTGAGATCATGACCTGGGACAAAATCAAGAGTTAGATGCTCAACCTACTAAACTACCTAGACGCCCCTCTCCTCTTTCTTTTAATGCTCATATTACACTTGATTTGCCAGTTTTAATTTTTTCTTCAAAAAGAATTAAATAAAATCCTTAAGGGATATTAAACAGACTCATTAAAGACTTAAACTTAGTTTTAAAAATAACTAATATAATGTAATGTAGTTTTGGAAACTATACGATAAATGTTGCAAGGAAACAGACATCCCCATGCTCTTGGTATTCAAACAAAATCCATAAATGATTACACCATAATATCACTATTATTTTACAAGGAAAACTGAAGATTATCTCATAATACAGGAAGTATTATAAGAGAATGTTATACAGCGTAGACCAAAGAACAAATCTTTCTTTATAGTTTGCAGTACTTAGAAGCAACAAGTTATATTAGAAAAGATACCAGACTGGTTGTCAGAAGTCTGAGTCCTCTACCTATTTCTGCCTCTATTCTTAATTCCTTCTTGCAATTGACAAATGACAATTTAAAATGACATTTCAAATTGATGAGTTCAGTGATTTATAAACCACTTTTCAACTTTGGATCCCTTATAGAACATATGCTTAAGGACAGGAAGGGAATCTTGCCAAAGCTACTGATAGGGAGAGTGGCAGTACCTTACCTCGGACAGCTCTGGTTATACTTGCTAGCATTCTGCTCAATTTAATATTCATCTCAGAACCTTATTTTTTAATTAAATGCTACTAATTAAATATGCCAGGGATGCTGTGGTTGCTACAGAGAAGCACCCCTCTCCCCCACACTCTGCTTCAGTGAAGTATCTGTCATCCAGTATTTGCTCTGGGGCTTCCCACCAGTTTGGCTAAGGCTTTGTAGAGTCCGCCTGGTGGTTCAACATCTTCCTCAACCCAACCCCACATCCTTCCTATTCCCTTCAGGGGCGCTGAGCCCTAATAAACATTTTACATTTATAAATTACTTCTCAGACTCAGTCTCTGATGAACCTAGCCTACAGCAGATGGCCTTGCTAGACCTAGGCCTTTGTGCTTAGAGCTTCCGCTATGTTCTCAGCTACAACTGGGTAAGATGCATGTGTGTATAGTTAGGTCAGAATAAATCTATTTCTTTCCAGCTTTCTAGAAGTAACCTAATTAACACCTTCATTACAAGTACAGATGCCCATTATTAAAATGAAGTGCTCTCAGATACACCTTCCTTGGGACAAGTAACACCATTCAGTTGGGCCGCTAGTGGAAAAAATAAATGAGTACCCTGCAGGCCATGTGGCTTACTAGCCAGATGCACCAGACCCTGTGCTGCAGTTCGTGAGATACACACAGCCTCAAGCCTTCAGGTGATGGTGTCGGTGGGAAATGCAGAAAGCTATAATTTAGGTTGATATGAAAATTATACAGGAACTAGAGTTAAATACTCCACCTTAAATTCTACAGAGCAGCCTGAAAGCTCTAAATTTTGTCCTTTCTTATGAAGTATAAGAAATCATTTCAACAGTACCAAGCTAAAAAACATAATGATTAATAAAGAAGTAAACACTAAATTTATTGTACTTTTTCAGAAAAGTTGAACATGTAACTTGAGCAAAATGTTTGTCAATATTTGCCACGCACCCAGAAGGCCATAACGATTTCACTGAACACATGAAAACAATCAAATCTGTTGATGGTGAATCAGCACCTAACTTTACAAGTTACTCATTATTTTATGAAAATTATGCACAAGGATAATTTAACACATAAATATGCAGAAGGTCTAGTAAGTCATCAATGTTATGGGGAAAGAAATAGCTTGACAGTAATTGGGATCTATCCAGGTGGCCTGGTCTCTATGCATAATGTCATTAAAGATGAACAATTCATCAAAAGATACTAATAAAGCAATTCTAATTTCATATTATTACTCAAAAACAAATCATTAATACATTGGAAGGTGGGGAGGAGTGAGGAAAGAGTATGTCTAAGTGTCCACAAACATCTTACACCCTCCTTTCCACTCTTTCCATGGATGGTGTAACTCAACATTCTCTATGACAAGGCAGCTTTTATATCCCAAGGGTCTCTAGCTCATATGGTCATTAGGAAAGATAGGTATTTGTTTCAATTCTCTTTTTCTTTCCTATTTTTCCTCCCTGTATTCAATTCTTTTTTTTAATGAAAACCAGTAATTTCAATGAAAATTCCTCTTTCTCACTTCTCTATTTAGTCATCTACCCACTCGCTTTGACTGTATCATAAAAATGCAGTTATAGTTCCAAAGGACATTCTTCTTTTTAGACAGGGAATTGCAGGTAATAAAGTAAGCTGGTAAAGACCATGTTCTGATTAGTGAGGTCTTCAAACACTTATCTTTAACAATATTTATACAAACACAAAAGAATGGGGTCTAACTATTGGACTTCAAGAAGAAAACCATGGCATGGATGATGAAGTAAACTTAAGCCTAACAGTAAAACATGGGAAATGTTTCTTTTCACCTAAAAGTACAAAACATCAGGAGTAAGAAAAATCTAATATAAAAGAGGGAGGAGAGGAGATTATATAGATAAGGGTGTCTGACAGATACTCAGTGTGTTCATTGCTATCATGCATTCTGGAATTGGGATGGAGTCAGGGATCCACTGGGCCTATGGTGACACACTGAACCCAAAACTCTATGAAGTCCCCATCAGTCCTGACTGTTAGCGGCCTGCTACAGTAATGTTTTGGTTCCTCAGGATACACTGTCACCTTAGAGTCAACATTTAGTTCCCCAAAAGCTCAATATTCCCCTTTCACCCAGGCAATCACCCTGCCAAATCATAAGAGGATCATTGTACCATTTAATTTTGACAAATAAAAGGGTTTTTTCTCAAAGGGACCTGACTATCCCTTTATTAAAGGGGTTCAGAATCTATGAACTGACTCTAATCTAGAAAGTAGAAGGGCTGTACTCTGTAGTGAGATGATTCAGGTTATGCCTTTGTCAAACCTAGAGTTTTCTTTTCATTTGTATAAATCAAGTAAGACTTTAGTAGGTTGCCCATCTATTTGAGTTCTAAGGATGCATCCATGGTTAGTTAGTCAACACCAAAGATCTTACAACTCAATCTAATCAGAACACTGTTACAGCCATCTTGAGTTTATAAGTTAAGTGTGGTCTCTTAGCCCCTGCCTCTCAGGGACCACATCATCTCCCCACTTCAATACTGGCCTCTCTCACTTATCACTCTTGGCCTAACAAACAGTCACCATGGAAGATTTTCAGGGTTCTAGAGTGCCTATCACCAGTGAATTCCCAAAGCCACAGTGAAAAAAATCCTTTATGGGACTTAAGGAGTTGATAAGCCATCATACATAATAATATCCCCAACACTGCAATCTCTCCAGGGTGTTGGATAACTTCATCTACAATATATCTAGGAAGTCTGTAAGCATACACACCAAGAATGAATATGGTTAAGGATATGAGATGAAAAGAAAAAAGGCATTAACTTTTATTTTATCTATACCCTGTTTCTATTCTCCATAGTATATACCTAACAGCAGTAATTTTTTTTGAAAAGATAGATGTGTATACCATGATTATACACACACATGAACATGTCTTCAAGAGTACTTGTCACTCACATTTCCTACATTTTAGTTTTTGTAACACTGTCCACTCCTCTACCTTCTAAGGAAGTCACAAAACCAATAAAGAAACACAGCATGCACACACACACACACACACACACACCCCACAGGCTGCTTGAAAGAGAAGGTACAAATTGTTTTTCCATACCATTTAGGAAGTACCATATATAAACAAAATATGCACATTTAAAAATTACTTTTTCAGGAAACATTTATTGATCAGGTACCAGGTTAGGTCCTCAATAATCTTAAGGTCTGGCGATAAGCACATATGTTACCAAAAGATATGTATCCTCCAAATATATAAGTGCTAAATGTATATACTCCAAGAGTCCAGAAAAACCAAGTAACCAACACTGCCTGGATCTGTTGGTAATATAAAGCAAAAGAATCAGGAAGGCTTTATTTAAAAGGTAAAACAAAGACCAAAGAAGAAGTCCTTCTGATTCATGGCGCTAGATGAAGTAAATAATTTTGCTGATATTTTTGTGGTCTACTCTATATCAATAACTTCTAATGGAAGAGAACTTAAAATTGGGAGTGACAGTAATATTTTGAGCAGGAGGAACTTTTATCAATTAAATCATATGTTATTCATTTATTCACCCACTCAACAAACTTTTATTAAGTACCTTTTTTTGTCACACATGACGAATACAAAAGATTCTTATTCTCAAAGGCAGCCCTGTTTATCACAAGGAAATGCCAAGACAACAAAAGAATTACAATGCCATTAGAGCTACTTGAAAAAGTATTTAAAATGTAATTACAAAATTACTTAAAAAGGGAAAGAAGAGCTGTTCTCCTAGGGATTTAAACAAATTAATGGTTTGTAAAAATTTGATGTTTTATTTTTCTCAAAAAAAAGAAATATGCACAGTAATCTTAGAAAAACAAATTACTTCAAAAAAGGGGAACAAAGGGCACACTTAGAGTGGTGCATTCAAACCAACTAGAAATATATAGAGTCTAAGTTTTCCTTTTCTGAAAAGTTTAAATCAAGTGAATGTTCTTTATTACCATGGTAACAGTATGGAATAAAAATAGTTGCTATTTAAAATATTGCTTTCAAAGCAACATCAAAGGCATTCAAATTAATACTATTTTGGGTAAATCAGGAAATCTAGTTGCAGAGCAAGAGTATTTTGATATTAGAGATATAGAAAAATTGTCTGTTGATAGAATTAAAATGGAAATGGACTGCAATTCTAGAAGAAAAAAGCAATCAGCTACACACTCTGGTTATCTAACTATCTTCTCTACAAATATGAAGGCCAATGTCAAAGGAATATAAAAACCCAAAATCTTGGGGTGCCTGGGTGGCTCAGTCAGTTAAGCGTCTGACTTCTGCTTTTGGCTCAGGTCATGGTCTCACAGTTCGTGAGTTCGAGGTCCGCATTGGGCTTTTGCTGGCAGAGAGGAGACTGCTTGAAGGTTCTCTTTCTCCTTCTCTCTCCCCCCTCCCTACCCTCTCTTAAACATTAAAAAACAAACAAACAAAAAAACACAAACCCTTCATGCTTGTCTTGTACAAGGAAAAAAAATTAAAACAAAAAACAAGGTCACATTAGCAAATCAGAAGATGAGGATATAGAGCACAATGTATATACAACTACAGCGAGTAAGTGAATAAGAACTTTAAAAAATGGCAGAAAAAAGAGAAACATAAAAATCCTGTACTTGGCATATATCCTTCCAATAGTCCCTTGAGCTTTTCTCAACTATACCAACATTAATCTTTTTCATTATGCCTTTGATTCCACTTTATGTGGAATTAAATTATCCACATTCTAGAGCTTATTTCCGTGAAAAGAATTATACAGCTTTATATGAACAATGAGCTGAGAAACGAGAAATCTCCCTCAGTACAGCATGTTGTAGATGAGGAAGCTAAAAACCAGACAGGTGGACTAACCAATCCAAGGTTGCATGGCTAGCAAGAGGCAAAGAGATTAAAGAACAAAGCAAACTTCCCAAAATTCAGTACAGGTTCTTTCCACTGCCTTACTGTTCCTTCTTTCCCTCATTCTTGGGAGAGAAAATGCTGGTGTATTCCCTTTTCTCTCCTCCTCCCTTTCTTGCTTTCTTCTTGCTTAAGAGTTATAAAACGAAGGGAAAAGGCAGCAATGTCATATACAGTCTGTATACGTGGACACCTGGTACTTTTAACATCATAAGGTCTGAAGGTAGTCTGCACTATTATACAAAGGTAATTTATTTAATGGATTCTTTATTTCCAGAGGAAACACAGTGATAAAAGTCTGTTTCTTTAAAACTTATTATTCTAGGTCCTACTTGTTAAACATAGTGTTAAAAAAATCAAAAGCAGCTTTTGAAAGAACTGCAAACACACTTCTTGGCCTCTTAATACAGCAGTGAATCAATGTCTATAACTAGGCTTCTTAAAAAACATAAATTCCCTTCCATTGCCACAGAGGCTAAACTACAACAAAAAACTGACAGGGGAAAAATAAAAGAACAGAGGTTCAGGGGAAGTGAAAGCAAGTAAGAGAGGCATTTTTGGACAAACACATTATTGCTACTAAGCTTTCCACAATCCACTTTTTAAGGAAAATGTTATATTTTCATTTGTCACAGCAAATGCACTTTTTAACAATGTTGGCATTCAACAAAAGAAACACCTCAAAGTGATCAAGACTCAGCTTGATACTAATTCAGTTCTGCTTTTGGCACAAACTCTGAATACCTACTGGGTACATATTCTATAAGGAACAGGCAATTTTATCCAAGAGCCAAAGAAACTGGAGGTTTTCTTTTATGTTTTTAGGAAGTTCTAAACTAAAACCCTGGGCTAACAAAATTAATGGCATGCAATATATGGTCTTTTCAAGCTTATAAAAACCAACCACACAGTGAGAGTCTTCTCTTTTCTTAAATACAGGAGCTCCTGGACAAAGAACAAGCCTATAAAATGGATTATGGAAGAGCAACAAGCAAATATATGAATCTGCTTCCTTTGCTGGGTTGTTTCATTGGACAGACTTCTGGTTTTCTTTTTGCATATGCATTCCCAATGTCAGCAGTAACTATAACCAGTAAAAAACTTTGTTAACTGATAGGTAAAATACAGTATTATAGTTATTCTAATAAACATTTATTTGAATACTATTACAATTTTCTCTGTTCACATAATTTATCCATTTCCTTTTTGGGCTTCTTATTGAATTGAAGGGACTCTTTCTTTTTTTAATTTTTTTAATGTTTATTTATTTTTGAGAGAGAGAGAGAGCGCAAGCAGAGGAGGGGCAGAGAGAGCAGGAGACACAGAATCTAAAGCAGGCTTCAGGCTTCGAGCTGGCAGCACAGAGTCTGAGGTGGGGCTCGAACCCACAAACCATGAGATCATGATTTGGGCTGAAGTCAGACGCCTAATTGACTGAGCCACCCAGGTACCCTGGGGCTCTTCCTTTTTTTTTTAATGTTTATTTATTTCTGAGAGAGAGACAGAGACAGAGACAGAGACAGAGACAGAGGAGGGGCAGAGAGAAAGGGAGACAGAATTCTAAGTAGGCTCCAGGCTCTGAGCTGCCAGCACAGAGCTGGATGTGGAGCTTGATCTCGAACTCACAAATTGCAAGATCATGACCTGAGCCAAAGTCAGGTGCCTAACCAACTGAACCACCCAGGCACCCCGAAGAGACATTTTATATATTGATATATATTGATCAATATAAGTTGATATATATTTACATATTGTATATATTTATATATTTGATGCTCTTTATATCTTTATATATTGATATAATTTCTGTTTAATTCTATTCTCTGTTTTGATGGAATTTTTATATTTTTACATAGAAACCTACTTAGTTTTCTCTGTGTATTCGTCTAGAATAGAATGCCCTTTTATACCCAAAGGTTGCTGGTTATTAATTTCTATTTTCTTCTGATTCCTTTACGGATTAACTTGTTTACGTTAAAATATTTAACATATTTGGATTAATTTTTGGTCCTCTAAAGATTTAAATTTTTTAAACAGTTAAGTGACAATTGTTTTAACTGTTTACAAACTGATATCATATTGATTTATGGACCTTCCTTTATCCTATGATACATATTTCACCTATCTTTCTAGCATATCTTTTTTCCTTTGTTAAAAGATTTCTTGTCATTTTTGTTCTAGCACCATAGTGATTAAACTATTTCAACATTATAGGAGGAAGCATGGTAAATTAGCACAAGCTTTAGCATTCAATGAGCCTGAGTTCAAATATCAACTGATCCACTTAATAGCTTCATGTTCCTAAGTACTCTTTTTAGCCTTATAAATTCTTAGCTAGTTTGTAAAGTTTATTTCACTTTATAACATGTTTTAAAAGAGCCAGTGTTACCTTGCTATTCAAAATTTTCTAGATTTTTTATTATTTATTTTTAATTATTTTCTTCTGTTTTTTCAAATAAACATTAATACTGTTTTTGACTTTGAATTTTAGTTATTTGTTTATTTATTCATTTTTATTTTAGAAGGACAGAGAGAGTGGAAGGGAGAAAGAGACAGGAAGAGAATCTGACATGGAGCCAGAGCTAGAGCTTAACCATGGGAAGGTGACCTGTGCTAAAATCAAGAGTCAGATGCACAATCGATTGAGCCACCAAGGTGCCCCTGAATTTTTATATTAATTGAAATTATATTAAGCCTGTACTTTATCTTGGGGGAATTAACAGTTTTAAATATTAGACTTTATACCTAGAAACACAGCATGTCCCTCTGAACTATTCTATCCTTTAAAAAAAAATCTTTCATTTTCTTGATATTGTTTGGTTCTCAATTCTCATTGAAGTTATATTAGGGCTTTTTCCCTCTGTGCATTCGTTTTAGTGTGGTAAAAATAATAAACACAAAATGAACGTCTTTGATAGGCTTAGGGAATTATTTTGTTAGAAGACTGCTTACAAAGGTTAACTTCTCCAGCTAAATAAATAAGCAAACAAATATAATATGTAATCAATACAACTAAAAACCTCTTTTTGAGGGGCGCCTGGGTGGCTCAGTAGGTTATGTGTCCAACTCTTAATTTTGGCTCAGGTCATGATCTCACGGGTTTGTAAGTTTGAGCCCCGTGTTGGGCTCTGTTCTGACAGAGCAGAGCCTGCTTGGGATTCTCTCTCTCCCTTTCTCTCTGCTTCTTCTCTGCTCATGCTCTCTCCTCTCTCTCTCTCAAAATAAATAAATAAACATTTTAAAAAATTTTAACCCTTTTTGAAAGATAATTTGGAAAATGTTGCCTTTTGTTCCCACTCTGTAGAAAAAGCAAGAATAAAAAGATTTATTCATGCAAATAAAGAAAAAGAGAAGAGAAAAGAAGACAAAAGAAGACAAAAGAAAAGAAAAGAAAAGAAAAGAAAAGAAAAGAAAAGAAAAGAAAAGAAAAGAAATCCCCATTGCTGTTGGTTCGGAACTTGGCTCTGGTTGTCTTTTCCCTTGTGCTTTCTACCAGCCTTGAAAGTCTGCCTGGTTGAGTACACTGTCTCAACCAGATAAGATACAACATTCAAACCACCATTGAACAGTCCACCATTCCAGCATCAACAAAAAATTTTCACTATTATGGTGAAAGTAGAAAGTCAGAGAACTATGTCATAAATGAAAAGGAGTTGGGGGACAAAATGATGACAAATCACTTGACTATTCCTTGAAGGACAGTCTAACTCCTAAAACGCATTTTATTTGTTCCAATTAGAGGCATAGTTTTCTATTAGATATTGTCATTGAAAACACTGGGATATGCCAAGTTTTTTATATAGATCTTCTTTTCTTTCCTTTCTTCCCTAATTATGTTGATAGCTGCACCCCAAGACATTTTACTAGTTTTCCAATAGGATGTCAAGAAAAAGTAAGATCACCTCCTATTTTTAAGCTCTTCATCACACTATAGCAGACAGTTTTAACTCTACTTACTCTAGTATCTATTCTACTACTTAGTTTGGTACATTTGGGAGGAAGGGTTCTCTAGCATTTCATGTCCATTATTTGTCACCTCCAAATTTTCTAAAAATCTTATTTCATGCAAGAAGTTAATTTTACCATTGTATTTACATTTGTTAATGACATCCCGCCCTCCTCCTTTGTTAGACTTCAAAAATCATGAGAGCAGAAGCATTTTCACTGATACTATTCCCTATATTCCCTTACTCGGTTACCTTTGAATTCACAGAAGATAAACACCTTCCTTTGATATTAACATACATAAAGTCTTTGGTGTGTTCATTTGGATGACATTTAAGAACCTATCTGCATCATCACAATCCATCAAGTTATAATTTTGCTTTAAAAATAATATGCTTAGAGAACAGGAACTATATCCATTTAGAATCCTTTATAAAGTGCTTTGCAAGTGCATCAAACAAATGGATACTTAAAAATGTTCCTCATGATAATGATAATGGTACAAAACTCTTGACTCTTTGGCTTCTTATAAATTAGCTAGTCCATTAACACTAGACTAACTTGGCAAAATGACATACATGTTCTTGGCTACTCAGTACATTACTGTCACATTTTTAACATTCTTAAGAAATTATATTACCAAGAAAACTCCTCACTATTCTTATTTTCTTTCATATTGTAGTGTAAAATCAAGCAGAAAATAGTAGATAACAGAAAGTCCAAACTTCTCTTAGGGACAAAACAATTCATACTAAAAACATAACAATTCATGCAAACAAACCACTTTGCTATAATAACTCTATTTCCAGGTCCAGAAATTATAGAATTGCTTATGTTCAGGAATTAAAAGTCACAATTTTTATTGGCTAGAAAACAAAAAGTTTGCATTTTACCCTGTCTCTGAGGTTGTAAAATGACTGCAGAAGAATAAAACTTAAAGAGTAGTGAATTCCAATCATTTACAAAGTAGTCTCTACATATTCTGTGGCATTATAATTGAGCTGTCGTACACTAAAGAATGACAGCACAGATTTCATGTTCATGAACTGAGAAACCACGGGGAAAACAATCTATCTTCTCTCCTAAGAGCAGATGGGCATTTAAATTATAATATAAATTACTTATTTCTCTGATAGAAATATTTCCTCGATTTCTGAGGCTATGAAATGTGAAATTTAACCCCAACTCATATGTATTGAATGATTTATTATATTATGATAGCAAATGAGTTATGTCAAATGCCATCAAATTAACTAATTAATTGTCCTCAGTGATTTCCACATAGACTCACATCAGACCAGAATTACAGTGTTCCCTTAAACACATAATATATACATTAAGACATAATATGTTAATCCTCATCCTGACCCAGACTCACCTAGATAAATACACAAGTAATTGCATATATATTTGCTACTCATCTCCCACTATGAATCACAAACCACACTATAAATTCAGTCACTCTCAGAGTTCTGGGAGAATTTAGAAACAGGAAGAATTTAGAAAAAAAGCCTATTTGCTATGTGCCTTTTTTTGTACACTAACTTTCTCAATTTACTGGTCTCTAAAATACTCAGTAATTCACAGCAATCTATACCATCTCCAAACCTCTCCCCTGCATATTCCCAATGAGATAATTTTTATAAAGTTAGCAGTAATCCCATAGTTGTTGTTCTACTATAGTTATTGTTTGGCCCCATTAAATTGGACACCATAGGTCATTCCCTCCATAGAGCTTTTTACCTCCTCAGCTTCCTGGACAATATGACAAATCTTTAATTTGGTATCTTTGCTTCTAACCTGGTCTTTCTCCTTTCCGATCTGTGTAATACCAGCAAGGTGATCCATATAAAGTGCAAATTTTACTTTAGTTCCTATTTAAAGCCCTTCAATTTTTCACCAACATCTTTAGGAAAAAAAGACCAAACTTGGCAGCAGTTCCTGCAAGCTCCTCCATGACACGGCCTCTGAATCCCACCCCAGCTTGGCCTCGCACACCCATGACATTTCCCTCACATTCTATGGTAGTGCACACCTCTGAGCCATTATTCAAGCTATTTCCTTCCCTGGAATAATCTCCCACTCTGGACAAATCCTATTTACCCTGACATTGCTTGGCCCTGAAAGCCTCCTAAATCCCCCTCCCAGAGCATCTGTACCCTCCGTTTCTGGGAAGCACAGCATTCATTTTGTTTATGTATTTGACTCCTGCCCCCATTAGCTTGGGGGTATCTGTAAAGCAGGGGATATGCCTGTCTGCCTGCTTGCTTGCTTTTCTCCTTCCTCCCTCCCTCCATTCCTTTTCTTAACAAATAATTACATGTACCAGGAACAACCATTTTAGTAGGCCTTTGAATATAATGGTGAGCACAAAACGATTTGTCAGGTTTAGTCTATTGGAGGAAACTTGCTACACCAATGATAACAAATGAGTGCTCTTAAGGAAAGAAATATAGCAGCCTATAACAAACACCTAAAATTGACGTGTCTAGAAGGCTTCTCAGAAGAAGACTCCTGAGCTGTGATCTAAAGATCCCACATACATGCGTGGGTAGGAGTGAGCAGGGTGTTGAAGAGTACTGTAAACATATGGATCAGGACAGACATGGGGTGTGAGGCAACAAGCAAAACAAAAGGACCAAAAGACCAGTGTTGCTGTAGTGCAAAGAATAAGAAACAAATTGAATCAAGATGAGAGGCAGCTCAGGGCCAGAGCAGGGAGGCCCTTCTACGCCACCATAGAGGTTTTTTATTTTTATCCTAGGAACAATGGGAAGCTATTAAAGTGATTGAAGCAAGAGAAGTGATTTAATTTCATTCAAGCTTTGAAGTTTCTATGGCTATACTGCCTCTGCATGGATTGGAGGTGACAGTTGTAGTGAATTCAATCAGAAGTAGACCAACACTTGGGGCGCCTGGGTGGCCGAGTTGGTTAAACCTCTGACTTCGGCTCAGGTCATGATCTCACAGTTCGTCGTGAGTTCAAGCCACGCACGGGGCTCTGTGCTGACTGCTCAGAGCCTGGAGACTGCTTTGAATTTTATGTCTCCTTCTCTCTTTGCTCCTCCTCTGCTCATGCTGTCTCTCTCTCTCTCTCAAAAAAAAAAAAAAATTAAAAAAATGTTTTGAAATAAATAAAAAATAAGAAGTGGACCAACACTGGTAAAATCCAACACCACCATCTCCCTACCTGCTCAATAGCTAATCTGAAGAACCACCTATGTTAGGGAAAAAACTCACAATTATTCTAAGTTGTCTCACTTAAATTTTGGACGACATATTTTAGTAGGCACATCTCAGAAGGGCTACCATGCTTCATTCATCAATTTACTATTTCAAATGATACATTATACCTTCCTCCTTCTCCTCAAAATTCAACATACCTTCCCCCATCCTCAGTCTTAGTGATAACCTTCTATTTTTTCACTAAGGACACAGAAGAAACCAGAAGAGAAATCCCATGCTTCCCAATCCAAGCCCACCAATCCACTGGTAACCATGCTCTGGAACCATCTTCTCTGTCTTCCCATCTGTTATGAAGCATGAACTGCCTGGATGCATTATCTATGGTCAACTCCTCCACTTGCACAGTGAAATCCAATTTTTGTGGAATGCATTAAAAGGCACTTGTGGATTTTGCTCCTGTGATTATACCCTCCAACTCTGCAGCAATATCAACTTTTCCCTCTACTTCATTCTCATTACTCATATTGTTCCCAGAAGTATGAACATATTACAATGGTTCACATTAAATATATATGTATGTGTATATAGATTACATATATATGTATATATCTGTATTTATGTTACATGTGCTCTCACATCTGCCTTGTCCCTATATCCTCCTTCCTTCAGCTACTGACTTATTTATTTATTTCATTTATATCAAAAACTCCTTATAATTTGCCCAGTAGTGTTTTGGCAAATACTTAACAGGCAAGTCTTTAAAAACATTTCTTAAATCATTATTTTATGATATCTGTCAATTTCTGTGGAATAAATACACTGTGGATGATTTTAAAACTGTCAAATATTACCTCACTGAACATAAAGTCGGAAGACCCAATGAACTCATAGGAACCCAACATATCTCTGGATTTGTCTATACAGGCCATTTCTACTTCTTTTACTATCTCTGGAGCCTAACTCAGACAGGCTTCTGTTCCCAATACTCCATTAAAAACACAGCTCCCAGTGTCATCAATTCAGTGCTCATTCTACTCCACTTCTCAGTAGCATTTATTTCAATTGATCAATGCTTTTTTTTTTTTTTTTTTTTTTTGGAAACATTGCCCTATTCTGTCCAGGATTCAAACTCTCCTAGTTCCCCTTTTTTCTCAGAGACCACTCCTTCTTTTCACCTTTGCTGGACTCTACATGTTAATCTCAGTGCTCTGTTACAGTTCTTCTCTATTTATACACATTTCCTTGTTTTTAAGTTATTTATTTTGAGAGAGTGAAAGCAGGGGAGGGGCAGTGAGAGAGAGAAAGAGAATCCCAAGAGGCTCCACGCTGTCAGTACAGAGCATGACACAGGGTTTGATCTCACAAACCATGAAGTCAGAACCTGAGCTGAAATCAAGTGCTGGACGGTTGACCAACTGAGCCACCCAACCTCCCCTCGATACACATTTCTTAAAGCAGTTACTCTTGACAGGACAGTGCCACCTCATAGGAGTAGTTTTGAGAACTTGGGGAGGTAATTTGGATCTCACAATGATGATCAGCAGTTACTTAAGTTCAGAGGCAGAGGCCAGAGACACTAGACATCAGGAAATATCTCACTTCCTGTATACTTTTCATATGACTTGCTAGACATTCACATAAATGAAAAACTCATTTATAGTGATAAAAAATGCAAAGGTTTTGAGTGACTTACACATGTGTTAAAAATCCCAAGATTGTAACCACCCTGTATACTGAAGTAATATTGTAAACTACTGTGTCTAGAATTTAACCAAAAGAAGTTCACTATTTTGTAAAATCACACCCTAAAGAAAACAGTGTTCATGGTATTTCAATTGTATCAGAATCTTATATTTAGAACTGTCTTATTCATGATCATTTTGCATGTGGGTTAAGTCACCTATTTCATTATGACATCTGATATAGTCATCCTTGAAAATTTAAATATGAAATGTAAATCATTTACTATAAATTACTTTATCTTAATAGCTCCTTTATACTAAGGTTAGGACATTATATTGGTTTTTATAAGTTATTTGTGTACATACTATCTGTAACTGCATTTTAAGAATGTAAAGCAGGCATATAAAATGTTATAAAATGTACATAAATTGCTATAAAAGATATATTAACATAATGGCATATAGTGCAAATACATACGTCGATACATAATATATACAATGTAAAATATATATAAATGTACATCAAAATGTATATAAATCTTCTCATCTCATAGATGAGAATTACTATCCTAGCTGATCCTATCCAACTTTACATCTTTAGATCCATGAATATAATAATAATTTCCAAGTTTGGATCTCCACCCTGACCTCTAGACTCCTACATGCAATGGCCTATTCAACCTTACTTTTTGAAAGTCTAAGAGGCATCTCAAATTTAAAATGTACAAAACTGAATTTGAATATCCACTCTTGTGCCCCCTGATATGCCTCAATGTGCTTTATCACGATACACAGAAGCACTCTCCACTTATTGACACTAAATACCTTAAATTGTCTTTGATTCTTAACTCTTGTTACATCCCACCTCGAGGCCCTCAACAACAGCTGTGAGATACCCTCAGAATCCATCCACTCTTCATGACCCAGTCACCGCCACCCTATGCATACTAGCACTTTCTCTTGTCTAGACAGCAGCAAGAGCTTCTCTCTTAACTCATCTTCTAATTCCCACTCTTGCCTACCCCTATCATATTCTCTATACAGCAGCCACAGTTACCGTTTTAAAATGTGAGTCAGACCCTAATCAAAATTCTCCAATGATTTTCTACAACATTTATAATAAAATTGAAGTTTATAAGTGCCTACCATATCCAGTCCATGGGTATTCTCTGATTTTATTTCCTACAACATTCCCACTTACTCAGTTCCAGCAACACTGCATTTTTAACTGGTCCTCAAACACAAACATTACACTGCCTCAGGGTTTTACACATCCTCTTATCTTCCCCATTATTATTTCTACAGATTCAGAATTCTGTTCAAAGAGGCTTCGCTGACCTCGAAATCCAACCGAAACCAAGAATGACTCTTGATGATTCAAGTTAAAGGAATTTAATACAGGGAACTAATGACAGATGAAGGAAGAACTAAAGCGAAATTAAAGACAATGGAGAAATCTAGAAAGTAGAAAGAAGCTATTACCATCCATGAGGGCTAATGGGACCTCAGGCTACTAGAAGCTGTAAACCAGGGCCATAAGGCAGAAGATAAAATCACTGCTGAAGCATCTCTAAAATGATGATACATCCCCCACCCCAACAAAAAGTCTGACCTGTTTTCTGCATTGCTCTTAAGTCCCACCTTTCCCCCCTTCTCCCTAAACTCAATCATTTAAAATAAATAAATAAATAAATAACCTTAGCCTGACAACCACTATGTAGTATGTATTAAAACTAAATGGAAGATCATTCAGATTTAGATTTCAAAACCATGCCTTTTTTCTCAATCACATAAAAATGCCCCAGGTGTTATATGTAAGTGATGAATCACTGGCTTCTACTCCTGAAACCAATACTACACTGTATGTTAACTAACTTGAATTTAAATACATAAATATTTAAAAAAAAACACAAGTCTTCCTATAATCTACGGTGTCCAATCCCCTGCTCACCTCTCTGATCTATTTTCTACTACTCCCTTCACTGTCTCTATTCCAGTCCCACTGGCCTCCTTGCTGTTCCTCAAATATCCAAACATAGGGACTTTGCACTTTCTCTTTCCATAGTCTAAATACACTTCTTCCTGAAATCCACCTGACTTATTCCCTCATCTCCTTGCATGTAACTAAATACCCCATCTAAAACAGCACTCCTACTCTTCATCATTATTACTCTCTTATCTTTATTTTTCTTCATAGCATTTATCACTATTTAACATATTATACATTGATTTGTTTTTTTGTTTATTGGAGATGTCTACTGACTAGAATACAGTCCTTGTAAGAGCAGATACCTTGTCTGTTTTGGTCATTGATCTATCTCCAGACACAGTGCAGTATCTAGTATAGAGTAGGTCTTTATATTTCATTATTAGTCAAAATAACAAATAGTCTAAATGTTATCTTCCACGAATGACTAACCATTGTAATTTTCTATTCACAGCAACAACAACAAAAAGGGTATCTCTAGTCACTCTTTTGTAGCTACAGCAATTGATAATTCATACTTGGGCTCGAACTAAAGTTTACACTGTGTGAACATGTATTATGTAAGATCCATGATATTTCATATGTGCTAGTATGATCTGTGCTGTTCAAAAAAGTCAGTTTACTCAAACTTATTTGGAATCTGTTTTTTGGGGCATGTCCTCTAAACTAGGGTTGGTATTTGGGTCGCCTGGGTGGCTCAGTCGGTTAAGCGTCCGACTTCGGCTCAGGTCATGATCTCACGGTTCGTGGGTTCGAGCCCCATGTCGGGCTCTGTGCTGACGGCTTAGAGCCTGGAGCCTGCTTCGGATTCTGTGTCTCCCCTCTCTCTCTGCCCCTCCCCTGATCACACTGTCTCTCTCTGTCTCTAAAAAATAAATGTTAAAAAAAATTTTAAATAGGGTTGGTATTCAATAGGAGTACTTTTAATTTTTTGCTTTCCTTATAGCAATCAAAAGCCATTCACAGATATACATGGTGTAAGCTGGATGCCACAGGTGTTCAAAAATCTGTTCTCATTATAAAATAATATTATTATAATTGTGCAGTCATAATCTGACTTATAAAGAACTCCCCAAATTACAAAAAATACTTTTAATACATTACACATATTCTGTTTTAATCTCTTCATAAACAATTAGCTAGATGAAGTATAAAACATGCCTGGCTAATTCAGTAACATAGAAATAAACAGAGAGAGAATTATCACCTCTTTCTTTGGCCTAGTCTTTAACTAAAGTTCTAAGGTTACATATTCTGTGAGTATCAATGTATTATGTAATCAAGCCAAATTCACGATGTCACACGGCCTTGTTTTCCTAATTTAATCCTTGAAGTCAACCATATCTTCTGATTACAGCAAGATTTTTCAACAGATAATATGGAAATTGATACCCTAGATTCAAGGAAAAGCTGTTATGTAATACATACAAGCCCTCTGTTGCATATTTATCCACTTGTCAATCCATTTATTATTGAATGGAAAAATGACAAAATTTTTAGATTAATTACAATGTAGATATTATGTATATAATGCTTTTGTAGTAAGACTTAAACCTCTCTAGAGTAAGCTGCTCTTTAGACCACTAAAATAACCAATAGTATAACATTATCTCAGACATTATTCAATAGTAATGACATCTAATGCAGAAAGTAACAAAACAATTTTGGATAGTCAGAATGGTAATCAAGCCAACAGGTAATTTGTAACCATGCATTTGAAATTAGAAAGCATGACTGATTGTAGAAAAGCAACAAAATATTAAGTCAAAGATAAATCACTCAAGTAATTCACTCTACCACCGTCATTTCAAGAAAAAATCTGAATTGTGTTAAAGAGGTTTGAAGAGTCTTCCAGACATAATGAGTCCTTCCCACACTTAAGAGGTACAACAGAGACCTGGTTAAAATAAAAAGCTAGTAGAGGTGCCTGGGTGGCTCAGGTTGAGCATCTGATTCCTGATTTCAGCTCAGGTCATGATCCCAGGGCGATGGGATTGAGTCCCGTATCAGATTCCATGCTGAGTGTGGAGCCTGCTTAAGATTCTGTCCCCCTCTGGCCCTCCCCCACTCATGTGCACGCTCTCTCTTTCTCTCTCTAAAATGTAAGTTAATTAATTAATTAATTAATTAATTAAAATATAGAAAGCTTGACTTGTCCTGTGCTGTGCAGGTGCTTCAATTGCTTCTTGGCCACTCTGCTGTATCATTGATTAGTCTTAGAAAGATCATCCATGGGGCAGTCTTAAATCTGTTCTTTAGGCCTGCCCACAGCAGAACATGTTTCAGAGGAAAAAAAAGTAACTGTAAAATATCTCTGTCAGTTGAGGAAAGCAAACCTCTGATGTTCTACTTGTTACATACGTCTTTGGTATTTCCTACCCCTTCTGCTCTTAATACTGAGTGTTAGTCAATTCTTTTAGACAAATCCAATGATCCTTGACCTTAGGAGTAATGTTCCCAGTTTCCTTCCATAATTATAATTCCATTGTTTTAAGGCAGCTAAACCTTTTTTGAACTAAAGTGCCAGATAGTGGCAGAATTATTTAGAGGTTCTATGCATGAATGCTTGACATTTTTTTCCAAGCCAACAAATATTTAAAATCAACAACCAAGAAGGTCTATTAATTGAAAAGCATATGACTGGAACTGAACCCTGAATAGAATGATCTTTTTTTCTTCCTCAATGGCACAGTACATAAAATAAGAGGATGAAATTAAAACTGTAAAGTATTCCTTAAAGAAAAGATTGAAATAAATGATGACACAATCATTTATTCTAATGAGCTATTCACAATGGAAAATAACTTTATAAAGAAACGCATTAACAATAGCTAGTAATAATCCATCATGAAGTTTTTCTTTACCACAATGAATTAAATTATATCTTCACTGTGTTTGTTGCCCTTCAGATACAGAATTTTATCAATTACTATTCATTACTGAAGTTAATTCTTACTTTGTTGGGATTCTTACCAGAGAAGAACTTTGCTCTTTATTTGTCAAACAGTCCAAAACAACTATGATTATATCAACTAGTTCTGGGTTTATCATGAGAATTACTATTTTCATGCTACACCAATGTTTTTCTTTTCTTTCTTTTCTTTTTTTTACAGCAGTGTTTTTCTAACAGGGGACTACCATGATCTCTTTTTGAATGCAATCAAATAAACTATATCCATTTTTTAATTTAAATTGTAGTTAACATACAGTGCAGTATTGGATTCAGGAGTAGAATTTAATGATTCATCACTTACATACACCACCCAGTGTTCATCACAACAAGTACCTTCCTTAGTACCCATCACCCATCCTCCACCCAACTTCTTCCATCAAACCTCAATTTGTTCTCTATCTTTAAGAGTCTCTTATGGTTTCTCCCTCTCTTTCTCTCTTTTCGCCCTTCCCATATGTTCATCTGTTTTTGTTTCTTAAATTCCACATATGAGTGAAATCATATGGTATTTGTCCTTCTCTGACTGAATTACTTGACTTAGGATAATACATGGATGGAGCTAGACCATATTAAGCTATATTTAAGCCTGATTTTTCACAGTTCCATAGGTCATTACTGCTCCAAGTCTTTTGATTAATTTCATTGTTTGCTCATTAAATACAATGTTGTATATCTTTTCCATATTCATTAAGTCTCCAGTTCCAAATTGGCTACTTTTTCTATAGACAAAGAATTTATACACACTATTATTTTTTTAACTGTATAAGCTCTTTCAGCTGCCCTTCTTCCTAAAATATCCCTTTCTTATTACACAATATCTTGTTCTTTCTTGATTCTTTAGAAATGAGTACCCCCTTTCCAATGCTAACTTCCCAAACCTGTGCTTATAAATCCACTCCTTCAAGCCCTGTATCCATTCCCCTTCTTCACTGACTCTTCTCTGCTTCCCAGTCTTAGTCTTTCTTTGATTTTAATCCATCCTACTGGCAAATTATTAATACTATTTTTGTTATGATTGTCTAAATCTTTCCAAAGTTCTCTAGCATCTCTAACTTAATTTAGTATCTTGTTAAGGCACGCAAAATCTTCACCAAGCTGACTCTAAATGGCTATTCCATAGTATTTCCCAGAACAAGATCTTTGCTTCTGCTAGGCTGATTGACACACCTTTCTCAAATATGGTTTATTCATTACCTTCTCTGATTTTTGACAATGCTGTGAATTTTACTTAAATGACCTACTTCATTTGTGTGATTTTCAAGGTTTGGCTCAAATACTATTTTCTCTGTAAAGCTCTTAAAACCCTAGACTACACTGAATCTACCTTTTTCTGATTCCCTATAGTTTTCACAAACCAATTCCTAGTTTGGCATTCAATTCAAAAATATTTTTACTTAGACTTGCATTCATGTTTATACCTGCATCCTTTCCTTTGAGCAACCAAACTAAACAACTAGCCAATAAGCTAATATTTACTGAGCACTCACTTGTCAGTTACTCTGTTGGACCAACGGAATACAAGAATGAATAGTGTTCCTTTTTATTTACTCAGAACTCTTAATACAATGCATCTCTCAGATAATACAAAAAGTTTTTATTGAATAAACAACTTATCACCAATAGACTTGCTATTAAAAGTGACCATTATTCCAAAGACACTGTGGAATTGCTATGTACATACAGGTAATAACACAAAAAGATCGTGTAAGAACTGAAACATTTATGTGATCTCAATCCCAAATGTTGATTATTTGGAGAGTAAAACCAATCACCAGTTTTAAAATCATGTTTTCTAAAACATGCATTTCATTGTTCCTGCTATTGCCAGTGCATCTGACAAGTAGGCAGAAACCAATGATTTGTAAGCAGAGCAAACAATACATTATTAACAATTATTGATATCCAAGGTATTTGAATTGCAAAAATGCATCCTACAAAAAGAAAATGTGAATGTCAAAGCTGTATAAACAAAGAAAGAAGGCAAAACAACAGCTTGAGAACGATGCTCAGCATCACTCATCATCAGGGAAATACAAATCAAAACCACACTGAGATACCACCTCATGCCCGTCAGAGTGGCTAAAATGAACAACTCAAGAGACTATAGATGCTGGCGAGGATGTGGAGAAACGGGCACCCTCCTACA
>CM053575.1:66674477-66729562 GCA_028646485.1 Cryptoprocta ferox
AAAAAAAAAAAAAAGAGAACATATACACATCTAAATATGCGGGTAGTTCTATTACTTAAACACATGCAAACTATTATATGACCCATTATTTTCAAAGCATGTATCTTAAAACTCGATATTCTACATACCTGTCCAGTCTCCTACTATTTTGAGGTGGACCCCAAATGTTGCTTTGGTTTTAGTAGGACACTAAAAAAAGAAAAAAAAATACTAGAGTCAATTCTGAATAACAGTTATGTATGATCAAACTATGATTTAATTACAACTTTCATTCTCATAGCAAATCCCCCAAGTCAATAAAAAATAGGAAGGAATGAACTAAAAATCCATATAGACCCTCATTAGTGAAAGAAAAGAGCAATGTCAACCAGTTAATAAGACAATATATCTTTCTCTAAAAACCCATATGTATTTAGACACAAAAGATAAAGTATGCATAGTCTAAACTGTTAGGATATCACATCTAACTGCAAATATTGCCTAAATACCTTTTGAATTAAAATATTTAAGAGGACATGGCTTCTACCCACAAAGGAATAAATGGAGACTAATGATTGTAATGTCTTTTTCTCTCCAGATATTATTATACACTTCACATCTTAATAAATTTCAGGAATAAAGAAAAGAAATATTTCTCAATGTGACCTGAATTTTCCATGTCCAACAAGGAAACTCCTACTGAAAGAGTTGTATTTCATTCCTCCCTTAATTCTCAGAAGAAATAAATCTGGAGTGAACTGGCAAGGGTACCTGGGAAGGGGAATGAGCTGAGGTACTGGAAGTAAGAAAGTATCCATGGCCCCTTGTTCAGGAAATATAGAAAACACCCACATAGGTGAAATGAGAGAATAATTTTTGGCTCATAATAAGAAAATAAAAACCTCCTTTTCTTTTTCAGAATCCCAATCCCTTATCCATAATCCCAAGATTCAAAAGTTGTAAAAAGTAAGTTTTTTCAGAATTCATTCAGTGGCATTAACTTGAATTTATGGGAGGTAATGATGAGAGGCTAATACTTCTATATAAAAATTCATATAGAAGTGTTTCCTATAGTAGTATCCATTTTTTTAAGAATCTTACCCCATATCCTGCTAGAGATCTTACGTAATATATGAAATATACATACTTATTAAAATCTACAAAATTATGAATTCTGAAAACACATCTAACCTAAGAGTTACAGATAAGAACTTTATATACACCATTATTTTTAACTGTATGATAAAAGCTCTTTCAACTGTCCTACTTCCTAAAATATCCCTTTATTACCACACAATATCTTGTCCTTTCCTGAGTTTTACAGAAATTAGTTCCCCCTTTCCAATACTAACTTCTCAAACCTGTGACTACCAAGCTTTCCTTGAGTACCTTGTGCCAAGGGCAGGGCTAAGTGCTTTATTTCCAAAATCTCATAATAACCCTGGTGAGCTGTCTTTTATAGTGAAGGAAACTGAATAACTGAGACTTAAAAATATTAACTTGCCCCCAAATTATACAACTAGTAAGAAAACGAGACAGAATTTGGATCCAGGTCTGTCTGACTACATAGTTCTTAACTATGGCAAGTCACTCTCTCAACTAATGTAAACATGAGAAATCAAATGGAGTAGAAGGGAGAAATGTATTTGTTAAAGATTACTAGAATCATGTACAGCAGTAAGAATTAAGGGGAAATATGGGCTGAAATCAAAGCACCAATGTGGTTCTGAGGGCCCTGTGATAGAGAAGGGTTGCATAAAGCAAGTCCAAACTCCTCAAATTCATTGTGTCACCCAACTGGGTCACACTGGGTGTTAGAAGGAAGGACAGGAAATAAGGGGAGATAAACACACCATGGAAATATGTAAAGAACTCACAGTCAAAGAAGGTAGCTTGGAAACCAGTGAAAACACTAAAATAAAAAGGTAGGCATTACTCATTGGTTCACAGCAAATCATAAACTAAAAAGTACATGACCTGGTTCAGGGTTGGGAAATAATGTGACATGGTATTTCCAAACTACAATTCTGTAATCAGTGTTTTTTTTTTTAATTTTTAATGTTTTTATTCATTTTTGAGAGACAGATACAGAGCGCTAACGAGAAAGGGGCAGAAAGAGAGGGAGGCACAGAATCTACAATCAGTGTTTTTAATGAAATCATTATTGTTAGTACTATAAAAATATTAAAATAAAAGCATTTATAAAAAATATTTAAATATTATTTATGCTATTAAAATGATATTTCATTTATAATTGTGACTCTAATATTTATTTCATTTGTACTCTGATTTTTAGTAACTCTGAGATCAATAAGTTGTATAACTCATAAGTCTTAATGATCATACCATTAGTAAGATGGTGTGATCTGTAAAAAACCACCCATAATTTTTATAATGTTTGTTCATTTAAGAGAGAGAGAGTGTGTATTAGTGGGGAAGGGGCAAAAGGAGAGGGGGACACAGAATCTGAAGCAGGCTCTGCACTAACAGCAGTGAGTCTGATATGGGGCTTGAACTCACAAGCCGTGAAATCATGACCTGAGCTGAAGTCACCTGACTGAACCACCCAGGCACCCCCCATCATTTTTACTTCATGCTACTTAAGGCTGGCCAGAGCCTCAATGCAGTAAAAGTTGTAGCTCACAGAAAGCAAGAACCCAAGCTACCAATCTGTCCACATATCACTTGATATTTCCCTCATTGTGAATTACGTCTTCAGTTAAAAAGAGATCTATGCCAAGAAGTCATCAGAACAGAGAACAAAAAAAGGTAGATTTTTGGTATGTCTGAGTGCGCATTTGCCTTGATTTAATCTCATATTCTAAAGGAAAATATATAACTTCCCAAATATTCATATCTCTATTCCATTCTTTCAGTGTAAACATTGTAAAAGATAATCGCATGTGGTGTTTAACACCCCCTCAGGTCCTGAAGGAGCCTATAAACCTCCCTCGTGTGATGCTGGCCAAATGTTATCAGTATAGCTTTTAAGGCTGATCTGATTTCAAACAGATAAAACATAGTATGGTTTCTCTCAAAGTCTGGGAATGATGCCTTTAAGTTACTGATACTTTTTCAAACTAGCTAGGTATAAGAATACAGAATTTGACATTGTCTTTGCCCAATCCTATTGCCTCACATTTGAAGGGGGCCTACACAGATTAACACACAGAATGGCTTCAGCATGTGTAGTTTGAAACAATGACTAGAGATCTTAGAATCACATGCTAGTAGCTTTGCCAAATAATGTTCATATTCACTAATGTAGCTCAAAACATAGTATAGTAATTCTTTAAAGTTTCCTCACTATCTTTAATTTTTTAAAGTTTTAATTCAAATTCCAGTTAGAGTAATATTAGCTTCAGGTATACAATGTAGTGATTCAACACTTCCATACAACATGCAGAGCTCATCACAACAGGTGCACTTCTTAATCCCCATCACCTACTTAACCCATCCCACACCCACCTCTCCTCTGGTAACCATCAGTTTTTTCTCTATAGTTAAGAGTCTATTTCTTGGTTTGTCTCTCTTTTTTTCCCCTTTGTTATTTGTTTTATTTCTTAAATTCCACATATGAGTGAAATCATGTATTATTTGTCTTTTTCTGACTGACTCATTTCAGTTAGCATTATACTCTTTAGCTCCACGCATGACATTGCAAATGGCAAGATTTCATTATTTTTTATGGCTGAGTAATATTCCATTGCACATATATACCAAACTGGACAGCAACATGGAAAATAATGAAACTGCACCACATTCTTACAACATACACAAAAATAAATTCAAAATGGATTAAAGACCTGAATGTAAGACCTGAAAAACATAAAAATCCTAGGGGAGAACACAGGCAGTAACCTCTTTGATATCGGCCATAACAACTTCTTCCTAGATATGTCTCCTCACTCTCTTTTTAATAGTGTTTAGAAAACTTCTCAAAGGGATGAAATAGTAAAGTACAGATATCTATGACTATCTGACTGTCCTAGAACACTAATAAGGAAACATGCTTATGACAAGTTTTCAGTTTAAAAAGTTACAGAATAATTATGTACTTAAGTTCACATTATTAATATAAAAACAGGTATGAATTTTTTTCTATACATAGAAATAAGTTGAAGAGAATATACAATATGGCATTAGGAATATTAACTTCTGGGAAGTAAAATCGAAGAAAGAAAATGAGAACTCATTTCATACATATCTCCTTTTTAAGATTAGCCTTTATAATGTTTATAATTTTAATATTTTAAAAGCTTAATTTAAAATGTAAGCCATAAAACATTACTGAGTCTCGACTTAGTCTCATTTAAGTTTCCTAGATGAAGAGAAAGAGTATGGCTTATGTTGACCATAATACATGCACCAGAATACACAACACCTACTTTAAGGGTAAGAAAATAAAGTGACAATTTGTAAAAACGGATCTGGAGGAATTTCTATTTTGATATCCTTGAGTAAAAACGATTTCCTTCAAATTATTTATACAATATGGCATTGAGTTTTAAAAGTGCTCAAATGACTAATAATTTTATAACAGCCCCACGAAAATATAAACAGATATTATGTAATCATCTTACATTTGAGAACTAAATGTAAAAATGATGTCACTGTACAATGATTTATTCAACATGGAAAAGAAATTTAAAAGCCACGATGTGTTTGTTTTTAAATCAAGAGCCTTGCAATAAAAAATAAAAATGTTTCTAAAGAGGATGTTACTATATTAAGATCCAAATTTTCAATGTAACAAATTTGTTAAGCCACAGAAAATGATCACAGAACAGAATGTTCTTTAATCATTACTGTGAGGTCTTATTTTTAATCCCTATTCCAAAGCTCTAGTTTCTACCCCTGCTAGACATTCCCACTTGAAATTCACTCTAAATGTAATATATCTAAAAACCCCGGTATCTTGCTTCCCAAATTGTCTTCTCTTTCTGATTCCATTATGTCCGGATACAGAACCTATGCCCTTATCAGAATAGAGGCTCAAATATCAGAGGAATATCATGTATATCTCCTCCTGCCAGCATTCAATCAATTTTCAAGTCCTTTAAAATAATCTTACCAAAGAAAATGTATGATTACAGCAATCTCCTTTTGATTAACCTTTTGTGTCCTCCTAAGGAAAAACACCCACTTTCTTTCTTTCCTACAGTCTATAGCCAACCACATCTGTTCCAAATTCTTTCCAACTTTATGTTGCAGGTTCCTCTTTGACCACTCTAATCCAGCTAAGCCAACATCGATCAGCTAATATATTTCCCTGGCCTGTCACTTTCCCACTTACGAGTCTACTCATTTAGAATGATTCCATTCCCACTTCTCATATTGAACACCAGCAATTCGTTAGGACCCATCTCAAATGCTACCACTTTCATGAAGAAATCCTAATTTATCCTGCCATGAAAATTCCTTACTTCTTTGACCCTCCCAAATTATTTGACTTCTATGCCCTTCATTATGGTCCGTCTCTTCAACTGTATGTAATTTTTTCTGTATTAGTATACATTTACAATGTCTTGAGATCAAGACCTATTTCTAAGTCATTACTGTATATTCCATAGCATCTTACTCATAGTGGGTATGCATTCAAATATCAATTCAGTAAAGTATTGGAGAATTAACCTGAGAATGAATAAGGACTTCAACAATGGGCAATTCTTCTATAATTTATTCATACATTCAACAAATGAATCCAAAGTGTTCCAGAGACTATACTAGGAGCTCATGCAATTTCACAAATGAGATTGTTCTAAACATAAGAGAGGAGATAATGAGCCAGGAGCACAGAACCCATCACAATTAATGCAACATTGTGACTCTAAACATTTTGACAAATACAATGTTTTAATGTTTCTTTGTTAACTTGAAGGAAAAAATTAGTGTTTACTTGTATATTTGCAGGAAAAAAATACTCAATCTTAAAACAGATCCTGGAAAAGTATGTACGTGAAATGTTTATGAATTGTGATGGAATGTGTGTATCTCAACTCTTTCCTAAAAACAAAGAACTAACAAGACAGTTGAGGGATATAAAAACACAAAATAAAACAGCAAAGATAAGATGGGGTGTGATAACAACAATGGAGAGGTGTCAACAAAATCTGGAATGGAGAAATTAGGATGACATGGTGGTTAGGGAACAGACTGAAAGAAACAGAGGAAGCTGAAACCTCACTACCTTCATAAATAGGATCGCCTTGAGAAGAAAGCCCACCTCTCCCTCACAACAGACCTCAGAGGCAGTAGAAGGAAGCTACGGTTGAGCCTATGACCAAAACCAAGAAAAAGAGAAACTGTTCCTATCTATATACTGGATCATCTGACCCCTAGAATCATCTTACCCCTCCACAAATCCGAAGACAAGCAGAGGTGGGACAAAAGGGACTTCAGATGCAGGAATAAACCATACAGTGGAAAGTAGGGCTGATATTTGCTACTTTGCTGATTAGCCCAGCAAATATTTAATGAATGCACACTAAATGCCATCTCAAATTTACATTCCACAACTAAGCTCTACAAATACTCATCAGGACTTGCTCTCTCCATGGTCTTCCCTATCTCAATGCAGCCCCAGCTGCTGAGACCAAACACTTTGAAGATAACCTTGACTCTTCTATTGCACATTCCATACCCAGTTTATCAAGAATTCCTGTTAGATCGGGGTGCCTTGGTGGCTCAGTCAGTTAAGCATTCAACTTTGGGCGGTCATGATTTCATGGTTTGTAGGTTTGAGCCCTGTGTCAGGCTCTGTGCTGACAGCTCAGAGACTGGAGCCTGCTTCACAATCTGTGTCTCCCTCTCTCTCTGCCCCACCCTGACTCGTGCTCTCTCTCTGTCTCTCAAAAATAAATAAACATTAAAAAAAAGAAATACTGTTAGTTTCAACTTGAAATATATTCAGAATATGACCACTTCTCACCACCTCCACTGTCACCACCCTCATCTAAACCATCTTCATACCTCAACCAGATGCCCACAACAGCCTCCTAACTGGTCTTCCCACTTCTGCTCATTTCTCTTCATCTAATCTTAGCACAGCAGCAAGAGTAATCCTATGAAAAAGTAAGTCTGATCATGCCATTCCTCTACTCAGAAGCCTCCAATGGCTCTTTCTCACTTAAAGTAAAATCCAAAATCTTTACAATGTCCTACAAACCCCACATAAGCTGACTTCTCATGACTTCTCTGACATTACCTCCTACCATCCTTCCTTTTTCTTCATGTGTTCCAGCTACACTGACCTCCCCTCTTCCATGCACACACTTAGACACACACATGTATATAGATGGTGGTCAACAGACATTAAGTATAACTCAGGGTGAAAACTGGCTGATTTTGAACAGAGGAATGACAAGATCTGATTTTCATTTTAAAGTAATCACTCTAGCTGCTTGTTAAGATTAAATGGTAGGTGAGCAAGGGCAGGCAGAGGGAGATCAGCTAGCAGGCTATTCAGATGGTAGCAGCCTGGACCAGGGGGCCACTGCTAAAATGGTGGACATGTTTTGAAGACAGAACTAAAAACATGAGTGGAGAGATTACTGACTATATCAAAAAATGACAAAAAACAAGAATCCAGGTTTTCAGCCGGAGCAACCTGAAAAATGGAGTTGGCATTAAGTGAGGTGGGAAAGATTGTGGGTGAAATAGATTTGGGAGGTTGAAGATTAGGAGTTCAGTTTTAGACATGTTAAGATGTCCTTTAGACATTCAGATGGAAGCTTCTGGAAAATAGCTGGATACCTGGGCTTGAATTTTAGAGTTGGAGGCAGGGCTGGAAATACACATTTGGGAGATGATAGCACACAGATGCATCAGTAAGACTGCATGAGATCACAAGAGAAATGAGTTTAGCTAGAGAGGACAGGGGCTTCAAGGAATGGACACTGGGAGTGTTCTGATATTTAGAAGTTGTGGTAATGGCAAGAAACAGCAAAAAGACACTGAGTAAAAGTGGCCAGAAAATGAGGGAAAAAAACAGGTGAAATTGGATGTCCTGGAAGCAAAATGAAAAAGTGTTTCAATAAAGCAAGTGATCAGCTGTGCTAAATGCTGCTAAGAGGTCAATTCCATCAAGGACTCAAATGACCACTGGACTCAGCAATAGCATGGTCACCGCTAACCTTGAAAATGCTTTTGTAGGGTGCTGTGGGCAAAAAGTTAGTGGATTTAAGAGAAAATGAGGGGAAATGTACCTGGAAGAAGATGTGAGTCAAGAAAGGAGCTTTTATTCATCATTTTCTCTTTTGTCCCTAGGTAAAAGGAGGCATCTAAAAATACCAATAGGATAAATCAACTTTAATATTAAACAGCTGGTTTTCTCTGAATACATTGACCTATTTAGGTTCATATTTATCATATAGGCTCTCATTAGGCACTGAAGGAATATTTTCTTTTCCCCTGGAAAAAAAGCCAAACTACAGCAGTTAGAAGATGTTTAATTTTCAGAGAATTCAGATGTCCTGTTATGTTTCATGAACATTAGTGACCTTTTTGGGGCAATTTCAACCACTGCCTCTGGTCTATGGTTAAGGTACATTGTTGCCTTGCCATCTATCCCAGCTGAGTTTCTAAGCTGCCCAAGCGAAAGATCTGTGAAGCTCTAGAGAAAAAAAAATTTTTTTAAGAATTACACAAATGAAAGTAAGACCCAAGATCAAAACAGCTAATGCAGACTTCCTGGTTGTATTTAAACCCAAGACATTAAATAAATAATAAGAACAAAAAATTTGCTCATCTTTAAGGAATCCATGACCATTCTTGTCTGATTTTCATTGAAAACTGGAAAGACTATTCCCAAAGTGACTGGTTAAGAGATTAAAAGTACAAAGCAGAAAAATGATGGCAAGCACAGGCCTGCTATGTGAAAGCACAGACAATAACAAACTAACAGACTTGCCTCTGACTCATGGAAAAATATGTGAAATCAGGTTATCCCAGCTTAAAAATAATGAATCACACAACTTAGAATACAGATGTCAGGAAAGCACATGTGTATTCCTGATTAAAAATAATAATGGAAGGATATAGAGGTATTCATGCAAGCTTCAATCAATTCCATGAAAAACAGATTCTGCATTATTTCTTTAATTGAGAATCCATGAAAAATATTAATGAACATAATGTCCATCTCAGTTAAATACCAAGAGATGCTATATTTCATTGTAAGCAGTAGTTTTCATGCTTTCTTAAGTTTGGGCATTCATTCATTCATTCATTCATTTTCTAAGTAGGCTCCATGCCCAACATGAAGCTCAAGGCAAGGCCTGAACTCATGACCCCGAGATCAAGACCTGAGCTGAGTGTCTGATGCTCAACCAACTGAGCCACCCAAACACCCCAGTTTGGACTTTTTAAAATCACCTCTGATTTGCATATACAAATTAGGTGAAAGCATACTTTAATAGAAGGTTCGTTTTGGTGTAAAATTCAAACTTTGGTATTTATAGAGCATGACTGGAAAACACTGTTCAAGATCCATTACACAGTTGAAGAACAACATGTAAAACTCTACCTGGACTTAAGGCCAATGAAGGTCCAAAGAGGGAAAAGAATCTGAAAACATGAATTCTGGATCTACTAAGCAAACAAATAAATTTGGTGCTTGGACTACAAACTTTTTTAATTGATGTATAGTTGACATATAATATTAGTTTCAGGTGTACAACACACCGATTCAACAATTACCTACATTATAAAATGCCACCATCCATCACCATACAAAGTTATTACAATCTTATTTACAATATTCCTTATACTATATTTTTATTCCTGTTAAGTTATTTATTTTACTTTAAAGTTTATTTATTTATTTTGAGAAAGAGCACAGAGCAAGCACAAGTGGGGGAAGGGCAAAGAAAGAATCTCAAGCAGACTCCACACTGCCAACACAGAGACTGATGTGGGGCTTGAACCCACGAACCATGAAATCATGACCTCAACTAAAGTCGAGTCAGACGCTTAACTAACTGAGCCACCCACGTGCTCCTGATTTATTTTATAGTTGGAAGTTTGTGCCTCTTAATCCCCCTCGGAGTACAAATTTTTAAAGTTCAATGAATTTAGATAAACTAAGACTTTTTATGTGTCTCATATATAATTTCAAGTTTTAAAAAGTAGAATTTTTCACAAACTATATATTTAATATACTTTTTAATGTATTTATAAATACATATGTGACTATAAATATATAATTTAAATACATACATTTAAATGTTATTTGTAGTTTCCAGTGGTGCACTGCTCACATCTTCCTGCCCTACCTCCCAATTTTCAGGTTCAAAACACTAATTCCTCAACCTCCTAGCTGCTGGAAATGTTTCTGGCAGAGCTCATTCCTGAGACCCCTCCCTAGGAACTGCTAGCCAGGGAGGGAAGCTTCCATGCCCATCTCTAAGTGTCTTTCCCTGGAGATCTCTCACCTCCAGTGACTGGTCAATTACAAAGATGTAGCTTCCTGACCTCAGTATAGGACAACTCTGAACCATTATTTTGCATGGAGCGGCTGTCATATCTGTTGAGGCCTCTGTTGAGACCTTACCGTGAAGTTCAGCTTCTGCCTTGTGTTCTCAGGTGTTGTCCTGAGCAGACTCCCCACAAACCTCCCTCAGGAAAATCTCTACCTCTCAGTCTGTTTCCCAGGAAACTCAAGCTAAAACATTTATCCTACAGGCTAGTAAACCACAGAAGGCAAATTTTCTGTTGCTCCAAATAACTATTTCTAAACCAATCTGTAGCCAGAACTTAGTCACTGCATGCTGCAGAATGAGGCAAACAAAACAAAACAATTTCATTCTGTTTAATTCGATCTTGGTTCTCTAGTCATGCTCTGAAATAACAACCATAACAGCTCTGAACTTACTGAGAACTTACTATATGCCAAGTACCAGGCTTAGCACTTGATGGTATCTTTCTAATTAAGATTCAGAGTAACTGCATAGAGAAGTTACAATTATTAGCCACATTTAATAAAGAGTTGAACCAAAGTATGTCAGTAGTCATAGTACCAAGTGGGGGGATCTAGGCCTCCAACCCAAGCTGTAGGATTCTAAACTTCATAGTCTAACACTACACGATGGCTTCTGATTGCCATCAATCCTGTCAGCAAATATGTGCCTGGTGGTTCTGCTGGAGAGAATGCAGGTGCATTAGCAGAAAACAATTATGACTTCCTAGGAGCAACCACCAGATTAACCCATCTTCCTTGTGTAAGAAAGTCAATGTCAAGGGTAAGAAACGCTGAAGCACGTTATAGAATTGAAACTCCAACCTTTGGATACCTAATTAAATCAGTACTTAATACTTAGTTTTACTTTGAAATTGTGAAACATACCATAGTGCCTCTGTACATTATCTTTTGTACTCAGTTTATGTATTTTCAGTTTTAAAAGCTTTATCTTCATTTTTAAAAACTGAGGTAAAAGTCAAACTACTGAATGTGTAATTGTGTATTTTATAGATTTGATTTTTCTGTACATTGGCACAGTATATGAAAATAAGCATTAGATTTTTTCCAGCAGGGGAATTTGACCTTCAACTCTGCACAATATATTAGAGCTTAGTAGTATGCACAATCCAAAACTTTCAATTGCATATTTCTCTAACATTTTTATGGTTTCAGTAAATTTCTCTTCTAATGGCAATTCTCATTTGTTGTTTGACTCCAGCAACAAGGATTTCCAAAAGCAATAGGAGTTTCAGAAATACGAATGCCCTGAACATCAATGGATGGTGAGTCAGGAGAGAGTACAGAATAGCTTAGCTGGCCTCTTGAAATCATTGTTGCACTATATGCTAACTTGGATATAAACTTTAAAAAATTAATTAAAAAATAACTTACAAAAAAAGAATACCTTAGCTGGCAACATGCCTTCCTGCCACGTGAGTCCATGTTTGAATCTCACCTGTGCTAACGAGCTATGTGACTTTGGACATGTTATTTAATCTGAGACACATTATTTTCTGCATCATACAAGATGAACAATACATGCCTCATAGGAATATAATAAAAATTAAAAATATAGTATTTTCAAAGTCTATGAAAGAACTTCTAGGCACTAATTAGTAGGAACCTTAATTAACATACTTTTTAGTGGAAATCAGCAAATGGGAAGTTGCTTTGTTTTGCTTTATTTCAAAGGAACCCTTGAGGGAAATGCCCAGTGAAAATGTTTGAAAAGCATGCATTTTACATGTAGTGTCAAGTGGAAGTAATTAGACAAAAAGAAAGAAATGGCAGGAAAAGACAAATTAACACAATAGCATGACATAAAATTTAGCTTAGAAATGTTTGCTTTACTCAAATTCATTTCTAGACAGCAGCAACATTTGCCTCTTTTCCCTCTTATGAAAATAGAAACTCCCTTGGGCGGGGTAGTAGAAGTGAGTCCGCCAGTAACCCCCACAAATCTAGGAAGGCTACAAACCATTTCCTAAGCCTACACAAGTACATGATACACAGATGGCCTGATGAAAAGAATTTCCTTTGCCTTAACATTTTTTTTTGGAAGCCAACTATTGTTAAAAATTGAAACTATGAGATACAGATACCAAAAAAAAAGATACTTAAAATAATAACAAATTTGAATACAAAACCTAAACTTGCAAAACAAAGACCTATTTCAATGTACGGGTTGCTAGGCAAACCTGAGAAATACTGACAGCATTTGTCAGATAAGCACAGAAATTAGGAACAAGCAATTTTCCACTGTGAGCCCAGGGAGTGGGGGATGGGATGTGGAAAAGGACCTATTGTTTCTGACCAGATGTTACCCATGGATTGTTTCCCTTGGCCTTTGGTGTTTCTCCTCCAAGCACCTTTGCCTTAAGTACATTCTAGTTGGTAGAGGTTAACGATGTTGGTAAACATAATGCACAGGACAACATGCCACATCCAAGAATTATCTAACCCAAAATGTCAATAATGTCGAGGTTGAAAAGTCCTGATCTAGCACAAATATCCTTCTAAACATCCTGGGGAGACAGCTTTCTAAGGTTCTGGACTTGTGTCTCATTGTTAGAAATGCCCTTATCATATTCAATCAAAATTTATTTCTCTAAAACTTTTTACCTATTTCTACACCTTAGGATCCCAGAGGAAAAATATCTAATTTTTTATCTACATGACAGATTTTCAAATGCTGAGACTACTGTGATATCCCCCAGATTTCTCATTTTCAGGTTGAAAAAACACGTTGATGTCCTATCCCTGCTTCTCGAAAAACAACAACAACAACAACAAACAAACAGAAAAAAACACAAAACCATAACTGAAAAGTGAAAGCAATAATCCAAATTAAAAGGAAACATTCTGAGAGTATGAAAAAAAAATAATAGTGTAGTTACCAAGTACCGACTGCCACGAGACATACACTCCAGGCACAGAACTCATAAGTGACAAAGCTGGGGTTGAATCATCAACTTCATGTTTTTCGTGTGAATACTCAATACCATTTTACATCACATATAATCCCCTTCTTAACTCTCTCTCCTACTTCCAGTTCCTCGTCTGTCTGTCCCCTTCTCCCCCTTTTCCCTTCCTCCTACTGTTACGGAACCTGGTCTGGATCACCGGCAGAAGACCCAAGTGGCACTCGGAGATCTTGGAAGCCAGGAGGTTTTATTTCACACGGCAGCGGGCTCAGAGGAGATCGCTCTCCAGAGGTCTGAGCTCCAGAGCGTAAGCAGAGGGAACAACGTATAAACAATACATACATGCATTCCGCATTAGTAGTAATCGGCATGGACAGCAAGCGAGGTAGGAACAAGAACCTGGAAGGGAGTCTTCAGTAGGGGACTGGAATTCCCCTATTAGTCCTGTTGGCCATCTTACAACAGATTGTTCCTAACACTACCTGTGCCCTCATCCAGCTCCAGAGCTACCACAGTTCTTACCCCAATCACCTGTTTGGGAAACAGATGAGGCCCTGGAGGCACTTGCCTAAAGCCCTTATGTCCTACACATCCCTCTTCTGAATTTCTCCTTTTGCCCTGTGAAAGGGTCCTAGGATAACCGAAAGATCTAGAAGCTTCTACTAGGCATGTACCATAGAAAAAAAATTCTTGGCTTTTCTGTTTTGAAAGAGCATAAACATTTTCAACGATACAATGTGAACTATCTTTTCTGTTTTTATTGAAGGTGGGTGATGAGAACATGGAGGTCTAGTATACCATTCTCTCTACTTTTATGTTTGTTGAGAAATATTTTTGTAAAAAAGTAAAAAAAAAACCCTCTTCTCTGTATCTAACGTTCAGCAACAGCCTTCCTTTATTATTCCATATTCTCTATTTAATGCTATGGTGAAGAAACTATTTTCAAAATAAAGCCTCATGTTGTATACTTTAAATATATACAATTTCTCATTTTTCAATTATATGTCAATAAACCTGGGGAAAAATATAGAGTCAAACACAAAGAAAAGATTAACTTCGGAAGTAAATTTTGTATGACCTCCAAGAGGAGACCAAATTTTTTAAACTACTTACAAAGAGACAAACATACGTGTGCACTTTCTCCCTTTTCCAACCTTCCTTTCTTATTACTGTTACCAATTTCATGTTTATGGGATGTATGAAATCAGAGACATGGGAACGCATCTTACAACTATCAAAACAAACGCGGTGCTTTTGACTGTGGTGGATGCAACTGTGGTGAAAATGGCTTCATGATTCAGCCGAACCATCATACAGGAAGGTTTGTTCATCTCATTTACTAGCCAAGGATCCTACTGTCTCATGGAACAAGGGCAATATTGAACCCCACTGTAGGGTGTGCATGTTCTAAAGGAGTGAAGGGCATGATGTGGCTACTAACAGCTGGGTCCTAGACTCTGCGGCCCTGGCTTTGAACCCCATGAGGAAAACTAAGATTGCACTGATATTCCTAACAACATATTTCCCCTCTCACTCTATCCTGCCGCCCACATGGCAGCAGATGAAAGGGTGTCTGGACTGTACTCATCTATCATCAGACTGAATAAACAACTGCAAATTAATGTCTGCCACAAAGTAGGCCAGCATTGCCATCTTTCTTGATAAAATGGGATATTATCAATCACTAGACTATATGCCAAACTACCTTTCCTTAATCGTTAATAAATAAGTTTGCTATGTACAAACAGAATGTGAAATTTGAAGCAACTAAACACTATTGAACAAATAATGTCTGTTTTTTCTCTAACCATTTGATGCTTCCTTTCTGTTTCCTTTATCTTTTAAATATAGATTTTTCTGGCCTAGCTGTCTTCACAAGGATATGTTCTCAAGGGGCAAACTCACAATAAAAATAAAAATCATAACAATTGCTAGCATATGTTTACATGTACCTGACACTTTCGATGTTCCAGGCCTTGTTCTATATACTTTACTTGTAGGAGTTCATTTAAATACACAGCATTGCTAGGAATAGATAATGTTTTCATGGCAATATTACTCTGGGGGAATAAATGCACAGAAAAATGAATAACTTGGCCAAGGTTTCCAAGGTTTCAACATAAAACATCAAATTTGAGGGGCGCCTGGGTGGTTCAGTCAGTTAAGTGTCCGACTCTTGATTTCGGCTCAGGTCATGATCTCATGGCTAGTGGGTTTGAGTCCTGTATGGGGCTCTGCACTGATAGTATGGAGCCTGCTTGGTATTCTCTCTCCTCTCCCTTTCTCTCTGCCCCTCCTCTGCTTGCTCTCTTTCTCTCTCTCTCTCAAAATAAATATACATTAAAAATTTAAAAAAAAACAACACATCAAATTTGAAAGTGGTTGCCATTCCCAGGACAACCTTACCCCTGCATCCCAGCACTTACGGATTAGTGATTTTGCTGCCCATCCCCCATCTGTTCAATTTTATTTGCATATCTTAAGCATATATTTAAACATGTAGGTCCTGTTCTTAGTTACTTTTGCTAAAAATTGAAAAAAAAATCTCAAACTCCATCATCAATGGGAAATATTAAATTAATTACAGTACTTTTCTACTGTGAAATAGTATGCAGTCATCAAAAACAATGAGGCATATACAAATATAGTAACATGCATAGTGGTCTGAGATATATTGTGTTTTTGTTGTTGTTGTTTTTATTTATTTTGAGAAAGAGAGAGGGAGGGAGGAGCAGAGAGAGAGACAGAGACAGAGAATCCCAAGCAGGCTATGCACTCTCAGCACAGAGCCAATGTGGGGCTCGACTCCATGAACTGTGAGATTATGACCTGATCTGAAATCAAGACTCAGACACGTAACAAACTGAGCCACGCAGGAGCTCCAGCCATGTTATATTGCTGAGTTAAAACAGCAAATTATAAAAGAAATGATCCAGCAAACAGATATCAAACATCTATACATGCCTAACTATATAGGAAAATGTCTGTAAGAATATATGCCAAATTCTGGAAGAAAGGATTGCAACGTGGGGAAAATGAGGAAAAGTTCCTATCTTATCTGTGAATTATTTACTTTTTGATAATAGATTCATGCTATATTTATAATGCAGAAAAGAATGTTAAAACAATGTGCTGACAGGCTAAAAATATTTAGTGAAGTCATTACTTAGCCAGATCTTCCCCTACCCAATATTTATTCCATTTTATTTCTCTAGCTCTATTTTTATTTCCATCCCAACACACAGCCTGGGCTCCAATTACACTGGACATTTTCTTTTCTAAACACTACTTGGATTTTCTTAGCCTTCCACTAAACTCAGAGTACCTTCTGTATCATTAAATTCAAACTCTCTAAAGAAAACCATACATATTATATTTGGATACACATTTCATAATAGGAAAAGTGTAAACAGCCAGGAAATTTTCTGTATTTTGAATCAATAAGCTTTAATACATTTACATATATTGCTTCCTGGATTGTAAATGGTCAGAAAATAATAAATAGCTACAAAGTGTCTGAACAGATAATATTTTTTTGGATAAAAAATGGCTTACTTAGACATTTAGGATATTGTGATCGCCTTGCATGATTTTTAGAAAGAGGTGACATACACACACAAAAGAAAAAGATGCATTTCACTCTAAAAAAATTCTCAAAATCAAAAACAAGTTTCTTACCATTGTTAGGGTAAATGGATGGTTTTCTAACGCAGACACACTGGGACAATGTAGAATAATATACTAAAAAGCAACAAACATAATTTTTAAATGACCAAGAGAGAAGTTCAAGTATTTCAATGATGGCACAAATGCTAATTTTCAAAAATTATATAAAGATAAAGGGAATTTAAAAGCTGCTAAACAACTGACTCACCTGGCCAGGTCTCGCTTTAAAATTTTCTTTGACCATTCGGATTTCCATGACATCCGAGGGATGACGTATAACCGAGATGATGGTGACTGGCTTATTGCTCCGGATACACCTATAAAGTCTTTCAGCACAATACAGGCACAAAGGTCCAGAAATCCAAAGCCAAGTCTAGTGGAGAATTTTTGAAATATACTTTAAGATACTTGCATTGTAGGAATCTTTATATCCTGCCCAGCTGTTTATTTCATACATTACAGTAATGATATTTTGATCTAAATTTTTAAATAATAAAATGTAAAGAAAAATGAATGAAAAATAAAATGCTCACTGCAACTTACTCACACAAGACTAAAGTATAAAATAAAAGGGGAGGAGCACCTGGTTGGCTCGGTCAGTTAAGCATCTGACTCTTAATTTCGCCTCAGGTCATGATCTCACAGTTCATGAGTTCAAGTCCCACATCGGGCTCCGTGCTGACAGTGCAAAGCCTACTTGGGATCCTATCTCTCCCCCTTTCTCTTCCCCTCCTCCACTCTCTCTATCTCAAAAATTAACTTTAAAAATAAATAAATGATGAAAAACAAAAGGGGAAGTGATGTGCCATATTAGCAGGTATACATACATTGTTTCATATTTCCCTTTATGCATACCATAAACACAAAATGCACACATAGACATATAGTATTTTATGTAAAGAGAGAAGGGAAATTAAGTGCTCAAATCAATTTGAAGATGATTTCAGAAAAAAACTGTACCACTCCAATGTTTGTTAAAAAAAAGAAAAGCCTGGATATATATTTTTTCTTTTTATTTTCAAGGTATTAAAATGTTTTAGTTTGCAGGAGTAATTGGGATTCTTCAAAATGTCAGATAAGTTTATTTATTTTATTTTTTACTTTTATTTATTTATTTATTCATTTCTTTATTTATTATTTGAGTGTAGTTGACACACAATGTTACATTAGTTTCAGGTATACAACTTAGTGATTTGGCAAGTTTATGCATTATACCATGTTCACGATAAGTACGGCTACTATCTGTTCCATGTTTATACAATGCAAAATATGTATATGCACAGATTTTAAAATATAGGATATACTAAGCATGCTGCTTACAACATTTATACAATGAAAGTAATATGAACAGAAGATAATGTATAGAATTTGGGAAGTGTGACAATTTCACATGTGTGCTGAATAGATATCCCTGGTCCCAGCATAACTAGGTGCATATTCTCAGAAATACGGAAGCCTGTGTGGTCAACCCTTCCTCTAGAACTGCACACTCTATTTCCCTCATCACTTGGACATCGCCAACCCAAACTTATTTTAATGGTTACTTTTTTAAACTTTATTTACATAGCTATTTCAGACCTTCCTCCTTCTGTGCAGACTGATCATGCCTCGTCCTGATATTTAGTTTGATACCGTGTGAGTAGTAGACACCTCAATACAAGCTCTGCAATGCAGCAGGCTTGCAACTTTGAGATGGTCACTTACCCTTTGAGCATCAAGTGCCATGTAAGTAAAATGGGAGTCACAATACCTGCCCTGCCTAACATATAGCATTGTGGGAAGCCTGAAAAATTCTGAATATTGCAAAGTCTATCAGAAATCTAGAGGATATTACTGAAAATAAACACAAGGTTCATATACTCTTTCCAAAGTCATCTACAAATTCACTCGACTTTTCGACTCCTCTTCTGAAAATAGACATTTGTCATACTATCCTATACTTCCACCCGTTATAGGCAAAGAGTACAGGGTGTTAATTCCCATGTGGGCAACTCCTGTAGCCACATGGGAAGATCAGAGCCCTTACTGAACTACCCATTGGGTATTTGGGTAAGAATATTTTCTATGAGCAAGCATTTTAGTCAAAGAGCTGGTTTTGTACTCTACTTCTGTCATATATTAGGTTGTAGAGTTTGCTCAAGGTATTTTATGTATTTAAGCCACATTTTTATCATCAGAACATTAAGGATGATAGTAATGGCTTCAAAGAGCTATTGTGAACATTAGAAGAAATTATCCATACAGTACACTTGAGCATAGTACCCACCAGATGATACTAGGTATTCAACAAATTGACTTTACAATTTATTATTTATAGTATTATACATAATATTACCATAGCATTATGCTATACCATAATAATAATTACTTTCAGTGTCAGTTCTTTTGCTATTGTTTTTAATATTCAACCTACTTTTCTCAATGGATAGGGAAAATATCTTTGTCACCGCACTTTTCGCAAACACCAGTGCCACAGTATGCAAAGATTACATAGTCAATTAAGCAGGAATTTTCTATATTCTATAATATCATAAGGCGATCTTTGTGAACTGCCATCTACCTATAATGGAAACATAGGTGCTCTCTTGCTGTTTAAACAGCCTGGAATGTTCTTTTCTACAAGAACAACTGCTTTATATACCTCCAAAAACACTTTTAAATGCAATGCTGATCAATAATTACGGAAATACAAACTTTGCAGAGACCAAAGATATAAAATTAATCTGACCTGTGGAAAATTTGCTTGGAACCTGGGCTCCTCCATACAAATCTTCACAAATCTGTTTTGGGTAAATTCATCTGGTTTTGAAAATTCTTCGGGAAAAGATTCACGAAAATGTTCTGAGAGATAGTCTGGTAAATGAATACTCTGGGAGTGGGTTCTGTTAAGATTGATGCAGCCAGGAGGGTGGGTATCTAAATTAGTTTGATACTTCAGCAGCCCTCTGAAATTAAATTAAGAAAAAAAAAAGAAGATGAAAATGAAATGGAAATTAGGGGACACAGTATGAGAAAATAGCCTCTTTTTCTTGTTAACTTTCCATAGCATTTATCTGAAAAGTGCTTTTCATATATCTTAGTTAGCAGTAATTGAGAAATCCTAAAACTTTTAATAAATTATTTACAATTACAATGGGACTAAATCAAGATTTTTAGCCCTTAAACGAAGGCCACAAACACATGTGTGAAGAACACATCAATATTTCCAACTATTCTTGAATTTCACAGCCTTTATTTCAACTCTATTAGGCATTCATTCAACCATATACAAGTTTTCACTTCAATAAATACTATAATAATGAGTACTTTTTTCTATATCTTCAAACACAAATGGGGAAGTACAGGGATCATATTTGATTTGGCTAAGACTGTATAAATCAGGCCTTGCTGACTTACAGAGGAATATTAAACAAACATAATAACAAGTACTAGAAGTTGACATCTCCTTTGGTCTGAAAACAATATACAGCAATTAGACCCTACCCATGTTTATTTTTCAAAATTTCTCCATAAAGAAGACCACATAAAAGACTCAAAATAATCAGGAAGGAGAGCCTAACCCCTAAAATCAATTCTGATTGTTCTATATTTTGTAACATTCTAAGACAAACCATTCAACTTTCTATATTTTGTATGGTTATTAATAAAAAGTCAAGATCTACTTCATGGAGATAGTACATCAACGGATAGATTATATCAGACATCAAAAAAGGTCACTACTGCATAAGCAAATCTTGAAGAAAAAATTAAGATTTTGATAAAGCATTGGACATTTATCAGTGTGTTTTATCTCTATTTTAAGGACATTAAAATTTTGGTGTGCAAAATGATTTTTCCTGGTTAGTCAAGAATAGATTTTTAAATTACTCTTTAAGTTACCAAATAATTAATACATTAAAAATGTATATTTTAAGTACATCACAGCTATATTTATTTTATAAATGATTTTACAAAGATAATATTTTGAAACAACAAAAATTATAAGATGAATAATAAGACTAAATAGATCCAATATATGAAAATTAGAAAAGCAGTGGCCAAGGCAGTCTTTTATGGAATTCAACATCTACTCAACCTGATCTTTCTCCTTTTGCTTATGTTCATTTCTTTTCTTCCTTCTTTTTAGATTACTTTCTTCCTTTTAACTAATCATAATGAAGTCATTAAAGAGCATACAGTATATGTTATAGTATATAACTAAGGAGCAAGATATATTATGTAACATCAATGGTAGGCCACACACCCATCTTTAAAGCAATGCAGTAGATATGGCCTAGGTACAGAATAAATTAATGGTTTATAGAAATGTGAGCCAAGCACATAACCCTTTATAGAATTCTAGTCAAATAACATAATCATTGTGGCATTATACTTAGAAAACCTATGAATTTGATTCAATTTCCATTACAAATAAGGATTTATCCAAATCTGTTGCTCCTACTGACCATCCCAAGGATGGTGGTTGACAGGTAGGTAGGCCAAAAATCTCAGGCATTTATTCTACTGGCCTGAAATTAAACAACCATTGGCATAATGCACTTGGCACTATTCTAGGTGGTTCCACAAAGTTCAATAAGGATTCAAATCTGGCCCGTGAATCTCTAAACAAATAAAATCCAGTTTAGAAGATATCTTGGGAGAAGCTGAATGGAAGTCAGACCACAAATAATTGTAATAAAGTATTTTAATATACCTTAGTAATGTGTGGTAGACATCAGGCCCCAAACAGAGCAATTTATATATACTTCACATATACATGCAACAATTGCATGTACTTATTATTTCCATTTACAAATTAAGAAACTATTTCATTAGATATTAAATAACACCCCAGGGTCACAAAGCTGGTAAGTGGCAGTGCCAAGATTTGAACCCATTTCTGACTCAAATTCTAAACTCTTCACCTGTCACTATACAGCATGTTAGTTCATTGGATCCTTATAACATACCTGTGAAAAAGGTAAGGAAGAGGAAGGTTAATATTTATGAAGAAAGGGTGTCAAGAATTTTTTAAACATCTATTTCTCACTTACACTTGAAAACAAAATAATCATAGAGGGTAACTGTTTTGATTGCCTGTTACACAGATGAGAAACTTAAGGCTTTGTTTGGGTAAGAAATTAACCAAATGGTAGTCTAAGCATAGGATTCAGAAACCTCATCGCTCTCCTTCCACAAACCTGTATCATATAAAGCAAATTGGTTGATTAAAGTAGACATCAAGGAAGAAGTTTCAAAATGAACAAACGCCTAGAAATAAAGTCAGATTGTGTGTGTGTGTGCATGTGCGTGCGTGTGTTGGATGGGGGCTGTTTAACACATCAGGCAAAGGAATGTTATTTACTCCTCCTAAGTCTTAACAGTGTTCAGGTGGTCAAGAGCCATGTGCTGCCTTAGAATGTCCTTAGCATGACAAACATCACTATGCAGTACAAATCTCTGGGCCAGCTCAGTCAAACTAAGCATTGCCATTCCTGGTATCTCAAGGGGTATGTAATATTCTAAAATCCCATCTTATTTTGAAAGCTGTATTTTATTTTTAAGCTACTTTCAAGCTAAATGGCATAGGTTTCCTCTGTCTTAAAACCCCATTAAAACGTTTTCTTTGTCTCAGTTTATAATTACTGCTAACAAATATTCATCGATAAGAGAGAAAAGATCTATAGAGAGACAATGATAACAAACCTAAAACAAAAAATATCATTCATAAAAAAAACTCACAGGCACAGAATCTCAGGTTAGATTTGGCTAAATAAGGTAGTAAAAGATACTGATGGATTCATATGGAAGGATACTGGCACATTTTGAACTTCGTGTTTACAGCATAAGTATTGGGCATACCAGACTGGTGCTTCATGCCTTACTGCCTATTTTCATAAACTCTATAACAAATTTATGTGGTAAATATCAGTGGTCCCAACTTAGAATGAGTGAGAACATTTGGAGCTGTTATCTGCCCAAGACTATACTGTCAGCCAGTGGCCAAGTCCAAAGGCCATGCTCCCTTCCCTATACAAGGCCAACCCTCAGTTCTCCATTCTTCCTACGAACAAAGACCTATGAAATTAAAGACTAATATATATACTGAACAAAAAATTACTGGTGCAGGCAAAGACCTGCATTTGTCATATTATTTCATTTTAATTTACTTAAATTGAGTAGCCATGATCAGACATGAAAGCAACAACAAAAAAGCAAACTGAGCACATGATAGAGATTAGCAGAATGACCCTTGAAAGTATATAGGGATGGTGAACTTTGATTATGAAATTTAGAACAGGGATTCATGAAGGAAGCAACTGAAGGATGTGCAGATTTTAATGGTTCTACAATAGGAGAATGGCATTCCAGTAAGAGGGAGTATGAACAAATGCACATGGTCCATTCCCAGATTAGTAGAGGGGATCATGTCTTATGCATTTACATATCCATCCATATGTCCATACTCACTGCCAAACCCTGTCAGCCCTCTAGCAAGTTTCTGGGACATAGTAAATCATCAATGCATTTCTAGTGAATTGATTTTAAAAGCAAATAATCACATAATTTGTTTGAATAAAACAAGTGCATAGAAGTTAAAATAAAAAGAAAATATTCTTGTGTGTATTACTGTATCTTTCATATTAAGTAATAAATAATTTGAAAGGAAAAACCGGGAAGGGAAAAAGATGTCCATGAATGGTAAATAAAGAATCTTGCCAAGTTAAGACCGTGATAGAGCAGGCAGTAGGGGAAGGAAGCACACAGACCACGTAGGAATCGGAATACTTATTACTCATTTTTTTCAGTTTTATTATGTTCCAAAGTAGAGATTTTGAAATGTCTTTGGAATGTCTAGTGTTCTTCTATCATGAGAAATCATGGATTTTATGGTGTATCAAATACGTGGTTGTGTATACTATTGTTTTTGTACTCATAAGGATTTCAAGATGTGCTTTCAAAACTCGACAGAATTTCAAAAAATGGGTTTCTTTCCTTTTGCCCTTTTTTTCTCAAGAGGCATTAGAGAACTACTACCATTTTTTATATGACAAAGTCACAGAAAATAATACAGTACACAGAATAAATCCCACTAGGTTACAACATGGAAATCATAAAAATATTTTATGGCAAAAAATTAAATATTACAAAATGCCACACTGCAGAAGGGAGAAATACAAAATCATTCCTACTTTAACTGCATGTCAAAAATGTCTAACAAATGCAGTGTCACTTATGTAATCTTTATGCTTGTGATTTTAAACCTTTTTTACAGTGGAGAAAAAAAATCCTCGTTTCATGAGGAGCCTACTTTTTTCCTACTTTTCTATAACATAAAATGTTTCTTGTCTTTACAGAAAAAAATAGAACAACCTGTTTCAGGCTGTTCTTTTTACTCTGCTTCAAATACAAACAAAGAGGGAGAGAGAATGAGAGAGAGAGAGGGAGAGAGAGAGCTTAAAAAAATACTCCCAAATTCATTATTTCAAAACCCACTGGAATTCATTGGCTTCTGTGGAATCCACTAGAATGCACACTACTTAAGGTCAAGGATATGTCCTATACCTCAGCTGTATTTGTCTAGAATAGTGCGTATAATCTATAGCAAGTGTTCAATATCTACTCATGGAATGAATTACTAAATGACTAGAAGTGTACAAACGACTCTTTCTGGTTGTTGTTGAAAAACATGATTGAGTCGTCATCTGGTTTTAATAAACACAGAAGGGAGTCTGAACTTGTAATCCAACTTCAAAAAAGATGCCTAGATGTTAGAAAATGATATTTAGTAATGTAAACCATATATACACATCCATCTTTGCAAGAAATAGCATTAAATCAGTCTGTAACTTACATCATCCCTCTTCACCCTTGAGTACTGCTAAGTTTGACCCAAGATTTCAGCCCTGTCCTGACACTAAGCCAATTCTTATCTAAGCAGACAAATTATAAAGAGAGTCAAGTTATCAACCTACTTGGTAGCAGCATGTAGAAGTGGAGTGTTTGCCTCCACTTCCAGCATACTTTAGGGAAACCCCAAGCATCTGAGTACATATCAAACCAGAGCTTTTATTCCCATCCTTACTTTGTCTGGTCTACTCAGGTTCTTGCCTCTGCACTCTCTCCTGGGCACTTGCTACTGATATCTCAGTGTATTCACATCCTGCAACTTGACTGTAGCACATATTTTGTCTAGCTCTTACTGAAGGTGTTGTCCACGGTACGAGACTGGGCAACACAGGACCAGCATTATGGGTGTGTGACCTTTGTAGTCTCATAGAATCATGCTCTTAGAAAGGTCCTGTGACTGATTCAATGCTCTGTTGTCACCATCTTGAAATACTGAATAATGTTTTATCAATTTTGCAATGAGCCCTGCAAATGAAGTAGCCAGCCACAGACACTACACAGCTGGCAAAACTAACCATTAGAACTTAAGGACATAGGATCGAGATGAGAATGCTCCCTAAGTGTGTGAAGTGAAATAGATCATGTTACTAACTTTCCTTAGCTGAAAAAGTGAGATAGTACATGTTACTAAGTCACAATATAAAGGAGAGGACTTTGATCTCTTGGGAAGAAAAAATATGTAAGCATCCAACACGTCTTAGAATATCCTCTGCTTTCAGGCTTTACAAAAGTGGCAGTGAGAATAACAGAATTGTATCATATTTCAGGAAAACATGAATATACTAAAAATATTTCTTAAATGTAGCCCTTGTTCCTTCTCCTTCCTCCCCAACTTTCTTACCCTGTACCTTCAGCCAGGACCACTTGTTATTATGCATATAAGGTCCCAGGAGAAAAACTGAGATTAAAATTATATGAGAAAGTATTTTGTCTGACTCTCACTATTTCTATCCTCAAAGTAGGGAAAAAGTACACTCAGTTTAGGCTAAAAATTCATGAACAAAGTAGCTTATAGCACAAATGAATTTATGTACATGAAAATGCTCTGTATATACTATATCTACCTATACATATGGCATCCTTATGAGAGAAAATACCACACGACCTCAATACCTACCCCTACTTTCTTCCAGGATAAAATATCAGCAAAAGTAAATAAATTAGAAGAACTTCGACCATATTGATTATACAGAGAAATCATTTTTACATCAAAATGAAAATCAATCCTATGAATAGGAAATTAGAAGTGTGTGTGTGGGGGGGAACACTTCTTAAAGACCATACTTGTATAGAACATTCTATTATTAACATACGGGAAATATGTAAATATTACATGAGGGAGATTTGAATCCCATATAAGAAAGACTTCATTCTTCAGGAATTTTATTCCCCCACATACTTGGGTGAAAAATTCAAAGGCCAAAAAGGGAAAGAAAACAAATAGATGAATTTTTTCCTTCTGTGATCCAAAGAATTTTTAGCCACTGAACTACATAAAAATCCCCAACAAAAATGTGCCAATCTACAAGACAACCAAAACAGTCAAGACCTAAAAGTTAATTCCTCTGGCATAGGAATTGATATTCTAGTTAGCATAAGAACTTATTACCCAGACAACAACAAATATAAATGAGAGTCCCAAAATGGGAATCCAAGTTACATTTAAACAAATACACAGATTATTTTTTTATTGTTATCTACAGTGCTTTGATATTGAGGAATTGGAAGAGCCTAGAAGGACAACAAATTCCTAGCTAAAAGCCAATTAATATAATTCCCCTTAATCCAGCACACACTGAGTATTGACTTGTGAAAGGGATTCCATTGATAAAAATGGGTAAGAAACATTCTGACCCTCAAAAACACCATAGTTTACCTAGGATATATCACTGCTGTGTTGTCTTTTCTCTTTCATATTGGAACTCACAGATACATAATGGGGCCGGCAGAAGGAAAACCTGGAATTTTTGACTGTTCAACTTCAACTTCAGCTATAGCCCAACGTTCTCCCTTTTACAGAAGGATTTACACAGTGTATACTTTTCTGTACTTTAGGATTTTTGGTGGTTATGTGAAATTCCTCTCCCCCCCCTGGATATTTTCAAGGAGTGTATCTGTGGGTTCTTTCTTTTTTTCTGTGCAATACCCATTCTCCTTAATCTACATTATAGCAATGACAGGCACCATCCTGAGGCTTGGTAACAGATTTTAAAAGATGCCGGGTACCAGGGTGGCTCAGTTGGTTAAGTGTCTGACTTCAGCTCAGGTCATGATCTCTTGGCTTGTGAGCTTGAGCCCCGCATTGGGCTCTGTGTTGACAGCTCAGACCCTGTAGCCGATTTCACAGATTCTGTGTCTCCCTCTCTCTCCACCCCTCCCTTGCTCGCACTCTGTCTCTCTCTCTCAAAAATAAATATTAAAAAAAAAAAAGATGTAGATCACCTGTTCACTGAATGAAGAGCCACAAACCCACAGTGTGTAACAAGAAGAGTATCTTTTCTATTGTATTTTTATTAGCTCTAGTATAGAACCTAGCTTTAATCATTGTTATTTGGAGTAATTTTGGAGGTTAAAGTACCATATAGATATAATTTTATTATTAGAATTATCATAAAGGTATATTTATTATATGCCTTAACAAGGTTGTACATTTTAAGAAACATTTATAAGGCAACACAAAAAATCTTCATTTTCTTCTTACTGTTTTCTGGGAGGACTAGATTTCACCTTCAAAACCTCGAAATCTATGTAACTTGTAACAAAATTGAACTTCTTACTTAAAATACACAAAAAACACACACATACACATTCACCAACTGTATAGATAAATTAGAAAATTATCAGATTTTCACATGACATGAGTATATTTCATTCAAAAGCAAAGTACCCTCCAAACCATGAATAAATAATTCATTAATTCAAGAAATGTTTTGAAATTAAATGCATAGATTTTGGGGTCAGAATGCGGGTCAATCCCCAGCCCTATCAGGCACTAGCCAGGTGCCTCTAAATAATCATTTAATTTAACCTTCTGTGCCTCATTTTTCCATCTGTAAAATGACCTCATAGTGCTATGAGATTTAAAAAAAAAAAAACTGTTATGTGTGCGTGTGAGGGGTTATATATGTTTATACGTATGTGGCATAAAGTGCTAAGACATATTGAGTATTACATAAAACTTGGAAATTATCAGCAATAGTATCATTATTACCCTCTAAAATGATAATGCAGAGGTGCCTGGGTGGCTCAGTCTGTTAAGTGCCCAACTCTTGATTTCGGCTCAGGTCATCATCTCACAGTTTGTGAGCTTGATCCCCACATTAGGTTCTGAGATGACAGCACAGACCCTGCTTGGGATTCTTTCTCTCCCTCTCTTTGCCCTTCCCCTGCTTGCACACATGCTTGCTCTCTCTCCCTCTCTCCAAATAAACAAACATTTAAAATAAAATAAAATGATGATGCAACTGACAGGTCCATAACCATATTTACCAGTAAGTTCTCCTTACAGAAACCCTCACATGAGGAGAAAACTTCCCCAGTGTTTCTTATTTTCCCCACAATCTATTGTTTCTAACTCTGGATTAACAAGTGAAGGTGTAAGATGTATAAATGTAATATTACAGCTTTCTAGTAAAAATCTAGCTTAGGTTTCATTCAGTTCAGTTATTTTAAACTTCCTTTGGGACACATATAGCTTTGGGAATCTAATACAAGCTACTGTGGGGGTGGGTGGGTGTATTCCAGGAATTCATGGACCCCCGGCATCCATTCAGTGATTCCTAGAGATTATGAATCCAATCTAGAGAACTAGAAAATTCCTACTCTCCTAAAAAAGAAGTAGGATTTTGAAGTAGAAATAAAGGGCATCAAACTTAAAATAATTATGTACACCTAGTAGAAATTAAGCATCTAGCAACTATTCAGAATAGGTCACTTGTAAGGGTGACATGTAGTATACAAAAGATTTAGCCATGCCCATCAACGTGCAATTCCTCAACCTTCTACCTAACATGATAGAGGACATCCAATTATGATATCTAAAGTGGGACAAAGCTAGGCAAATCTACTGTGTTTATCATTTGAAGGTTCGAGGCTCCCACATACCCATGTAGAGCCCCTATTTGAGGTAAGGTTTCCTTTTGTGACTCAGTCTCCCTAGAATTTTTCCCTACACCTAGGAATAGGTAGAATAACCATATGTCCTGGTTCAGCCACAAGTCACTGCTTAATTATCCAGAGTATCCCATTTCATTCTCAGTGTCTAGTTTGGACAATAAATTATACAGCCAAATCAAATCTAGAGGCAAGGAAAGGAAAATTGACAAGAAAGTGTAGTGAAATAAATTTTTCTCTCCCAGTGCTAGAATAGAATTGGTTTAACATAAAACCTCTGGGCCTTCCTTTCCCTGGGTTTCACCAAGTTCCCATTGACACTTTAAGTGCAAAGGCCTCTCTCTAGTAGGAAGATCATACATACAAGCCAGGGTGGCTGAAAAGAGCCCTCAGTGCAAGTGGCTTCTAGAAGAGAAGATATTTGGGAATCAGCAACTTTCAACATTTGTCTATACTGCATAAAAACCTCCATCCCCCAACAGAATGTTCTTAATTTCCTCCTCCTAAAGGCATAGTAGAAGGAGGATAAGCCAGTGCAATAAGCCTAACCTCATAAATATTTGTCTAACCCTGATTAACTTCTTGAGCCTAAACTCGTGAAGCCAGCCTCTGGTTCATTAATGTCATGTTGACAAAGGCTGCCCATTGTGTCTCCCTGGTTTAAGGAATAGATGATTTTAGAAACATGCACATGGAAATCTATTCCTTTTAAGTCCCCCTAGAAAACATGATTCAAACAGAATATAAATCACACTCTACAACAAACTCTTGACAGCAAGTAGTCCCAAATGGCACAGAGCTCTGTTTAAAAGAATAAGTATTATGTAATATATAAACAATTTGTATTAATTTATATAATAAAATGAGGTCAGAGAAGCCCAGCAGAGCTAGCACAAAAAAATATTTACATAATTAATTGGCTCTCACTGCCATATGTGCTTTTGAGAAGGCCCTTCCCCCTCTCTTTTTCAGAATTGTCACATTATAATTCCTCTCTCATGTAAATAAAAAAGCAAAATACAATTACTACACACCTAACACTCCAAGCCAAAGCCAGTGGGTGTTGACTATGGTAAGACTGAGAGGTGAGGGTGCCAGATCTCATTTACAATACGTTCCCTCCATATGCCTGTCAAAGGAGTAGGGTTAGTCTCTCTGCTGAGGCTCTGTGACACTCATAATTGCTTTTCACTCCAACATCCTTTTTACCAGTAAGTGAGAATGGCAGTATATATCTCCTCCTGATGAGTTTTTCAAATGAAAATAAAGAAGTGTCCAGTTATATTCATGTCTGAAAAGAGGAAACTGTTTTGGCTTTTTTTTCCCCAAACATCTTCCAAATTGAAATATCTATAATTTAGCATGCAAATAGCAACCTCCTAGAAAGGTGTATTAAAAATTAAAAGAAAAAAATTCCCCAGGAGGAAGCTTGTCTTGCAAGTCCCAAAATAAACCTTTATTGTTAACACCAATTGAATTTTTGAGACCTAACAATGTCATAAAAAATGCTGCCCTTTCAAGGAATATTCTTTTGATCTGCTAAACTGTTTTCATTATACATTTATCAGATTACTTTACAGATAGGAAAATCTGGACTCTTCAAAAGTGCTGTGTCTTTATTAAAAAATAGATTCTTCAAACAGTTAAATGCAGAGTTCCTTACTAAAACAGCTATTAGTATTGGTACAAGTGTATATTTTTTTGCTAACACTTGAGTATGTCTCTGTTTTGCCTATATTGCTGCATTCACTTATTTAAAACTGAGACAACCCTATGATGTAGGTGACTTTATTAACCCCATCTAATAGTTAAGAAAAAGGACAAATTATCTGGCAAGGTCATACATATATGTATTATCTGACAAGGTCATATAATGGTATAGCTCTTAACGGTCATGCTCTAGTGACCTCTTGGAAAGGAAAATTAGCATATTTTAGTTACATTTGACCACTGAAAAGAAACATCTGAGTTTGGTGTATATGAAATGCGTTTTTTAAGGGTGTCATTCAATGGAGTTGCTTATAAAGAATTAAAAACTTCTAAAACATAGGTAACAAGTATAAAAATTAGGTTAAGCTAAGGCCATGGGTAATCATGGAACAAGACAATCAGGTCCTAAATAATGACCATAATATTTGGAGCAAGAAAGGTAAACTTTCCATGTTATCAATGTCATATTACATACCCAAGAACACTACATTTAGTTTGGTTCCCAGCTTTAAAAGGGATACAAAGTTCTCTCTCTCAAAAATAAATAAAACATTAAAAAACTTTAAAAAAATAAAGGGGGGGGCCATCTGGGTGGCTAAGTCGGTTAAGTATCTGACTTTGGGTCAGGTCATGATCTCATGGCTGGTGAGTTCCAGCCCCACGTCGGGCTCTGTACTGACAGCTCAGAGCCTGGAGCCTGTTTCAGAGTCTGTGTCTCCCTCTCTCTCTGCCCCTCCCCCACTCATTCTCTCTCTCTCTCTCTCTCTCTCAAAAATAAATAAAACATTAAAAAAAAGTTAAAAAAAAATAAAAGGGATACAAAGGAAGCCATACCAAATTGCAGTCAGCCTAATTTAGTGGTTAGGAATGTGGGCTCAGGAATCTGATCCCTGGGTTTAAACCCAAACTCTTCTACTTATTACACATGACTTTTAACAAGTTCCTTCACCTCTCACTGCCCCTGTTCTGTGACCTGAACAAGTTATAATAATAATAATGATAATAATAATATAAAATATAAAATAATAATAATAACAGTATATTTCACACGGTTGTTGGGAGGATTTAATGAGATCAAACACTAGCAAGGTATAAGATAAGTACTCAATGAATATTAACTATGAATATGTTTTTTTTTAAAAAAAAGCTTAGAATAGTGATGAGACTTGAAATATCATAAAGCAACGAACAGATGAATAGAATTTAAAGAATGTGGGCTCAGAAATCTGATCCCTGGATCCAAACACAAACTCTTCTACTTATTATGCATGACCTTTAACAAATTACTTCACCTCTCACTGCCCCTGTACTGTCATCTGGACAACATATAATATTAATAATGATAGTGATAATATAAAATAATAATAATATAAAATATATAATAATAATAATAATAACAATAACAACAGCATATTTTACCAGGGTTGTTGGGAGGATTTAATGAGATCAAACATTAGTAAGGCACAAGGTAAGTGCTCAATGAATATTAACTATGGATATGTTTCTTTAAAAAGTTTAGAATAATGATGATACTTGAAATATTATAAAGCAAGGAACAGATAAACAGAATTTAAAGAAGGAGAGGGATTGAATTTCCATGGCCTACAGTCATAGACATCGAAGTCATTGGATTAAAATAAAGTAAAATAAATTCTGGCCCAAAAGAAAAAGAACTTTGTGAAAATTGGAGCTTCCCAAAGACAGAATGGGCATTTCAGAATTAGAGATCCACTTAGATTGCATGGGAGACTCAAATCATCTTTCTCAAGGTATCTTTTAAGCTTCCTTCAAAACTTGAGATTCTATGAAAGTAAAATGGACCTTTGAAAATCATCAGAAGCAACTGATCTTCCTATTGCAAAAGTCTGCTTAGGTAGAGAAAGCAGTCAACAGTTTCTAATGGCTTCATCCTTGAAGCCTAAAATTTTCTAAAATTTCTAGCCTACATTGATCCTTCAATTCTTTGAACTACTAGAATTCTTGAAAATAAAATATGTGTACAGCTGGAAAATATGCAGTCTAAAATTCTCTCTAGTTCTTTTTTTTAAGTTTATTTATTTATTTTAAGAGAGTGAGAGAGCATGTGCACATGAGGGAGGGGCATGCAGAGAGGGATAGAGAGAATCCCAAGTAGGCTCTGTGCTGTCAGCCCAGAGCCCAACATAGGGCTTGATCTCATGAACCATGAGGTCATGACCTGAGCCTGAGCTAAAAATCAAGAGTCAGATGTTTAACTGACTAAACCACCCAGGTACCCCTCTCCAGCTCTTTCAACTGGTGCTTTTAATTGCAAACTAACTATCAATGCTGGAAGCCTAAAGATCATATATTGTTCTTCCATGCCTCATTATAGTACTTAGCACACTGATGGAGAAATGCCCAGAAAATACTGATTTCCTATTCCAACCTAAAGCATGCTCCTAAACAAAAATCTCAGTATAAATTCAAGAAACTTTTTTTTGAATAACTGCACTTTACTCATATAACCCAAATCTAGAAAATGAAATTATCAAGATATTTCATAAACAAAGATATTGTCCTCAATACTGGCACAAATGATAATAATTTCAATAGATTTATTTATATAGATCCTTTAGAAATAAAATATTTTTGATATGCTTCACTTTGAAAAAGCTGTAAGATTTACCACTAGTAAGTTTTCCCACAACAGAAGCATAATCTGTGTGATTGTATTCAAAATTTAACTTCACAGGGTTGAAAACTTTTAGCTATAAGAAGAATAAGTTCTGAGGATCTAATGTACAGCATGATGACTATATTAATAATACAATATTGTATACTTGAGATTTCCTAAGAGAGTAGATCTTAAGCGTTCTCACTAGGGGAAAATAAAAAAGGTAACAGGTTATGATATGTTAATTCACTTGGCTGGGGTAATCATTTCACAACATATATGTATATCATCACACTGTAAAACAAACTTAAAATACATATAATTTGCAATATACTATACATGTATTATTTTGTCAATTATACTTCAATAAAAATTTAATTTCATAAAAAATGTGCACTATACAATGCTTATAGGATTATGTATTTGCTGTATGACACTGATCTCAATATTAGAATAATTGTTTTTTACTAATAGTATCTAACTATTAATTAAGTAGGTATAAGAAATTGATTATATATAATTCATCCTGCAGATGCCTTTTGTTATTTTCCTGCATAAATTAAAGTCACTTTCTCTTTATGACCCTTGCTCTACGAAAGTAAAATCAAAATTTAAATATGCCTTCTTTTATGTCCAAAAAATGAAGGAAGAACTCTCAACACAATCCTCTTTAAGCTTAAGAAATGTTTGAACTCCTGAACCTTTAAAAAAATTACTCTATTTTGAATTACAAAGAAACAGATATTTTCAGTTTTAACTTAATACAACATAAAGGCAAAAGAATGCATAATTAATTATACTAACAAATGATTGCATTTTCCTCTCTGTTACAGATAGATGTATGAGAGAGATCACAATCCCAGGTAAATAAAGATATTAACCTTTAAAAAAAAATCTTAACACCAAATTCTAAGTACAGAGCTCTCTAAAAATACAGAACCTAGCAGTAAAAAAAAAAAAAATTGGAGTTTTTGAGTAAGAATGCCTGAATTTGAATCCAGAATCCATCAGTTAGGTAAGCTTTCACAAGTTACTTACTCTCTCTATACTTTGGTTTTCTGACCTGTAAAGGGGGGTTGACAATATTGTTTATCCTTATAAAACCGTGGTCCTTGGAGACATAAAGTATCTAAATCATTTTGAATTAATCCTTGGCATATAGTAAGCATTATGTAATTGTTTTAAATTACTGTTATCATCAGTAGCATTTGCTTACTCATAGTCCATTTTATGATAATAGCCCTGACAGGCAAACAAGCCAAGACATTTAAAGAACAAAAATTTTCTGTACGGAGAGCTTTCTTGGTGTCCTAATATTCCATAGAACATATTATCCACACAAAGGGAAAAGAATAGAATCCAGAGCTTCCTCAGACCATGGCCCTCTTCCCTGTGTGGCAGGAATGACTAACTGGAAGTCAGGATTATAAATGTGGCCATGTTTCTGATGCTCTACAACTGTATGTTCTAGAATCCAGTACAGAACAAATTGAGCCAGAACATAGAAGAGAGATGCATATAATACTGCTGTTTAAACCAGGGTTCTCCAAAATCAGAGAGAAAAAAAAAACATTTTGAACATGCACCCTGAAATCAATACATAATTTATGCATATGACCTACTGAAATAAATACATAATTTATGTATATGACCTACTATACTGACAAAGTACATTATAAAACATTCTGAGGAAAGGATTAACAGCAGATCTAAAACTTTCTCCAAACACTGTCTCCCTGGAAACATTTTGGGCTATGATAAATGGGGAATGCCAGCTGTGTTTCCAGGCAACATTGTTTATTAGTGGTGGAATGCATCTGCACCAGGAGGACTATGAATGAACTATAAAATCATGTAGGACTCACAGACTTCCTGTGCAAGTGTATTCTTGCAACTGAGGGCATCCCTTGAGGAGATCTGGGCTACCAAGACACTGGTTCCTATGGATCATGAGCCTTACCCAAAGCAAGGGAGTGCATGTCTACCCATTTATTCATCTCAAAACTGAGTTACTACATGGGAGGTAAGGGAAAGGAGTGGGACAACCAGAGGAACCCCCACAGAAGAAGGACCTGACATTATCCTATTGACTTTCTATGTTTCTGTCCTGTATCATTCTACTCAATCAAGTGCCAAACAATGGCCTATTGTGTCATATTAGTATGAGTCTCAAGACAAAACCATAGTCCACTGTAGTGATCATCCAGTCACATGCATACACAAAAATATATTATTTCCTTCCTCTAACCTAACAGATTATTTTAAACACTGTATCTTTGAGTACAGTGCTTGAATTGACACGCTTTTCAGAATAATTGGTGTATATTCTTTGTAACAAGCTTAGTATACTTTCTTTTTCCCTTTGTGACCTTCTGTTGACAGATCCTTCTCTTTGGTCACTGTAAGCCTTAGGCTTTCTCTGCAACTGTTATTGTGGGTAGGACTTTTTACTTTTTTTAAATTTAATTTAATTTAATTTAATTTATTTATTTATGTATTTTATTTATTTGTATTGTTTTATATTTTAATTCCAGTATAGTTAACATAGAGTGTTATATTCGTTTCACATGTACAATATAGTGACTCAACAACTCTATTCATTAGTCATTGCACATCATAATAAGTATACTCTCTAAGCCCCTTCACCTATCTCAGCCATCCCCCTAGCCACCTCCCTCTGGTAACCATCAGTTTGTTCCCTATGGTTAAGAGTCTGTTTCTTGGTTTGTGCTTTTCTCCTTTTTTTCCCCCTTACTTACTTGTTTTGCTCCTTAAATTCCACATGAGTGAAATCATATGGCATTTGTCTTTCTCTGACTGACTGATTTCACTTAGCATTATACTCTATAAATGCATCCATACCGTTGACAATGGCAGGATTTCTTTCTTTTTTGGCTGAATAATATTCCATTGTGTATATATATCTTCTTTATCCATTCATCAACACTTGGGCTATTTCCACCATTTAGCTATTGTAAATAATGCTGCTATAAACATAGTGATATGTGTATCCCTTCGAATTAGTATTTTTGTATTCTTTGGGTAAATATCCAATAGTGTCATCACTAGATCATAGGGTAGTTCTGTAGTTCTATTTTTTATTTTTTTAACATTTTTAAATGTTTATTTATTTTTGAGACAGAGCATGAGTGAGGGAGGGGCAGAGAGGGAGACACAGAATCCAGAGCAGGCTCCAGGCTCTGAGCTGTCAGAACAGAGCCCAACACAGGGCTCGAATCCATGAGCTGTTGAGATCGTGACCTGAACTGAAGTCAGACGCTTAACCCATTGAGCCATCCAGGTGCCCTATAGTTCTATTTTTAACTTTTGAGGAACCCCCTACTGTTTCCACAGTGGCCACACCAGTTTGCATTCCCACCAACAGTATCAGACAGCAGTTCTATTTCTCCACATTCTTGCCAACACTTGTTGTTGCTTGTGTAGTTGATTTTAGCCATTTGACAGGTGTGAGATGATATCTCAGTGTGGTTTTGATTTGCATTTCCCTGATGATTAGTGATGTTGAGCATCTTTTCATGTGTCGGTTGGCCATCTGGATGTCTTCTTTGGAGAACGGTCTGGTTTTCAATAGAATTATTTGGTTTTTTTGGTGCTGAGTTGTGTAAGTTCTTTAAATATTTTGTATACTAACTCTTTATCAGATATGTCATTTGCAAATATCATTTCCCATTCAGTAGGTTGTCTTTTAGTTTTGTTGTTTTCTTTGCTGTGCAGAAGCTTTTTATTTTGATGTAGTCCTAATAGTTTATTGTTGCTTTAATTCCCTTGCCTCAGAAGACATATCTAGAAAAATGTTGCTACACGCTGCTAGGCCTTTTTAAACCAAAAACTGGTAACTCTACTGTACAAATTCCACAGCAGCAAGACATAAGGAATTCCTAAATTTTTAGGAAACATTAAAATACCTTCTTGAAGTTCTTCATTTCTTATTAACTTTCTCTTAGAGGTTATCAAGATATAACTTCTTGATATTGGGACATTAAAAACTGCAACATTGTAGGAGAAGTAACTGTCTTTCAATTTTAATATACTTCAACATACTTTTATATACTATATATAATTTTAATATACTTTTATACTAGTTTCATTAAAATATGCCATGATTGGGACGCCTGGGTGGCTCAGTCAGTTAAGCGCCCAACTCGATTTCAGCTCCTGTCATGATTTCACAGTTTATGAGATTGAGCCCTGTGCCGGGCTCAGCATGGACAGCACAGAGCCTGCTTGAGATTCTCTCTCTCCCTCTCTATCTGCTCCATCCCCTCTGCCCATCCCCTCTGGTCACACTTGTGAGTGTAAGTTCTCTCTCTCTCTCTCTCTCTCAAATAAATAAACTTTAAAAGAATATGTACTATGATAAAAATAAAACTATTTCTTCATTCTTGACACTACCCTCAATTCGAAGTAACCAAATAATTTTACCACTTCCTATAAAAATTTCTATAGATTTATCTATCATTACCCCATTTTTAGGTTATACATGATTTTTAAAGTATGTTAAAATATTTTTTAAACTTACCCTGAAACATGCAACATCAGCAGCATGTAGAAGACAAAGAAGAGATTATGAGTATACCAGAAGATGTCGTAATTAGAAACTCTGAAAAAACAAATAACTTAATTTCAATGCCACTTTACATTCCATCATTTCAAACACGTGTCAAAATTGAAGAAAGTTAAAATAGGAGTTCATCTGAGATTTATCTATTAAGATCAAAGTATTAACATACCATGCAGAGAGAACTGACAATATTATAACACTTTATAATTTTGAAGGTTCTTTGTATTTCAAATAAAGATACATGGAAAGAATTAAAATGAAATGTTTAAAGTAATTATGAGTTTTAGGAGTAGGTAATAGGCTGCTAATATGTATTTTTACTGTCCTTTTGATCAATATTCTCAATTTTCAGATGATATCTAAAACAAATATTCCTCCTATCCCTACATAGTGTGAGAGTACTCCAAAGGAAAGTAAAATTGAGAGACATTAAATAGATGCTCATTAAAGTTTTATATTCTTTTCCTTAACAGCCTATATGCTAAAAATAACACCTTGGTGTTATCGCCCTGAGGGAGGACAAAGAGCCTTAAAAAGTGGTATGGTAAGCATAATTTATGAAACTTTTGAGAAAAGTAAAAAAACTAACAGATATTTTATTTCATATGTCTGGGTAGATATTCAAATATTAGAATCTTGGAGGTGGAAGGCAGATATTAGTAAAAGCTTCTGACAGGAGTCTGATATGACCCCTAGAACTTTCAGAACCCCTGAGTTAAGCAATATCCAATTGGTTTGACATTTACTCCATCTACAGCTTCTGTTATTATTATCAAGATCATTCATATCCTTGGATCATATGCCTTTTGGCATATATCCAATTCTTTTTGAACCTAAATTCCTGGAAGTGGAATTACTACATTGAAAGACACTCATTTTGTTTTTGATACACATTGCAAATTGCTCTCTGAACATGTTTTATCAATTATAAACCCAACTGTAGGGTAGGAGAGCCTGTTTCCCCAAACTCAGACTCCACTTTATACATTTTCATTATTTTATGTAAGTGGAATTGGGTATGATTTCCCTTCTGTGTTACTCACCTTAAATTCTTCTGTGATTTATCTCTTCATGATAATTATCCATTTCTACAGTATATTTTTCTTAATTGTTGAGTGTAAACTATTTAAATTCTAAGCATGTTCGATATAATTTAAACATGTTCCATATAATTTTAAGAATTTATTATTGGGCAAAGTTTCTTCTAAATTTTTAATGACATAATTTTTTTTTACAGTTATCTCTTAATTTATCTCGAATTTCATTCACTTAAGCCTTACTTTCCTCCTAAGTTTGTACTGGCCTCTTTATTATTTGGCAGCCAAAATCTCCTACAGGGCTTTCTATCAACTCTATCATTAGTTCAATTCCTTGGTAATTTTTGCAATTAAGTCCTATTCTGTTTGAAGTTACTGAAGCTAATCGTGTTAATGTTTAGTAAGCCACATTCCCTCTTTTACTTCTCTTTGGAACATGTTCTTGGATGCTCCCTCAGGTGAACTTTAGAACTGTTTTTGCAAAATTCAAAAACAAAATAATCTATCTTGTATTTTGATGGGAATTGCAACAAGCCTGCAAAATGAATGAGGAAGAACTCCATCTTTACAGTATGCAATCTTTATTCAAATCTCTACTTATTTCTGTCAGTGAAGTTCTGTGTTTTTCTGCATAGATTTCAACTAGTTTCTTATTAAGTTTATTTCTAGATATCCTATGTTTTTGTTACAATTGTAAGTGGTACCTTTTTATTTAATTTTCAAACTGATAATAGCTATTATATAAAAGCCATATTTAATATTTGTTTTGTATTCATTTACCTATTACAAATCTTTTATTTGGTGTAACACTAATTTTTTTTCCATAATTCTCGGATTTTCTGGCCAGATAATTACATATACCTTTCTGGAAATAATGATGATTTGTTGTTGCATTCTTTCTAATAATTCTAAATGTTTCATTTCTTATCATACATAATAATGGTAGAATTAAAAATATCACTTTTGGCATAACTTTCTTAGGAATGTATCTCATGTTTATTTTGTACGTATGAGTTTATAGTTCTGGCTTTTATATTTTTTAATTCTATAAAGGAAATTACTTCCTAGTTTACTCTGCTTATTTTAATTCAGAACTAGGGCTCAGATTTAATAACCACCATTTAAAAGTCTACAGAGATAAAAATACATTTGTATACCTGTCATCTGCTATTAAAATATATTACTTATTTTAATAGATTGACCCATAATAAACCATTGGTAAATTACTAGACTATATTCAACTGTTAGAAATCAAACATTAGAAGAAAAAAGAAATCAAATATTGGAGCCATTTATTCTCTTAATTTCTCTAATGCTTTATTTCCTCACTGCTCAAGAGAAGAGGAAGAAGAAGATTATCTCCATGATCCATTTAAGAATTCCATGATTCTCAAAATAAAGCTTGGAGAAAAGCAGAGTTGGTTTTATAGTCTCTTTTAAGGAAATGAAAAACTGAAGATTAATGAACATTCACTGAATTATTATGAGTACAAATATAAGGCTCAGTTGAAAATAGAAGCTGATCTTTATATTCCATTTTACAAAACTATCTCTCAATTAAGGATTTTTTAATAGATGTAGAACATTCATAGATCTTCAATCTTGCAAATAAATGTCAGATTCCCTTATTTTCCTTTAAGAACACTGGAAACTGCAAAATATATGTTCTTTAATATGCTTTACCTAACTAAAATAAAATTTCTCCCCACAAAATTGGCACTCTTGAGCACTAATGTTAGAGATTAGAGATTTGGTTTGCCTTCCTGTAAGGAGATTTTTAATTCTTATGAGAAGTCTTAAAAGTGTGCTTACTGTTTCACCAAGCCATTCTACATCTAGATAGTTTCCTTAGGATGTAAGTGAAAAAGTATGCAAAGACATATGGATGGGGGTGTGTGCTTCAGAACTGAAATACTATAAAAAATGGAATCAACCTAAAATATCCAACAATAGGGGAATTGGGAAAGTTATGTATATATGATGATATGCTGTTCAACAATAAAGAGGAAGACAGAGAAATATTTGTTAATGTACAAAAATGTTCCTAACATATTTAAATTAAAAGCAGATTTAAAATAACATGTTTAACATGATCCTGTATTAGTAATATACATAGACATATGAAGAGAGAGATCAGTAGTGTGAAAGGGAGAGAAAGAGAGTGATGTTGGTGGAGGTAGGAATTGGGGACTGAGTGAGCAAGGGCAAAGAGGATTAGCCTATAATCATCAAATCAGAAAGTTTATAGCGCTAAACTCTGAGAGGTGAGTTTACTTGTGACATTTTGGGGTGTGTGAATACGTACAGAGATGTGCTCAGAAGTGCAAAGATAGAATCATTTTAATATTGTATTGAGTAATTATTTTCAAAACACATATGTGTGTGCGTTTCCATTAAATCTCCCATCTCAAGTACAATAATTGGGGATTTTTGAATACTATGTATTATTTTTTCTTTTTGCTATCTTATCGAAAAAGTTTGACCAGAAACATAAGATGCTGTAAAATATTATGACATACAGAATGTATCCATCAGAAAGAACATGTGAAAGTGTTCATGAAAATGTATGCCTGCAACTGCTCAAAATCTCATAACTAGAATAAATATGCATGTAGATATTTTCAATTATTTTAGCAGATGTCAACGAACCATGTTCCCAAAGCTTCATTTAGAATACTGCAATAAACTGCAGCAGGAAACGAGTGACAAAATAATTATGTTATATTCCTTTGCATACATGTTGATTTCAATCTCATGTCTTGTAGAGATACACTATCCTTTCAGAAGGATGACCCTGAAGAACTCAAATTTCCTCAGTCATCAAAAAGTCTCCACATATGTTTCCTTACCAACACAGACTGCTTGACTAAACAAAGAGATTTTTCAAAAGCAGGAAATGATATATGGAAATGTCTCTACTTCACTCTTAGTTTTCCAGAATAGTCCATTAACCATAATACTGATTGCACTGGCTAAGCATTCCAGTTAATCAAGACTTTTTCTAAAGTCTTGAAGATAACCTGATGAAAACCTAAATACTCAGGCCAGTAAACATTGATATAATCAGTCTGACACTCACCGTATCGCATATGTAGAAGCTGTAATCATCAGGAAGAGCACCAACACCATGCAGACCCCTGTCAGTCCAGGAACTATAAAAAAAGTATATAAGTACATTTAACTTAACCCATACTGAGAAAAAAAGTACAAAAAATTATTACCTTAAAAGCCAAAGGACTATGCTGCTCTGTGGGAAGCCCAATTCAAATCACATATCTCTTTGTATGTTCCCTCTCAAAAAAAAGCCTTTTTAAAATTAGCACAGGTTCAAGGTACTTAAAACAAAGCAATCTTTTCTACCTTTAAAAGAAGAGTCCACCTTAGTATTTTCATGTATCCCACTCAGAATGGTGGATGTGTACATACGTCTGCGGGGACATGCTCTACCAAATGCACACAAGATATCAAATGTCAATAATGAAAACAACAGAGAAAAATTAAACATGTTTAATGGGGAGGCAAGGAGGAGCAGGAAGGAAAGACTTCCAAAGGCACAAAGAAATTTTAAAGGGTGAGTGTTAAGATCTATTCCTTATATTGATAGTGATGATGGTTTTGTAAATATATACAGTATTAAAACTTATGAGTGTGTATTAAAGAGATGCATTTTATTATATCTTAATTCTACATGAATAAAGCTATTTTAAAGGAGGAAAAAATATACAGTGGGACTGAGTTGATATCCAACACCTTTTACTGTTTTGGTTTTCTCTACCACAGTACGAAAACTCCCTGACTCTCTCAGCCCTCCTTTTATGGAACCTAGTAGCATCTCCAGTCTCAATTCAAATAATTTCTTTCGGGCTCCACTACCCAGAATAATTTTAAAGAAATAAACAAAACCTAAAGCTTTCTAAAAACCACAACTTCAACTGTAGAACAAAAAATGGTAGATTTCAAGAAAAAAGAATTACAGTGCTGATGTTTTAAGAACACTTACAGGCCTGTCTCCTTAGTATGAAAAATGGGCTGTTAATTGGTGCTTCTGATATAATAATCATTTTTTAACAAAGAAAAAAATTACAGTGCTTTTCAACTTAATACTGATGTGATAGATGGCTAAATCCAATGTTAGTCTGTATAACATATCCAAAATGAATAGGTGATATGCTGGATCAAAAAGAACTAAAATCATAAGAGTCACAGTTCAATATATCCTATTAATACCAAAATACCAAAAAAAAAATAATACCAAATACCAAATAATCCTGTCTACAAGCTACCATTATTTGCTCTTACAATCATATGAGCAACAGTAAGCCCTAAATACCCTTGCTCAGAGATTCCATCTTAAATCTTTATGGAAAGCTACTGAAACAATTGTGTCTGCAAAAGTATAGACATCCCCCAGCTTCTGTACTTGCCAAGGAACCACCTAGAACATAGAAGGGCCACCATGGACTATAAGCCCCTAGCAGGAGCAGACAAACTGGGAACAAATAGGAGTGATACAGGTGTGCATCATTAGGATTCCAACAGTTTAGAATCACTGGAAAATGCTAGAAATATCAGTACAGTAGAAACAAGTTTCTACTTGTAAAGGGCCACATGAGAAATTAAGGAGCTAGTTTTTGTATACTTAATACTTGAACACTCTCTCCTCCTCAGTCTTCCCAATACACAGATTTGGAAGCCTAACAAGACTTGCCTTTCCCGATGTGCCTAATGCAAATCATCTCTTCTCTATACTTCTTTCCCAGGACCCTCCCTTCCCTTTATCTTTCCTATTGCCCCAGGTGAATACTAACTTCCTAGAGGTAAGAGAAGAACAAGACAACTATATATAACTAGTTCACACTAGAAGACTAATAGTACAGAAAAACGGTACTTACAAAAAAACAGCATGCCTACAAAAGGACCCAGACTTTCCACTCCCAAGTATTTTCCCCAAAGAAACACAAACACATATCCGTACAAAGACTGGTACAAAAATATTCATAGCCACTTTTTTTTTAACAGTTAAAACCTATAACAATTCAAATCTCCATCAACAGATGAATAGGTAAATAATTGTGGTATTATCTCTACCTGGAACACTAATCGGCAATTAAAAAAAACCACCATGTGCTATATGCAACAACATACATGAATCACAAAATTATCAGACTGAGTGATATCACTCTTCCCCTTAAAAAAAATCCCAAGAGTACAAACTCTGTGATTCTTTTTATATAATATTCTAGAAAATCCAAACCATTATCCAGTGATAGAAAGCAGATCAACTACAGGATATATTATAAAGGCACAAAAAGCTTTATGAAATGATAAATATATTTGTTATCTTGATTTGTGTCTTGGTTTCACAAGTGTATACCTATGTCAAAAATCAATCAAATAGCATAATTTACATATGTATAATCTAGTGCACTTCAATTATCACTCAATAAATTTAAAGAAGAAAAAAAAGAGAAGGTCTTTCTCTCTGGCTTCAAGTAATTAAAAAAAACAACCAAACCTTATACGACCAAATGAATAAATAAATGATAGAATCCCAGATGGTTACATGATGTGAAATTTGTGGTTGGAGAGGCCTTTCCAATAATTTTCATGGGACTTCATTAAGGTCTACTGTGTCTGCATACAAGATTCCCCATGTGGTTCTAAATATGCCAAAATTAGTTATGGAATGTCTACAAATCACTTCAGCAGGACACCTGAAAAAACTGAGTATGTTTAGTATAGAGGCATAATTTCCAAAGTATATTATTTGAACATTAATTCCTTGAGATATTAATTTCTATTACTCAAAAGTGTAATAACCATTCCTTAAAGAGTCACAGAACATGTTAGTATATTAAAGTCTCTGGGAAGTACTAGCACAAAGAAACCAGAAACAGATCTTTCCTCAAACATTTAACTAGAGAACTCCTTCTACAGCAGAACACAGAAAACATATTGGAAAGACTTAGAGGGGGTGAAATAGTTGACATCAGTCATTTGAAGATGAAGTTGACAACTTGGCTGACGGGATGCACATCCTGGGATTAATGGTCCTGTTACTGTCCCTCAGGCCAAACCCCAGTCTTACTGGATTTCATCTGGAGATTTAGGAGAATCAATTCAACACTTTTTAATTTTCTTTCAGATTTATGAAGTTATCTTTTTTTATCTAAAGGATTCATGTTTCCTTTCTATCTTCCTGAAGTATAAAAAGACCAGTGTTTATAATTTATAAAGTAATAGACCAGTTCAATGGTCTATTAACAATGAAAAGGAAAAAATTATTATAATTACAATGGTCAAAAAAAATGGAGTACTTTAAGAAGCTATGATTTTCTGACACTGGGATTAAACAGAGGTTAGCTAATTGATTATCTAGATGTAAAGAAGATCTATGTAACAAGTAGTAGAGTTAAACAAATGGCTTTTATCTTCAATGACTATTTTCTGGGCATCTGTAATGTACTTTTAAGTGATAGAAAAAATTAATCCTGCTCTGAAAGAAATTCTAGTCCAGTGTGGAAGATAAGCCAGACAAATGCAACATAGGGCATTAAATGCTACAAGAGAGCTAAGCATTGAGTGTTTTCCAGGATACATCAAAGGGCACCCTATCCTAGCTTTCGATGACAGCTCAGCTAAGATCCAATATATTAGTCTCTATTACTACACAAATTCCAAAAGTCAGGAAACACAGGTTGGAAATTACGGAGCTAGTCAAAGCTTACTGGGCCAAGTTACTTGCCAAAGTGAATTACATTGAGAACTCTTTGAATCCTTCAAATTATAAAGCAAAAAACCTACACTTGTTTCCTTAGAAAATGACATGCTTGTATGTTTATTTTTATTACTTTTTATCTATGCATATTAGATTTCATTAATTAGTTACCTTTAAAATGAATGACTGCACTATATTCCCAAGTCTAGAAGACACTGAGAGATCATTTTCATCCATATCCAGATGTGGTCAGAAATATACCATCTTGTACTCATTATCCTGTTTTTTTCCAACATAACTGGAAACACAATTCTATTTGTTTTTGAGGGTTTTTGTAATTGAAATTGGATAGTATGCATTTTATTCTCATCATACAAAGTACTACCAAATTTGGAAATGGCATAGTAAATATTTTGAAATCCATGTTTGACTAACCTAATCTTTAAACTTGTTTTATTTTATAAATTCTTAATGTTTTTAACATTTCTTACTGAGTGATCTAACTACCATATTTCATGTCACTTGAACTTTTTCTACAAAACAATCTTAATTTCTCAGTTGTAGATTACATTGAAATATATTTAAAGGCAGAGAGAAGACTCTATGTAACAAACAACCTAAACTCCAAGAAATATATTAACCAATAAAAAGTAGGCTTTATCATTAGAACATCTAAAAACATGCATGTGTTCCTCCATCAGAAACTTGATTCTTCCTAGGCACTGTACCTAACAACGTTCATAGCTATGAAACAGTTTTTTAATCAGAGACTTACTAGTAATACAAAGCTAGACTAAGTCTATTTGTAGAAAACTGTCTTCTCCCCTCCCCCTCCTTTGATTCTGGTTTGTTCTCTCACCTACTACTCAGTAGGGTCAATCAGATGCCCTAGAAGCTCTAGACTCATACATAGGGGTTCGGGCCTGTGTTCCAAGCTGACAACCTGGGAAGTGGTGCTTCCTTCTGGCCAGCACAGAATTTCTTTCATGAAATGGTGTAGACTGAGACACTAAAATGATGCTGATATACTGATTTGGGGTGATTCAAGTTGTTTTTAGTGACAGAAACCCCCCCCCCAAAAAAATTTACCTGAGGCTCTGCATGCCCTAGGGGAAGCCCAGCCTCACACTGGAGAACTCACCTTCGCGTGGAGAAGACTGGGCATGCACGGAAATAAAGTACTCTCCAACATAGTATTTTACTATGTATCTTTAGGAACCCATGCCAAAAAAGAGAGCAGCTCTGCCTAGTGGAATCAAGGAGGAATTTCTGCATGATGAGGTGTGTCAGCTGAGGCTGGAAGGCTGAACAAAAGCTGAGCAGGGTAAAAAAAAAAGAGAGAGAGAGAGAGAGAGAGAGAGAGAGAATAGGGTAAGAAAGTAGACAAAAGTTAGGTGTTGCAAGAAGGGAATTACAAGAGTATGATAAGATGCTCAATAAGGGTGAAGCAGAAGCTCCTGAGATACCTGGGAAGGTTAAAAAATGTACGGTCGGGTCACACTACAGAGACTCAGTAGGATGGAGCCAGAAAATTTGTATTTTTAAGTATCATCTCTACTTAGTACAACACCACTCATGGAACCTTTTGGGGAAAAAAACATAGGAATGTGGGGTTTCAGGCTAGATGGAGAGACCACCTGCTTATATATAAGTATTCATTATACCAAGACTCTGAATGTAATATCTTGGTCATATAAGACATCCTTTTATATTTTTGTAAACTAAACTTTCCCAAACATTTTAAATGTCCCCATGTTTTACCCAAACTTTGTGTTGTGCAAAATAATATTAAAACAAAGTTTTATGTAAAATTAATTCATATGAACCAAAAAATATATTGATTCACACATAAGGTTTTGTTTTTCTGCTTTTTCTCCCTCTTATTTCTCATCCAATTCTTAAGGCTTAAATGAAAAACATGTGTTCAATGAGCAAAGTTGTAAACAAAACTAAATTATGTTCCTAAAGAGAAAACTGTAGAATACTTTGCATATACAGGCAGGAAAAAAAAACATATATTTTATAAACCGAAATATGCTGTTGTGTCCTCACTTGTGAGAAGGAAGGGGAAAAACATCTGAATTATTGCTATTTTCATCATAATATTGATTTAAGAGAAAAACAATGCATTTGAAAGAGCCATGCACCTCAGTCCTCTAGGCAAATCTGATCCTTAATAGGGCGTTTGTGATAGCCAAACCTTTATGATAGACCATCTCAACTATCTAGTAATCATCTTCATTGAAATATGTGCTAAAAATCCCCCAAATGCAGTTTTCTCCTTTCATCATATAAGGTTGAGAAAGAGAAGAGTTTTAGTAAGAATTATACTAACAACAGGACAAAATTTTGAGATGTTTAAATGCGCTTTAGTAAATTAACTGTCTAGACTGAGATTTCATGGACAATATGTTTGGAAAGGAAAAGTAAATTACAAATGAAAAAGGAGTCCCATTATAAGAAAAATAATGGATTTTAATGACTGTTTCTCCCCATTTTATATAGGTTCTAAAGATGACAAAGTATCCTACAAAATTACTGAGTTATAAGAACCACATTGATACTCAGAGTGCTTGGTGTTTCTTTCCAGTACCTTGAGGGCAAGAGCCTGTTCCGTGTGTATCATCTCCAATAGGACTTGCCACAGCTGTGGGCACAAAGCAGGTCCTCAAAAAGCCTATGGCATCACACTTTTGTCATTGGAAGAACATATGGAAGGCAAATGCATTCACTTATTTTTTACTCTTTATTCGTTTGAACCCCATAGTTTGCCTTGTCCCCTGCTTTCATTGCCAACTTATGCTTGATCTCCTAACATTGGTTCTGATTGCAAATTTTCCATGTTGTATCTTAATATATATTTAATTGCTGTGTAGTTTGATGATGCTTATTTTCATAGTTTTCCCTCTACAGAAAGAGCAATGAATAACAACTTACCAGTTGTGAAGAGAAGTTTTCTAGGATCCTGAGAAAAAGGGAAAAAAATTGACTGAAAAATAGAACATTGATAATGTAAAATTCTACAAGGATTCTGCTAGGTATGAGATCCATTAGGCATTTAAGATGTATTCTCCCAATGGAAATGAGAAATTCAATTAAGTTTCATAATGTTTTCATGATACTAGAGGAGATCATAACAAGTACAAAATCCAACACAGAGAAGACTACCTTTCTAAGAAAGAAAGAGCACTGGATGAAGAGTCAGAAAGTGTAGACTTTCAACTACATGGCTAATTACAAATTAGTAGCAGTGGCCTGAAGCCCACACAAAGACCACTTGGAGACTCAACATCTTTGGCTATAATGTGGAAACATTCATACATACTTTGTCCACCATAATGGCCAAATTGCACCTATGAGGTATCAAGACAATGAAAATCAAAGGTAATAAAATATGTAGGGAGGGCTGTACACTGTAAATTTAGTGCAGAAAATACTAATTGAATACTTACAATAATGCAAATACTGTGAAAAGTAGTGGTGATACTCAAATAAAATGGATGGGTTCCTGTTGCTCAGAAATATAAAACTTAATATTGTTAGTGTAATCTTTCCTTTAAACTACATCTCTCATGGTGTAATGGACCTTAGGCAACTCCTTTTCTATCTTCTGAGATCAGTCCCCAGTAGATTTGTGGATTTGTTTTTCATCCTAATGGTGCTTAATATTGCACAACTTTGGAAATTCTTTTCTATGCTTCCATTGAATCTGGAGTCAGGCCAAACTATATACAAAGTGGGAAGCCATTTATATGAAATAATTGCAGAAGCCTTGACTAAGGGCCACTTGCCCAGCAAGAGTATAACTTCATCCCGTTGGGGCCAGATGACTTCTACCTCTGACATGAGAAAAATAGCTGAAGGGTAACCTAGAGTAACCTAATCAATAAACAGCTAGTGAAAATACAAGACAAGCTGAACAAAGAGTAATGCCAGAAATCTGAACCAATGGCTGTGGGAACTCAGAGGATAGAACAATCACTACTGCCAGGAAATGAAGACGGAATGTGAGACAGCAGGAGACAGTTTCATAGATGACAAGATGAGGCAGATTCATGTGGGCCATCCAGAGTGTGCCATCCAGTAGCTAGAAGGTGGGTCACTAGAAATCTGGAAAAGACAGAGAGAGAGCACAAAGCACATGGACAATACAGTGCATGGCACAAATCCTTCTTCCTCAAAGACAACCCACAAAAGACTCTATCTGTTTATGCATGCAATGTGTGTGCCTGTGTGTGTGTGCGCACGCGCTTGTGTTTTCATCTTCATCTAGCACATTGTCTGATACCTACAAGGTGCTCAAAGATAAAAAAGAGAGGGAGAAAAAAGAGAAAGAAGTAACGAAGGAAATAAAGAAAAGAGAAATAGAAATTAAAGCAATGAGTTACCATTTTTCATTCATCAGACTGGCAAAAATGAAAGAAAAACAAAAACAAGGGAGGTGTAGCTAGAAGTATTCTGACAAACTTGGTAGAAGTATGTCCACTGGGGAAGGCTTTATGGAAAACAATTTGGCAATGTCCATCAAAATTAAAAATGTGTGGGGCGCCTGGGTGGCTCAGTTGGTTAAGCAGCCAACTCTTGATCTCAGCTCAGGTCATGATCTCGCTGTTTGCAAGTTTGAGCCCTGCATCCAGCTCCTTGCTGACAGCACAGAGCCTGCTGGGGATTCTATCTCTCTCTCTCTCTCTCTCTCTCTGCATCTCTCCTGCTCTCTCTTGCTCTCTCTCAAAATAAATAAATAAACTTTTAAAAAAATTTTTAAAAAAACTAAAAATGTGCATACCTTTGAAACCAAATTCTACTTCTAGGAATCTGCCTAGTGGAAGCATATAAAAAAATCAATTTCTTGGAGTCTGGTTCATAACAAAAACTCAAAAACAACCTAAACATCTGTGAATAAGGAAAAGGCTAAAAATAAACTATCATATATTAATATGAAGAGAATGATAGATCTATACTTTCTGATATGGCAAGCTACAGCACATGTAATTATAGAAATAAGAACAGTGCTGATGAGTATGTTTCATAAAATACCACTCAAACTATCTTATAAGAGAACAGAAAGTTATTAACTGTGGCTACTTTTGAAGAGGGTTTCATTCTTTAAGCTTCATTTGCTTGAGAGTTTTAAAATATTTTCTTTTGAGCATGTATCCTACATAAAATGAAATAAAGGTAATAACTACAGACCCTAAAATGACTAAAAATATTGGAATATTAAGCAAAAGCATATGACATTAAAATGATAGAACCATGAGAGGCACTTGGGTGGCTCAGTGGGTTCAGCGTCTGACTCTTGATTTCGGCTCAGGTCATGATCTCATGGTTTCGTAAGATCAAGCCCCGCATGGGGCTCCGTGCTGACAGCGTGCAGAGCCTGCTTGAGATTCTCTCCCTCTCCCTCATTCTCTGCCCCTCCCCTGCTCTCTCTCTCTGTCTCAAAAATAAATAAATAAATAAACTTTTTTAAAAAAAGTGATAGAACCATTATAGTTATTAAAGACCTGAGATTACCAAAACAAAAGAGAGAAGCAAAGAAGGAAAGATAAATAGAAAGCTGCATGGCAGAGGCAGGAACCAGGAAATCCGTGTGCTATGGGCAGAGGAGGATAGAGGAATAAGAGTAGGCAGCAGGAGATGGGAACAGTGGTGGCTTCGTTCTGAAATCACTACATATGAAGAGCTCCCACTGGCATGTGGCGAAGCTGGATTTGTCAGTGGTTCTTAACGCTAGGTGCTCAGTGCAATTATCAGTGCTTAACCCCCCCAACCCAGACCAGTTAAACCATTTTGGCATTTTTAAGAATACTAGTGTCTGGTCAAAGAACTTAGCAAAGGCTGCTTCCTATTTTGGTTTTGTGACTTTTTTCTGTGTTTGTTGTTAGTGCGCCCTTTGTATTGTTTTGAAAAGGCGATCAAGCACATAACCACAGCAGTGTTAGTCTAGATAACTCAGGTGATTCTCGGAAGAGAAAATGGAGCTGGGGAAGAGGGGGAACGATCTTACAAAGTCACTACCAGACTTTAGCAGAACAAGATGGAGGTGTGATCAAATTCGACGCCCAGCAGTTTGATTCTGATGCAGTCTTGGCACGAAGCAAAAGAAGACAGAGGAAAGTCAGGATGAAAGTACTGAGCAACAGAGAGCTAACCAGGGCCATACATGTGTCCATCAGGCTCTGGCCCAGCTCCGCACATACAATTTCATCTCATGGGTGGCTTCACATGGAGAAAAGCAGCCCTATGTCAGATATTGCCCACTAAAGAATTCAGCTCATGGTCCCCTATTTCAAGGATTAAAACAAAACAGAGTAACCACTAAAACTCAATAATATTTTTTTAAGTCAAATAAACTGATTACCCTGTATCCTCAAATAGTCAACCTGGGTCTCTGCCCTTTGTCGCCCAAGCACAGTATCCAAGTTATTAAAAAGTTTTTGCCCTGTAAAGACACCGCTGGGCATCTCCGCTGGGTAGGAATCAGAGAACGCTGTTGGGAGGCAGAAGGCAGTCCTGAGTGGCAGCCATCGGAACACTGCAGAACATAGAAAGTTCTCCACCTCCCATTTTCAGCAGGAGAGACTGTGAAATAGTAATTACCTATATTTTCTATTGAAAAGGAACAAAACTCAACTTGACAACTGCATTTTAAAAGCACTCAAAGGGAGCAGCAAAGTACAAATTTTCCATGAAAATCACAGACCTTCATCAGTCACCTCACGACAAGTGAAAGGAAAATGAGAAGAGGGAGACCACCCACCTCATCTCGGTATCTTGCTGCATTTAGTTCAACGAAATCCTCACTGTAGTTCACTGAGAAGTTGAGAGCGTTTACCAGATGGGCAGCCACATGCACACCTATGGAAACACAGGAGGCTCAAATCAGTGGGGTTTTTCTATATGCTCCACGAAGAGGACTCATTTCCTCTCCCTGAGTAAACACAGGGTCACAAGTTGACAGCTGATCTGAGCAACAAAATATTAAATTGAAAGGGGAAATTTTAAAGACACAAAAATCTTGATTACTGACAGTTTAGTATTAGAAATCATGTAAAGAGGGGCCCATGGGTGGCTCAGTCGGTTGAGCGACCGGCTTCGGCTCAGGTCATGATCTTGCGGTTGGTGGGTTCGAGCCCGGTGTAGGGCTCTGTGCTGACAGCTAGCTCAGAGCCTGAAGCCTGCTCGGATTCTGTATCTCCCTCTCTCTCTGACCCTCCCCTGCTCACACTGTCGATCTCTCTCTCTCTCAAAAATAAATAAAACATTAGAGAAAAATTTTTAATAAAAAATATATAAAAAATAAAGAAATCATGTAAAGAAACTGATTTTTCAAAAGCTAGAATAAAATAACCCTAGCAAGTCAGGGTTAGGAAACTCATACACATATACTTACACATGTAAATGTCTGAGGATATGAGCATGCACATATTTATTTAAACAGCTCCTAGATATTTCAGTTATTCTACATTTTTCATCTCTCCTCTAGCTCCCAAATTTGTTGCATATATCTTATATATTTCACTGTCACTCAACCTAAAATATAGACCCCCTGGAAGGCTTTTAACCAGTTAAAATTTCTCACAACCCATAAATTCAAATCATAACATCCTAAACCCAACAGCAAAAGTGTTGGTAATCACTTCATTGGGATTAAAAACCCAGGAAAATAATAATTACCATTTAACAATTCTACCTACAGTGGCACAGCAGACAGAGAGCTTAACTGACTCAAAGCTCTCACAAAAGACTCAAGTGTTAGGAAATTACTAGAGAGTTAAAGACAAATTCATTTTGGCATGGCCAGGTGAAAGGAAAATTATCTTGAGGAGGCTGGACAAGGAAGGAAAAAACAAACTTGTGCATCAAATGATAACACCTTCCCCCTTCTCAATCTTTTCTTATAAGTGAAATAAGGGAGGTAAAAGAAAAAAAATAATTAGTAGTTGGAAATCCAGTTTTCTTGGTCACACTGTTTACCTACCAACACCTCAGATTAGTTCTCTGTAAAATGACAATGACTAAAATAGGAGACTTAATGAGATAAGTGACCTGAAACTGGTTAGTGAACCATACAGTCTATACAAATATATGGAGTGCAGTTATTCAACAGAAAATATGGTGTGGAAACTAGAAAACTCTACGGTCCCCTCCAACCTAGCATATGAGATATAGATACGCCAAAAGTTCTAAAGTACTTACAAAGACACACAGAAGTGAAAGAAAGACTAGAATGCTAAATAAAATGTTAGTTAACTAATTGATAAGCTCCTGCCAGAATCAAAAAGGGGAAAAGATCCCACAAAAAGCAGACAGGAAGTTAGAAGTGGGTTAACTCACAAGCAAGGACAGAGTTCTAAGAAAATTTTTAAAAGGGTGCCCTGGTGAGACTTAACTATGGCATAGGCATAAAATATAACTTAAGCAAAACTGTCTGTGTCCTATAGCTCTATCATGTCTGAAATATACAAGTTTAAAAAAATCCCTTCAGGATATAAGAGTGCTGATGCATAGGGGCACATGTACCCCAATGTTTACAGCAGCACTTTCAACAATAGCCAAATCATGGAAACAGCCTAAATGTCCATCAACTGAGAAATGGATCAAGAAGATGTGGTTTATATATACAATGGAATATGACATGGCAATGAGAAAGAATGAAATCTGGCCATTCGTAGCAACATGGATGGAACTCGAGTGTGTTATGCTCAGTGAAATAAGTCAGCAGAGAGGGACAGATACCATATGTTTTCACTCATATGTGAAACAGAAGAAACTTAACAGAGGACAATGGGGGAGGGGAAGGGGAAAATAGTTAAGGAGAGGGAGGGAGGCAAACCATAAGAGACTCTTAAATACTGAGAACAAACTGAGGGCTGATGGGGATGGGGGAGGGGAAAAGGGGTGATGGGCATGGAGGAGGGCAATTGTTGGGATGAGAACTGGGTGTTATATGGAAACCAACTTGACACTAAACTATAAAAGAAAAAACAATAAAATAAAATAATATATAAAATAGAAAAAAATTTTAATAAAAAGTATTCATTACTCTAAGAAAAATCCCTTCATTTTAAATTAAAGGTTTATATGTTAACTACATACATATATTATGGCTCATTCTTTCTGAATTCTCCTGGAAAAAGCCCTAGGTAATGCTGTATGAGACACACCCTTAAGGGATACATTCACCTTCTTTAAAGATCTTTTAGGTCAAAAGCATTCAGGGCTTCTAATTTTGGGGAGCAGGGAAAAAGCCAGGCCAGGCATTTTGAGCAGATTTTCCCATTTAATTCTCACAACAAAACAATGAGGTGGGTAGAAGCATCTCTTTTCTACAGATAAGAAAACTAAGGTTTGGGGCACCTGGGTGGC
>CM053575.1:66730062-66792900 GCA_028646485.1 Cryptoprocta ferox
CTAAAAGGCTTATCCCACACCCCACTGTCCCCCCAGAGCCTCACCCCTCTATGACTGCTCTGATCAAAGGTAATCTATCCTCCAGTGAATTTTTCCAGAGAGAGCAATCCATTCCACTGTCAAAAACTTCTTTTGCTTTCTTACACTTACATGAAGTCCATGTCTCTGTAACTTCTACCCACCAGGTAGCTCTAGATAATAATATTCCTAACCTGAAGATAAAAGAGGAATGATTTCTTAGTCCAATCTTGTTTTCTTCATGCTAAACATTATTAGTTGCCTTTGAAATTCTTGAAATAATGTTAGGACGCCCTCTCACCTCAGTGACCTTTCCCAGTTCACCAGAATTCAGTACATAGACAAATAGTAGCAGGCCCTACTGAAGAACATCATCTCCCTCACAAAGTACATGCTTGATCTTCGCTAATTCTAAGACTGTGCTATATTGTAGGGCAACTATGTTACATAATGGCTCATCTTGAGTTTACAACATAGAGATTTCTCACATGAGTTGCTATCAAGCAATGATCCCTATGCTACATTGCAAAAAACAATGAAGGTGAGAGAGAGCACGTATATAAATGCAAGGATGATTTCGTTTTAGACTATTCTATCATATTGGGTATAGAGCCTATATTCTGATATTTTTTCTTCTCAGTTTTCTTTAGCTGAAAATTATACATTCATGTTTTCCACTTCTCCATCCAAGTGCTTGACAGACCTATTAAAGTGTTAACAAAATCCTGTGGAAATAGTTGACTTGCAAAAACAAAATTACCTTTTCTGGTATATTAACTTTCAAATAAACATTTTGCTCTCAAATGGGAAGCTTCCCAGCAATTCTGAGGAAATATGACATTCTACATGTAAATATCTATGCAATACTATTGTTAAAGGGATTTGAAAAGGCCAGAGAAGTATTAATAGTAGCTTTAATAATTGTCATTTTTCTAGCTACCCTCTTAGGGAGTCAACAATTAGTTACTTCCAGGAAAAAAATAAAAATTACCATAGAGGTTTATAAACAATTATTTTATATTCTGACTTGGTATTTTGTGTTTGTCTGAAATTATGTAAATTTGTACTCATTCAGGTCAATTTTATTGACTCTTTTCCCCCAAGGAAATATTTTTAATCAAACCAAATGAATCCTACATAACACCTAAGACATGCATGTCTTACAGTCACAGAACCTGTAGCTCTTTCATGGGCTTTACATGTTATTCAGCACAATCTTCTTTTTGCCACTACCTATGCCACTGGTTTGGAAAGAAACAGGGACTAGAACCTAGGCCTGCCTCCGTGCTATCTGACGTTGCCTTAGAGCATGTCACTCCCCAGGACGGAGATGTGAATTCAGATGTCTTGTCTAGCAAACTTTCCAAACCATAATAGTTTCTTACCATTTCAGCTGTTTATCCTTTATCCAAAGGTTTCCCTATTGTTTTGTGTAACTCTTTAGAGAAAATTTTCCTAATCTGACTGCACTCTGAAATCATTTGATGGACTATTTAAAAATAAACACATCTCTGTTATGCTTTCTGAAATTTTGACTCCTTAGATCTAGAGAGGGACCCCAGGAGGTATACCCAGGCTTGACAATCACTGTTTTAGAATACACTTCAAAGTCAAACAAACCTGAGTTTAAAGCACCTTTTTGAGCTGTGTGGCCTTATGTAATTTTCTTATCCTGTCTCATTTTCCTTATCTATAAGATAAAAATAATACATCACCCTCAAAGGGTTATTGTATTAAATGAGCATATATAGTACTAAATGCAGGTGTCCAGCATATAGTAAAAAGTCAGCAGAAGCTATTATCGTAATCCTGGTCCCTGGCCACCCACAAATCTGTTCTAGTTTCAGAATTTAAATGTTCTTAAGGCATGCTTTCCTGTAAATAACTTGTTTCTGGCCTATCTTCCGATCCTCCACGCTGAGGAATAATATTCTAGTTGCAGCTATGACAGTTAAGTTTGATTGTACTCAGCTGTACAAACTTTCAAAGAAAAGTTCTAAGCAACTAGTGGGCATTCAATAAATAAATGGTGAATGAATGAATGAGCCTATGAAATGATCCTTCATTGTCCTCATTTTGCAAATTAAGGAAAAAATAATCAAAACCAAAAGTGATCACCCAAGTAATCTAGTTAATATATAGGATTAGAACTCAGACCTGCTCTTTCCATCATACCATATTGTCCTAGAACAGCAACTCTGCCTCCCCTTCCCCAACAGTCACCGTTCTCGAGACTAGGATTTGCTCTACGGAACTGCACAACACCCACTTTGAAGAAAACCTTCAGGGCCAATAAAGCTCTTTGATGAGACTTTATAGTCTCATGATGATAGATATTTCATCTAGTCCAACTTTCTTTTTGTACCGACTTATACTAAAAGTCCGTAAATAAGCCAGGGGCACCTGGGTGGCTCAGTTGGCTAAGCATCCAACTCTTGATTTCAGCTCAGGTCATGATTTCACGGTTCATGGGATTGAGTCCCACATTGGGCTATGTGCTGACAGCACAGATCCCGCTTGGGATTCTCTCTCTCTCTCTCTCTCTCTCTCTCTCTCTTCCCCTTCCCTCTCCCTCTCCCTGGCTCATGCTCTCTCAAAATAAATAAACATTTTTAATAACTGAATACAGTCTGTAAATAAGCCAAATTGATGATACTATAGGGCCAACTGGATATACTTTTATATTTAATGTGGCTCCTGGATGCATCACCCAGATCAGTTATTTCAAGTTTTACCCCCGTATCTCCATTCCGTATCCACAGCTCATGGTGTCGCCATGCCTTCTCTTTGTGATGGAATTCCACCTCTTTCATCCCCCGTATTTCCTCTGCAGTACTTTACATATTATATTGTAACATCGTAGCTATTTATCTCCTTGTGGTCCCCCCAGAGCTAGTGAGTGGCAGCAACGCTAAGTATCAATGTCCAAACTGCCTCTTGTTGTTGGGGACCTAAAAAATTCATGCTTGTTAATAGTGAAAATTTATTTTGAAAAAATATTCCTTGAAGAAAATATGCTTTTAGCAACGAAAGCCAAAGAAAAGTAGGCATGAGAGAGATACATGAACAAAAAGAGAAAATCCCATAAAGTAGTATATAGAATTTTCCAAAGAAACAGTATTTTTATTGTCTTTATAGTAACTAAAAAGGTCCATAGCAGACAATCAGAACAACATAGTTTTTCTAAATCTCTAAATCAAGCTTGTGGTCCTATTTTAAATTTCAATTTGTACCATTAATATGTTATAATAGGGATATGAATTTAGAATATGAGAGATATTTCAGGCAGACAAGATTGTACTTAAGGATTTAAAAAAAGACATTGCAATGAAAAGTTACTTCAAAAGTTGACTACCTATTTTGATATGGTTTCGTATGAAAATAATGAATAAAATGCCACGAGCTATCAGAAAGCAGTTAATAATAATCGGAGTAATTATTTCTTTAAAAAAATTCTAAAATAAACTACCAATTCAGTGGTCCTGGGATATATCCAAAAGCTCATGAATATCCCTTCATTCCATTATAAGCTGTAATTCATGCCAATGATCCTAGCTGGTTTCTGTCAACTAACTGCCCTGGAGACTTTTAACTATGATGTAATTTTTCACTCAAGTTGACCCTTCTTCCAATCTATAAACCTTTTTGTTTACACTGTCTCTGAAGAAAGAGGCTGGAGGGAAAAAATTGTTTCTATATAATTAAAGGGATCACTAAAAGAATAGAATCCATCCTGACTTTATATCCAGATTTCCTGATGCTTAACTCAAAGCTTTCCCTTATATGTGATCATCCTTCATTCTACCCTTTCTAGAAATAAACTTTCTTCCATTTTCAGTAGGAATGGAGTCCTTCCTTAGAAGTCTATTATAAATCAGAAAGAAATGTAGCTCTTACAGAGAGAGAAGAAGAAAGCAAGATTGTAACATGGTATTTCTGTCCAGATTTTGTCTACCTTATTTTTCCTGTGCCAAAAGCTCACAGAACAGAAGAGATTCACTTCTAGACCATGCGTCTGTCTGCAAAAGTTAAAGTTCAACATTAAGTGGGATCCAGAATTGCATTGAACACATTCCTGGTTTTCTACAGGCAACGCTGTCTGCTGAACAGGTCACCAGATTAAGAGGTACAACATTTTTATCACAGTTAATACCTGTGACCTCTACAAAGGTCATTGTCTCTAAAACCTAGAATTGGAGAACTTAACAAAACAATAATAAAAACCTCCTCCACTTTCTCTCATAGAGCTATTCTAAAAGGTAAAAATACATCAAATGAAAATGGTTTGACCTTTTTAGCTGACAAAATGGATTTTTTTTAATTCGCCTATTACATTCCTGTGGATGTTCATTGTTCATCTCTTATCTTCTACTCCTATCGACAGCACAAGAACAAGGGTCTCAAGAATTACAGTGCACTTGCTTTCACGTCATTGCTGCACTTTCTCCTCCTGCAGGAATCATTCATGCACAGGGAAAGGCACCAAGGAATGGCATGTATTTTGCAGAGCATGGGTGACTGGAAAGCTGAGACAGGCCTGTTTCTCCTCCATCACAGATCCAGCACATCTGATCACAATTACTGAATATTTATTTAGTCATCCCTCAGCTACTCTTCATCAGACATAATCATTCCAAAATCTTGCATCATTTTTCCTCATCTTTAAACCATTTTTAATTTCTCAACATTCCTCCTAAAATTTAGAAGCCAAAACAGATATACTAGTGGCCCGAATGCATGGAGTAATTTTTGAAAGGAAACAACAGTCATAGAAATGGTGCCCTCTCACTTGGTTAAGATTGCAATCAGACTACCCATAATGACATATATTAAAACTCATGTAGTAAATATAGGATATTCAATATTAAGATTTTTCTTGCATGACTGTCAATTAAGCATATCTATTTTACTCCTCCTGAACTCAATCCTATTTGTTAATAACTCTTAATTAATCTACAAAACTATCTGTAAGTGCTATCTTTGCCCTCAAAATACTAGCAATCTAGTTAGCTAACTCAGCTTGTCTTTTAACCCTAACTTTCAACTTTGAATCCAGTTGAATTTCTTCTAATCTTTCTTTAGAGGAAAAGCAAAGCAAAACAAAGCAAAACGAAACAAAACAGAAAACACTGGCTCCAAGAAGAAGCTGTCAGGTCTAAGAAAAAGAATTCTGGATACATCAAAATGGCCAAAATGCCTGAGAGAGTAGGTGCTCAGTAAAATGGACTGAATGAATGGATTGTTTGGTATGGACTATCTACCTAAATTTCCTGATGCATACATATTTACGCATTAGACTCTTCTAACAAATCTTTTAGAGTTTAACCAATCAACTTACAGCAGCCTACCCTAGTTCATCTGCTGGTAGAACAACACATTCCATCAAATGTAAGATGATAAAACAGTATATAGGAGAGGAAATGTAAATCAAAAATAATCTTTTCTTTTCCTAAAAAAGTAACATTTAATAGGTCCAAAATATCTCATGTTGGAATTTGTTTTAAAAAAAGTAGTATACAGTCTATTTGTCCGAGTGTGCATGTAAATTTCTACAAGGATACTCACTGCAGTATGGTATGTATATAAAAACAAAAAGAATAGAACTAAAATGATGAACGGTGGAGAAATATAAAACAAATTAACTATACATGGGATAGTGGTCAGCCATTGAAAATAAGTTAAACATATAATGGAAATGAAATAACAATATCCATAGTATATGCTGAATTAATAACATGCAGGTGCATATTTGTGTATTTGTATACATAGGCATATATACAGATATAGGCATTAACATAGATTATATAGATAAAGAAGTGGTTACCCTTTAGACGTAAAGGGGAGTTTCTAATTTTTTTCTATTGTAACACCAGTATTCAATGTACAGAAGTATGTATTTTGTTTGAAATGTAATATATTTTAACAATTAAGTACCAAGAACCAAACAGATAGATTACAATAAAAATTCACAGTAAGTGTAACTAATGAGTTATTACACTTTGAAATTCTAATAACATATCCAAAGTTAATAATTATAAAATGAGAGGGTATTCTATATAATGATTTTTTTAGGTTTATTTATTTATTTTGGGAGAGAGAGCAGCATGAACAGGGTAGGGGCAGAGAAAGAGAAGGAGAGAGAGAACCCCAAGCAGGCTCCACACCATCAGCACAGAGCACAGACATGGGGCTCAAACTCATGAACCATGAGATGATGAGCTGAGCTGAAATCAAGAGTCAGACACTTAACCAACTGAGCCACCTGGGCTCCCCACAATGTTCTTCACAGCATTTTCCGATTAGTGAACAGAAACCAACAGGATGTCTAAAAATTTGGGAGTGTTTAAGATAGGTGTGTTTGTATTTATTCAGTGAAATATTAAAAATTAAAAAATGCGGGGTTCCTGGGTGGCTTGGTCGGTGAAACTCCAACTTTGACTCAGGTCACATGATCTCATGGTTTGTGAGTTCGAACCCCGTGTCAGGCTCTGTGCTAACAGCTCGGAGCCTGGAGTCTGCTTCGGAATCTGTGTCTCCCTCTCTCTCTGCCCCTCCTCAACTCATGCTCTGTCTCTGTCTCTCCCTCTCAAAGATAAATAAACATTAGAAAAAAATTTTTAATAAATAAATAATTAAAATTAAAATTAAAAAATGTATGTTTAATAATGTAAATTTAACAATCTGTGACAATAGAAATAAACCTAATGTAATATTTTAACAATGCATGTTAAAAGGAGACTACAAAACTGTTTATTCTGAATGATCAGAGTATTATGTGTTTTGGTTTTTGTTTGGTTGTTTTTTAAATAGGCTCCATGCCTAAAATGGAACTCACAACCCTGAAATCAAGAGTGACATGCTTGGGGGCACCTGGGTGGCTCAGTTGGTTAAGTGTTTGACTTTGGCTCAGGTCATGATCTCATGGCTCCTGAGTTTGAGCCCAGCATAGGGCTCCTGCTGACAACATGGAGCCTGGAGGCTGCTTTGGATTTTTGTCTCCCTCTCTTTGCCCCTCCCCCCTTCGCACTTTGTCTCTCTCTCTCTTTCTCTCTCAAAAATAAATAAACATTTAAAAAGGTTTTTAATATTTCCAAATAAAAGAGTCACATGCTCTACTGACTGTGTCAGCCAGCTGCCTCATGAATAATCATAGTATTAAAAAAAAAGAAAGAAAAAACTTGTATTTAGGAAATACGCCAAAATGTTAACAGTGGTTATCTGTGGGTGCTGAGATATAAATACTTTTTTTGCGTTTTCTCTCATTTTCTATAGTAAATATGAAAAAGATTTAATAAATTTGAACATCACAAGAAAGATTATTTTCTAAAGAAAATGGAGTGGAAAAAGTCTTAAAAGTAATAATTGAGGGGCACCTGGGTGGCTTAGTTGGTTAAGCGTCCAACTTCAGCTCAGGTCATGATCTCACAGTTTGTGAGTTCGAGCCCCGCATCTGGCTCTGTGCTGACAGCTCAGAGCCTGGAGCCTGTTCTGGATTCTGTATCTCCCTCTCTCTCTTCCCCTCCCCCACTTGTGCTCTGTGTCTCTGCGTCTCTCAAAAATAAATAAATGTTTAAAAAAAAGTAATAATTGAGGAGTAATGTTATCTTTAAATAATGAAAATATGAAAGGCTTCTTTCCTTTTATTTCAACGTTTGTGCATTTTCCCATTTTTCACCTTAATCATACACATTATTTTCATACTAAAAAATACATGACAGACTTTTATAAATTATCTTGCAAATATTCCCATGGCTTAAGGTGATAACTTTCAGAAGGACATGAAGCTACAGGCTTCCTTTTTCCAGCCTTTTGATAAATGAGGAAATATTTATTTAAAATTCAGGATCAATAGGACAATATAGGATAAGCCAGGACAGCAGAAGACAGAATAGGATGCAACAGGACAGGGCAGGACAGGACAAGACAGAACAGGCCAGGATGAGACATGACAGAACAGGATGGGACAGAACTGGACAGGAACAGGAAAGAGGGGAAGTTATAATGAGTGACATTACGGCTGGCAACGGAAAGGGGGGGTTCCAGGTAATGAACAGAAGAACTACTGGGATCATGGGAGGGCATGGAGACAAAGTTACTGATTCTTTAATGCTACTACAACTTAAGTGGGGCTCAATATTAAATAGCACCCAAACTGAAGGACAACTAATCTGTTCAAATTGTAACAAAATGTAGGATCCTTCTATATGCTTGTTAATATGGTTTTTAGTGAGATTAAGATGAAGGTGGAGGTGAGACCACACATGGTGCAATTCAAAAAATGGACATTCAGTTGTATTGACTGGTTTGCAGTAAGAAATCTAAAGGTTATTGGATGACTAAAGGGATGAAAGCAGCAAATATTTTAAGTATTATTTAATTTCTTTATTCCCATGGCTTTCTTCTTCTGTGTTGCCCATAATATTAACCATTTAAACAAAAAAGTAGCCATATAAACAGTTATGGTAAAAGAAACAATAACACATACAGCATCAGACTTAGAAGTATAGGAAATGAATTAATATAGGAGAGAACATGAAAAAGATAGGTGGATAGAGTGGAATGAATTATAGAAAAGATAAACAGGGCACCTGGCTGGCTCAGTAGGTTAAGCATCCACCTCTTGATTTCGGCTCAGGTCATGATCTCATGGTTCATGAGTTCAAGCCCTTCATCAGATTCTTCACTGCAGAGCCTGCTTGGGATTCTCTCTCCCTCTCTCTGACCCTCCCCTGCTCGCTCGCTTGTGCTCTCTCTCTCTCTCTCTCTCTCAAAATAAACTTAAAAAGAAAGAAAAACATACTCCCACTTGCAAAACCTCTCTTTAAATATTCAGAAGGCATACATTGTATGAAATTAGGAGTTAATTTCTCTTCATTGCTGGAACTTTTTAGTCATTAGCAGCCATTTATAAATAGATTTCAATGTTAAAACATTCTGAACTTCAAAACATAGTCTGAAAGAAATGATTCTAGCATTGTCTACTACAACTTCCCAGAAGGGGAAGTCATACTCTTTTTTCTTTTAAGTTTACTTATTTTTGAGGGAGAAAGAGAAAGAGAGAGACAAAGAGTACCAGAGATGGGGACAGAGGATCTCAAGCAGGCTCCACACTGACGGCATAGAGCCCGATGCGGGGCTCGAACCCACAAACCATGAGATGATGACCTGATCCAAAGTCAGACACTTAACTGACTAAGCCACCCATGAGCTCCAGAAGTCATGCTTTTTGAAGGCCTCATACTCATTTCTTCCTCATCCTACTCAATCCTCTCCTCAAAACAAAACCAAACTCTACAAGAGATATTAGGTTAAACTATGTAAAACTGCCATTTTTGTAAGACAGAACTTTTCAATACTGGAATTTTTATGTAGTTCAATTTAATACTATAATTCTCAATTTAAAACTGAGGAAACAAAGTTCTTGAGGATTTCAATAAATTACTTAAAAATACATTTCTTAAAAGGCAAAGTCATGATTTCAACTTTGGTCAGTTTATCCACAAAATCCATGTTCTTTTCATTACATTATATTGTTTCCATTGATATTTTGGAATCTTCACAGGTATTACTATATTTGAAATTTAAACTAATAGTCACTCCATACTTAGGAAAAGATGATAGCAGACACTTGGTTTTAACAAGAATTAGAACACATGTCATATGAGACTTTAACAAATTAAATATTATATATCTAAAAGCACTGAGCTGAACAAAATATATTTTCTTCTTTAAGAACAACATGTTCAAGGGGCATCTGGGTGGCTCAGTCAGTTGAGCATCTGACTTCGACTCAGGTCATGATCTCATAGTTCACGAGTTCAAGCCCCACATTGGGCTCTGTGCTTACAGCTCAGAGCCTGAAGCCTGCTTCAGATTCTGTCTCCCTCTATCTCTTCCCCTCCCCTCCTCATGCTTTCTCTCTCTCTCAAAAATAAACATTAAAAAAAAAAAAGAATGACATGTTCAAGCTTTAAAACCAGTACAAGTCTAAGACTCGTTTTCTTCAGGCAAAACAAAATTAAGTAAACTTTATAGACCCATTTTAATTGTAAGCTCCTATAAAATGTTCATTTGACTCATTCCTCCCCTCTTACATTTTCTAAAATGTGCAAGATCAAAATGAATAATTCAGTGATGGGTTCTACACAGTCCAAGCCAAGCCCCAGCCCCACAGAAAAATTCCATAGGAGGTAACAGATGGAATACAGACAATGCCCAACAGCAAAGGTCAGTTCTCAAATGGAAGAAGAACATTCGTATTGAAGCTCTGCATTCTTGTGGCTTAAGATGAGTCATTTCTTTTTCCAACTGGAATCCATTAATATAGACCACTGATGACACTCAGTTTTCCCTTTAGATATGCTGAGCTATGGGAGGAAAAAAGAAAGAAAAAGTATTCTTCACCTTTGTTTGCGTGACTCAAAGCACTTTACAAATGTGCTTTTGGGTCCATGCTTTTCAGACTGAGAGAAGCAACAAAGCTCAAAGGCCCAAAGTAACTTCTCAAAAGCAGTTTGGCCAAGGGAAATCAGAGAGAGGTGAAAGCACTCTTATCACTCTGTTTCAGGATATTCTCAAGAAGTAGTTTCTTCTCTTGTTCCACAATTCTCTTGGGGCACCCTCACCAGCCTGGAAACCAATGTTCTCAACCGAGGTAAGGTAACAGCGAGTTACTCAGCTAAGATGTTAATTAGAAGGCACATAAGAGAGAGCATTTGGGTCGTGGGGGAGGAAGTTAGCAAAGAGAATCAAAAGTATAGCATGGGGAAAAAAGAAACTTGTTTGGAGCACTACCAATTCACATCCTTCCAATGCACATGAGCTTTCGAAGATCATGTGAAATGAAATTACTTGCACTTTGAAATCAGCTATTTGATATTCCTATGGTAGGGAAAAGGAATATAGTCAGAAAGGCATTCACCATAAATCATTTCTTAGATTTATCTTAGTGTTGAAGTACCTACTTTTTTTTAAAAACTTCAGATTATAAAATGCTTTCACTTTGTGTACATCACTCATCTCTTCTTGCCACAAAGTATTTAAGACCTCTGATATCCTTGGTATGTGTCTGGAGACCTTTAACAATTTCCAAGTTCATGACAACCATTAAAGCACGTAATTTAAAGCAAGTTCCCCATAGAACTTGTGTTTGATTCATTTTTCCATAGATAGGCATCATTGTCAAATTCAAGTTTCCAATTTCTAAAACTGTAAACATTCTATTGATCATGCAAAGTCCATCTACTCCTAAATCTACTTTTTCTCTAGTCCTACTGCCAAAACACTAAAGAAACTACTTCTCACAAGGCCTTTATCACAATGTTTGATTACAGTCACATCACAAAGTTCCATTAAATTGTGGATACTGGGGCACCTGGTGGCTCAGTCAATAAAGCTTCCAACTCCTGATTTCAGCTCAGGTTATGGTCTTAGGTTCATGAGATTAAGCCCTGCAACGTCTCTGGGCTGGCAGTGCAGAGCCTACTTGGGATTCTCTCTCTCCCTCTCTCTCCCCCCGCCTCAAAAATAAATAAATGAACATTAAAAAATAATAATAATATAAGTTCTAGAACCAGGATGTTTGGGTTGAAGTCTTACCTCTGTCACTCAGTAGCAAGTTATAAAACTGCCCTAATTCAGTTTCTCAGCTGAAAAATTAAAACTATCTACTCCTTAGGGTGCCTCGGTGGCTCAGTCAGTTAAGCATCCAACTCCTGATTTTGGCTCAAGTCATGATCTCACAGTTTGTTCAGGAGTTTGAGCCCCATGTCGGGCTAGGCACTAGCAGAGCAGAACCTACTTGGGCTTCTCTCTCCTGCTCTCTCTGCCCCTCCCCTGCTCATGCTTCTTGTTCTCTCTCTCAAAATAAATAGACATTAAAAAAATATATCCACAGGATGGATGGAAATATTAAATAGTCCATACAAAGCTATTAGACTAAAGCCTGGTATCTAGACAGTCCTCAATGAATGTAATCTGCTATTGATGTTATTAATATTGTTAATAACAAAATGAAGGAAGTAGATTTGAAAATCTCTGAAATTAATTCCACCTTCCAATTCTATACTGTTTTGGATGGTATTGATAAAAGAAAATTATACAGTGGGCATTCAGATGTATATAATAAGGAAGTTAAGCATTTCTAAAAGTCTGATGAACATTATGAAAATAAAAACACCTAAAATAAAAATAAGTCTCATAATACCTTAATAATTTGAGACAAATCTAAAACAACTATAATGCTGAAAACAATGTTATCTTGAGGGTAAAGCAATAATTTTCCTTGACTTCTTAAACTGCTAACCATCTAAATATCATTTCGCATAAGATGGAAGCAAGTGGTCTATACAGTGCAATGTTTAATTTGTGCATATGCGTTGTCAATATAACATACTGAATATTAGACCCAGAGGATCAATGGACCAGAAAAGTGACCAAGCCACTCATTCGGTGGGTGATGATGGCCAAATCACTTTAACCTCATTTTTCCCACTTAGAAAATGAGGAAGAAATTTAAGTAAGCATACCAAAACTTATTTCCAATTCTAAAATTCTACAAGGTCTCTATCTACCATTAACAGTTTAAGAATATAATGATTGCATCAATGTAATGTAAGTCATTTCATCTGTTGATAAACAAGAAGTAAATTATTTTCAAATAATAGAATGTTAAAAATAGAAACAAACAAAAAAAATCCATTCAGTTAATAATATCCCGTGGATTGAAACCACAATGCACACCTGGACAAATCTAGGTAGTAACTTTTATATTTTGTGAAATAAATGGAAAGAATTAATGATCAAGCCTTTTCTGAAGATGGTATATATTCCTTCTCAACAGAATTAAAGCTACCTGGCCCAGCTGTAAAACTAATACCAACTTAAAATCCTAGGTCCATTTGTACAGAGACTCTAATCTTTGACCTTAACAAATTCATATGACATCAGATTTCTATCTCGGAAAAGTGTTAATTATGATATAATTTCTAGGACTTTTGAGAGGATAATTGACCAAAAAATATCATCACTGTGAGACTAGAAAAAGTCTCAATGTTCACAGTTCTCTTCCAATTAACTTAGGTGTCTGAACCAAAGTTTAGAAAGAGAGGGGCTCCTGGATGACTCAGTCGGTTAAATATCCAACTCTTGATTTTGGTTGGTATCATGACTTCACTGTTCCTGAGTTCAAACCCCACTTCAAGCTCTGTGCTGACAGTGGGGAGCTTGTTTAGGATTCTCTGTCTCCCTCTCTCTCTGCCCCTCCCCTGCTTGTGCTCTGCCTCTTTCTTTCTTTCTCTCTCTCGAGATCTCTCTCTCTCTCTCTCTCTCTCTCAAACTAAGTAAACATTTTTAAAAAGTTTAAAAAAGAGAGAAAAAGATCTTCATGACTATGCACAGATCTAAAATAACTAATTGTGAGGGGTGCCTGGCTGGCTCAGTCAATAGAACATACAACTCTTGATCTCAGGGTTGTAAGTTCAAGCGCCACGCTGGGTGTAGAGATTACTTAAAAATAAAATAATAATTGTGAGACAAAGCAACAAAATTAAATTTCTCCTTATGGCACCATGAGAATAACTGGGATGAAATTAACCAGTCCATAAACTAATGTTAGTTTGGGAGGAAAAAGATATAAAACAAAGACACACTGAATCTGGTACCATAAAACACATTCTCTTCTCAAATTAACATGTTCTTATCAATTAAGTTATATCTGTTAATTATTAAAATGTCAGAAACACAACTCAAAGATAGGTGAACTTGATATGAAGTCTTCTATGGATAATATTTTGAGTTAAACTGCTCCAACATTTCAAAAAATCTAGGAAACTAAATTTCTGAGTTGGTCATAACACATTAAGACTTTCTAGTAAAGTGCAAGCAATCACATTTTCCATTCCTTGAAAACAAACAAATCAAAACTAGATGTCATCTTAAAAAATCAAAGTACTCCTTTATTTAAAAGGTTGTTATGGGAAGGTAGAGGAGGTTATTGTTTGGTTGTGTGTGAGTATGTGTGTGTGTGTGTGTTGCTTGTTTTGCTTTCCTCAAAAGATTTTTTTTTCTTCTTAGCTTAATTTTAAGATTCCAAAACTCACAGCATGTCATAATTAAACATCTCCTAGCAAGTACACAGTCTGATTAGCACATTAACTCAGGCATAAACCAGCCGTGACCATGCTGCCTCCAGGTCTGGGTCAGACCAGTCTGGGAAAGAACAGTCGTGATGAAAACTCCTTAAGACATATTAACCTCAACGTTATTTTATCTTCCATCAGTTAAGATCTTCTTTTTTCTATCAATCCTTATGCAATTGTTTTAATTATTAATTCTGGTCTGAACAATCATCTAGCCTCTTAAAAAGTAGGTACACTGGTTCTGAGAATTAAATGATTTTACCTTCGTTCTCAAAGGTTACCACCACCAAAAAGCTCAGATATTTAGGGAGAAGTCAGAGATGTGTTTATAGTTACACACCAATAACCAGACCCCACAACTTCCCATATAGTATCAATCCCTGTTTTGGAGACAGGGAGCAAGAAAACCACCCACATCCTGATGTCTTTTTATTGGGCTGGTTGGTGGCCAGCTGTTTGCTGTAAAACAAAACAGTAAGTGCATATGCCCATGAAAGTAGGAATATCTTCCCCCACAGTCTACATTCACACTGTCCAAAATGGAAGCCACTCGCTGCAGGCAGTTACTGAGCATCTGAAATGTAGGTAGGCCCACCCACCAAGAACCTAAGTTTTTAGGTTTATTAATTTTTTTTAATTTAAACTTAAAGCTGAGGGGAGCCTGGGTGGTTCAGTCAGTTAAGCATCCAACTCTTGACTTTGGCTCAGGTCATGATCTCATGGTTTGTGAGTTCGAGCCCTGCATCGGCCTCTGGACTGACGACGTGGAGCCTGCTTGGGATTCTTTCTCTCTGTTCCTCCCCCACCCATGCTGTGCGCTCTCGCTCTCTCTCTCTCTCTCTCTCTCTCTCTCTCCCTCTCTCCAAATAAATAAATAAACTTTAAAAAGTAACTAATTAAAAGCTGATACTCCTTTGTTTTATTAGAAAATGTTTAAATATGTTTGGAACAACTCGGGTATGTGAATTTGCTTTTTTATTTGTAGAATTTTATGAAATCTAAACACAGGTCAAGTATTTCTGAGGAAATTTCAGTGACTGAGTTTTGATGTGCACAAGTTTAAAATACATACTATGTTTCAAAGAATAGTCAACAGCATAGAATATCTCATTAAAACTTTTTAAAATATTGACTTACATGTTGAATACTTCAATCTATTACAATACTTTGGATATGTTATTTTAAATAAATGCATTATTAAATTTAATGCCAATGGCTTTTTACTTTTCTAATGGGCCATAGAAAAATTATAACTGCATATGACTTATACTACATTTCTATTGGGCAGCAGCGATATTGAATAATAGTAACCAGGGGCATACGTATCAGAGATGGACTAGTGAAGTGATTTAGAAAATCTGTGTAGCAGGAGGAAAAAGCAAAAAGGGCCAGGCAGGGCTGCATTCAAATCCTAGCTCTGACACTGAACAAGTCACCAACTTCCTCAGCCTATATTTTCCTATGTGTAAAATGGGAAGAATAGTTTCCCAGCTTAAACAAAATATTTGTAAAGTGCCTGCTATATCATAGGAATAAATAAACAGTTGAATAAATAGTTGTTTTTCAGTAGAAAGCAGAGATTTCAACCTACTAACAATTAACTACTTCTCAACATCTATGCCTTCTTGTAAATGGGCTGTATTCTGTGGACCCTTCCTCCTTCCTTTCCCTAATACTAGTGCAACTTTATTATTTCCTTACTTTTAAAGATAAATAACAGCAACCTTTATACTCAGTATTATCAAAATATTCAACAATTGGAGGTACTTTTTCCATTTATGCCTTCTAGTAGTAGCAATTCATTTCAAGGAATACCATCATGATTTTTATGAACCTAAGATTCACCTTAAAGAGATTTATAATGTCAGAATACTTATTATGTCCTTTTCAGGCTTTCTAAAATTCAGCAGTGGGGCCTTGTTCTCAGGAGTGTTTGGTAGGCTCAAAGATGCTCTATCTAAGACATTAAGTTAATAATAATGAAGTACAGTTATTAAACATGTAAAACATGGGAGCCAGGAATATTTATTTTAAAATTAATTATATCCCATTGCTATACTCTATTTTCTTTGCAATTTGAAAAATGTCTGCAAATTCTTATACTGTGAAGTAATACCATAATAATCAAAAGATTAGGAAAGATAAGCCTAGGACAAATAAAATTAAATCCTCCTTCATAAAGCAAATAGTGAAACTACAGAGTTCCTTTTTCACTAAAAAGTAAAGTGATATGGACTGAAAATATTCCAAAATGATTTAGATAAATTAATGCCTAGAAAATTCATATAGGTGATTACTGAAAAGTGACAAGTTTGGAAGTCATCTTTCATCTTTCAGTAGGATGCCAAGTAGAAAAACCATTCCTCCCCATGGTGACTTTTCATACAGGGTTGACTCCTGACAGGATGGCTTAGGGGTCAGCTCACTATGATATGATCATTCTTATGTTTCTATAAAAACTAATTTATGAGGCACCTAGGTGGTTCAGTCAGTTAAATTTTTGACTTTGGCTCAGGTCATGATCTCATGGTTCATGGGTTCGAGCCCCAGGTTGTGCTCTGTGCTGACAGCTCAGAGTTTAGAGCCTGCTTTGGATTCTGTGTCTCCGTTCATGGGTTCGAGCCCCAGGTTGTGCTCTGTGCTGACAGCTCAGAGTTTAGAGCCTGCTTTGGATTCTGTGTCTCCTTCTCTCTCTGCCCCTTCCCCTCAAGAATAAATAAACATTAAAAAAAATTAGGGGCGCCTGGGTGGCTCAGTCGGTTAGGCGTCCAACTTTGGCTCAGGTCATGACCTCTCAGTTCTACAGTTGGAGCCCCACATCAGGCTCTGTGCTGACAGCTCAGAACCTGGACCCTGCTTCAGATTCTGTGTCTCCCTCTCTCTCTGCTCCTCCCCTGCTCATGCTCTCTCTCTCTCAAAAATAAGTAAATGTTAAAAAATATTTTAAAAAAATAAAAATTAAACAAAAACTAATTTACAATTACCTCTCTCTTCTTTAATCTGTTCCTTGTATTTTTCATTCATAGTTTTCCATTTAGTCCTCTTATCATTTTTTTCTTTATCCAACTGATGAATATTTATTGAGCCCTTCCTATGTGCCAGCTAGTCGGCAGGCCTCACCATTGTACCTCACTAGCCTGGCATATCATTCAAACAAAGGCACTAAAGTAAGATGGAGTAGAGAGAGGCAAAACATACGTAGTATGTTTTTTTTTTCATTAGTTGGGTTATGTGTGTGTGTATATGTGTATACTCTTCATCATATATGACTTGTCAACAAAAATAAATTTGAGGTTATCACAAAGCATCCAAGTTCATAAAAATTAACTCATTGGTTTCCAACATAATTTGTAATTAAGTTATTACTTTAGCTTTTACAAATGTCACACAGTGAGATCCAAAACTCAGTTGTGGCTTCCAAGTTGTCTATTCAATACAAATATCTCTTGATGAAAACGTACCTTTTTTTGATGGCAAAATTTACCATCATAAGTCTTTAGAGTTTTCTGCAATTTATTCATATAGGTACATAATAGGCCAGATATCTCCTACTGAAAAATCTCATTTTCATTAATTCACACCTAAGGAGAACTTTCTAGGGAAAAAAAATTAAAAAGTCAGCAGACCCTCATATGTCTATTAGAGAAAATTTTTCTTAAGTTGTTTATTCAACTGTAAGTATTTCCTTGTTCGATTTTCCATTAGACTATAAGCAGCTTGAGGACAGGGGCAAGGTCTCACTTTCTATGTGCCCATTTGAAAAGTGCAGGTTTCATGACAGTTTGCTGGATGGTTAAATGGAAGGTTGGTTGGATGAAAAATGAAAGATAAGTTCAGAATTAAGAGTTACCAGTAAAATTAATTTAATCTTTGAGACTTTTATTCTTAACCCATTAGTTAAAAACAGAGGTGTGGAGTGATTATGATGTGTGGGTTAGTTTCATCAACTATAACACGTTATCACACTGGGAAGGGATGTTGATAATGGGGGAGGCTATACATGTGTGGGGATAGGGGACATATGGGAAATCTCTACTCTCAGTTTTACTGTGAACCTTAAACAGATCTAAAAAAAAACCCAAATTCTTAAAAAAAATAGGTGTTAAACTTTAAAAACACCCATTGTGTGAGCAATAGATAATGGAAAATATTACTTTGTCATATAAAAGTATCAGCTAATTAATTCAGCAGCAATTTACTGCAACCTTAGCACATACCAAGCACACCACTCTCAGAGCTATGGTTTAAAGATAAATAAGATCTGTAAATGTAAAGCACGAATTGGAAGGCTGGTTCAGCCAAATTCATGTGAACTAATCATAATTTTAAATAATCATTGAACGATGGAAAACAATGGATCTCCTACTCAAAATGTGTTCTCCTGCCCAATGAAAATGAATGACAAAATCCACTTTTTCAGACATCCTAAAATTTTTCAAAATGCTTTATACTTTTTGCTTAGAAAATGCTATCTCCTCATACAGAGTAAGAAGTCCTCAGTGTCTCTGTCTTTTGTTAAGGAGTCAAGGAGAAAGGGAATGGAAAGAATGAGATCAGAAATGTCATGGAATAGAGAAAAGAAAAGTATCAACATGAGATAAATCAGAGCAAAGTTCTGCACAAAATCATTCTCATATTAGACCAGAGCCCCTAAACCATAATCAACCAGAAACCTACGGTAAGACGCTGAGAAATGCCCAGAAATGAAATGCATTGGACACATACTTTGTGAGAAATGGCAGTAAAAGGAAACAGTGCAGAAACCCTCTGGATAAGCTTATGGGCAGGCTGAAGTCTTGATTAGTGAAAACTACAAGCCTGTCATTGGCTGGTCCTGATGGTGAAGCAGATCCTTCAAGGCACTTGGTAACTGGCAAGATGTAGCAACCTCTCTCAAGTATTACTAGCCTGGTCTGTCAGGTTCATGCCTTTGACTTTAGCAGATATAATCTTTTGGTTCTTAAAAGAGTCGATCATTTTAACATAGACGAGTGTAAATAATACATCAGGAAAACCTTACCGCTTTAGAGAATGACAAACCTGTCTGAAGTGAACAACCAATGTTTCTTTAATAAAAGGAAGAACTGACCAAGCCTCATAGCAATGTCCTCCCACCTTAAACACATTCTACCGGGTCATCCAAGTCTCACTTACCCCTAACATCTGGTGGAGGTAGTGATACTCTGGCCCTTGGTTATAGAGCAGGAAGGTTTTCCAGAAAAGCAAAACGTTCAGGGAGAGCCAGATAAACTAAATCATACAAAGAGAGAGAAAAAACAAACATTAAAAATAAACATTACCTGATAAGTGGAAACCTCACCTGCATTCGTTGGACACAAAACTTTCAGTGGAAGCTGGATCAGTAATTGCAGAAAGCATTCTCAATTAACCAGCAAGGTGAAAACCACTCAGAGGAAAACAAATCTGACCTCACTCAGTCCCTGCACCTGAGATTAAGCATTTTGGGTTGCAAAGAGATCTCCTAAATCACCTAAATCAGATACCCCCTGCAGTACAAAATGAGACTAAGAAATTACCGACATCACCCAGTCCCGAGCATTGCATGCTGTTAAAATGCAACACCAAACAGAAACAATCTGGGAAAAGAGCAAAGGGGGGAAGAAGTTTAAAGGGTTAAGAAAAAGTTGTGTTCACTAAAAGTGATCTCTTCTCCCTTCCTCCACATCTGCTCTCCCAACAGTGAGCAGGAAAGTTCCCATGCACTTGGAGTAGGGGTGCAGGGAGGGTGTCGTTATTATCTCCAGGTATTAACAGCGGAAAGTTTTGTTAGTTGAGAATATTGGAATCAGAGGCAAAACGTCTTCCAACGTCCCACCCGCGCACGCTCAGAGAATGAATCAAAGTTGCTGCAGGAGAGACAAAACGCAGGGAGAGAGCCTTGCCCGCCATCCTACCAGGCAGAGGTGTTTAACCCCTTCGTTGGCCAGCCAGCTCCTCCAGGACACAGCCATGCCGCCGGCCCCGCCGCGCTGCGCTCTCCGGCCGCCGGCCCGCGAAGGAGCGGCGGCGGCCGGGGCAGCGGTTACAGTAGTGCGGCCTGCGGGGGGGCCGGGTGGGGACGGAGGGTCAAAGACTGAGTGGAAGCCCGGAGGCCGGCCCCGAGCCAGCCCGGGCGGGGTCTGCGCCCCGGAGTCGGGTCTTCCGGGCGCCGCGGCTGCGGCCCGCGCGGGGTCTGCGCTGCGCGCTCGCCTGCCCCGGCCCCGCGCTCGGAGCGCGCGCTCCTCGGCCCGCCGCCCGGCTGCGCGAGTCTGCACCGCCGCGCCGGTCCCTTTGTCTGCGGGCGAGCCTGTTGTTGTGGCTGCCGCCGTTCAGGACGTCCCGGCTGGGGACTGGGAGGCGCCCCCCGCAGGCTCGCGGAGACCGCGTTGTGGGGAGGGATACCCGTAGTCTAGCTGGGGACCCCGCCGCCCCCTCGTACGCTCGCACACACCTAGCTCTTTGGAACGGGTCCTTTTCCCCAAAAAAGTTCCACTCAAAGACGCCCGGCAACGAAATTTGAGCCGGAAATAGCCTTTTGTGTACTAACGTCCCCCATCGCTCGCCCATCCTCAGGAAAGCATCCCAACCCCAACAAACGCCCCTTCACAACCTTCCCCGAAAGCTTCCCTCGGCCTCCCTCGTCGCAGTCCCTCACCCCTACCCTAACCCACATTCTTGCAAAGCTTTTAAGAAATTTCTGAATAAAAAGACCCCGGCGTTTTAATGGTTAAAGCTGACGTCATTCTCAGGGGCTTTAGGGAAGCTCAGATTCACTCGGTGTAGAAATGTGCGTCTTATTACCTAGTATCAGAGTCTGTTTAGTAATAGGAATCCTCTCAAAGTTGTGCCAGAGGCCTGGTGAAGGGTGGGAAGAGTATGAGATTGACACAGGCTACCTACCCTTCCCACACCAAAAATTATCAGTATTAGGAAAGAGAAAAAAAAATTCACATAGAAGAATGTCTGATACACAGTAAGTGTTCAACAAAAGTTTATGAAATCAGGAACTTTCCAAACTTTAACAACTAACAAGTGGCAGAAAAGGTAAACCACTGGTAGCCTAATTTCATGTCTCTCAAGTTTTTTTTAAGAAACAAAATTCATTTTAAAACACATGCCTTAAAATGTAATTGAAACTAAAATTTCTTAAAATCTCTTACTATATACCAATGTACTTACCTCAGTTAATTTCATGAACTGATTAATGACTGCAAACCTGAGTTCAAAATTTGAAATAATCCCTGTCAAGTGTCGGTTACATTTCATGCAGTGAATGTTCTAGTAGTCTGTCATTTTCCATTGATAAAGGACTTTCCTGTTTCATGCATGATCAAATCCTGAAAACTGCTTTAAATCTTTCTGGAGTTAAGAAGCATGTTATTTATAAAGTCATATTGAATTTATTATCTATTATTTATTGAATTTATTATTGAAATTATAAATTCATATTTATAAATTCATATTGACCATGTGATACCTAATGGACCCAAAAAAGACGACATAGAGAACCCAAGGAGAGTCACCACTAGGGAAGATCAAATTTTGGAACACACTGGTACCTTCAAATTATACCCTAAGTAACCATCCCAGAGCCATAAACTCAATGGATGGTAGGTATAGAAGGTCCAGCAAAATGGTTTGGTTCTTGCCATGAGCAGAGAGGAATGAAGCAATTGAATAAATAGTAAAATAAAAGGCAATGTTTCTTGACTTAATTGATCTAGTTCTTCTTTCCCTCATTTTATTGAGAAATTATTGACACACATCACTGTAGAAGTTTAAGGCATCGTACAATAAGATGGTTTGGTTTACATAGATTGTGAAATGATTACCATAATAGGATCAGCTAACATCCATCTTGTGATATAGATACAATAAAATGAAAGGAAAAAAAAGGAAAAGGGAGGAAAATTTTTCTTGTGATGAGAACTCCTAGGATTTACTGTCTTAACTCCCATGGTCATCATGTTGTATGTTATATCTCTGGTTTTTATTTATCTTATCACTGGAAGTTTGTACTTTTGATCACCTTCCTTCAATCCCCTCTCCCCCTACCCTCTGCCTCTGGTAACTACAAGTCTGATCTATTTTTCTATGAGTTTTTTTTTTCTCTAATTCCACTTATAAGTGAAATCATACAGGAGCACCTGGGTGGCTCAGTTGATTGAGCGTCTGACTTCCGTGCAGGTCATGATCTCAAGGTCTGTGAGTTTGAGCCTCACGTCGGGCTCTGTGCTGACAACTTAGACCCTGGAGCCTGCTTCAGATTCTGTCTCTGTCTCTGTCTCTCTCTCTGTCTCTGCCCCTCCCCCATTCATGCTCTGTCCTTCTCTCTTTCTCAAAAAATAAACATTAAAAAGTTTTTTAAAAAGATAAGTGAGATAATATAGTATTTGTCTTTCTTTGCCTTATTTCGTGTAGCATCATGTCCTCAAGGTCCATCCATGTTGTCACAAATGGTAGGATTTCCTTTTTTTTTATGTCTGAGTAACATTCCATTGTATACAGATGTATACTACAAATTCTTTGTCCATTCATCCATCCATGCACACTTAGGCTATTTCCATGTGTTGGCTACTGTAAATAATGTTGCCATGAAAACGGGGTGCAGATACCTCTTCCAGTTAGTGTTTTCATTTTCTCTGAATATATTTCCAAAGGTGGCATTGCTGGATCATATAGTAGTCCTATCTTTAATATTTTTGAAGATCCTCTATACTCTTCCCACAGTTGCTATACCAATTTATCATCTACCAGCAGCGCACAAGGGTTCCCTTCTCTCCACATCCATGCTTTGTATTTTTGATGATGGCCATTCTAATAAGTATGGGATGATATTTCATTGTGATTTCAATTTGCATTTCCCCAAAGACTGGTGACGTTGAACATCTTTGCATATACCTGGGGTCTTTCATACATCTTCTTTGGAGAAAGGTCTTTTCAGGCCCTGTGCCCATTTTTTAATTATTTAGGTTTTCTGTTTGCCTTGTTTTTGTTTTTGTTTTTTGCTATTGAGTTATATGAGCTCTTTATATATTTTGGATATTAACCACTTATCAGATATATGGTTTGCAAATATTTGTTCTGGTTCCATAAGTTGTCTTTTCACCTTGTTGATCATCAAGACAATTTTTTTTTAAAGATCAGCTACTTCTAGGGGGGAAAAAAAGACAAAAATAATGGACCCAGCTCTTGCTATGTACCTACTTCTTGTCGGCCACTGTCCTTGGTACCTCATATTCAAAATCTCTCTTAATTCACTCCATAGCTCTCTGAGTGGATGTCAGTGCCTCTACTTTAGAGATAAAGAAACTGCAACTGAAAGAGATTACACTTGCCTGAGAAGGTGGGAGAAATGGGCAGATGTTGGTGAAACGGTATAAACTTTCATTTATATAATGAATAAGTTCTGGAGGTGTTAGATATAGCACAATGATTATAGGTAACGATATTGTAATATACTTGAAAATGTCTAAGAGAGTAGATCTTAATGTTCTCACCAGCAAAAAGAAATGAGAAGGGTGCCTGGGTGGCTCAGTCAGTTAAGTGTCCAGGTCTTGATTTCAGTTCAGATCATGATCTCACAATCGTGAGATGGAGCCTTGTGTGTTGGGCTCTGTGCTGAGTGTTGAGTGTGGAGCCTGCTTAAGATTCTCTCTCTCTTTCTGCCTCTCTCTTTCTCTCCTCTCAAGAAAAAAATAAATGAGAACTACATGAGGTGATGGAGGTGTTAGCTAAGCTACAATGATAATCATTTCATAATCTGTAAGTATCATATTTAATACCAAATTGACATAATCAATAATTTAAGCTTATACAATGTTCTATGTCAATTATACCTCAGTAAAGCTAGAAAAATGTTATGTTAACTGGAAGAATAAGAACATGAGGATAAAGATAGAAAAATCAAAAAAGAGAAACTTGCTTGAGATGGCAAAACAGGATTTGCTTCCAGTTTTAACAAGTCATAATCAGACACTGTTGTGAAATCCTTCTGTAAAATGACAGAATGCCATACAAGCATTGATTATTACATTGATCACTATGATTGATCACTATGATCTCATATGGGCTCTGTAGAAGGGGCCCAGGTTCTGACTGGGTGTGTTGCGTTACAGGGAAACAATCCTGCAAGCTCTCCTCAGGGGACAGAGGTACTGCCCTGTTATGCAGGAACTCTCATTAATGAGGTTCTTTTCAATATCATTTTCTCTAGGCCCAATTGTTCAGTGCTAGCAGTTACTGTCTTTACCAAGATAGGAAAGCCTGTCCTTGAAAGTAATGAGGAGTTCTGTCACTATAGCAGTATTCCAAAGCTCAGAATAAAAAGAAGAAAGAAAGAAAGGAAGGAAGGAAGGAAGGAAATCACATTTTTTCCAAGAAAAGACTTCACAGGAAAAAAATCAAATGACACATACCTTTGTTTTTGGCTTAAATAATAGTAAAATAGTAGTGACCATCCTATGCTGATTAGAATCTCTGTTGGACAGTTAGAGATGTATTTGATCTGTTATTTATTATTTAATAAATACTGGCTAAGGTAGACAGTGTCCTTCAGAGTATGAAATCCATGGGGAAAAAAAATTATCCAAGGTTACCCCTCTGGCCTGCTTTATTTGTTTACTCCTTTATGTTTCAGCTCAGAAGCATGCCTTTGCCAGGAAGCTTTTCCTAGCCACCCCTCCCCCTCCACCTCCTGTGTGCTTATACAAACTCACTATGTAATCTCTGCAGTCTTCAGTGTGTTCAGAATACTCCGTGCACATAATCACTCCTGCATTTTCCACGTATTCATTTAATTCTAGGGACACCTGGGTGGCTCAGTTGGTTAAGCGCCTGACTTCAGCTCAGGTCATGATCTGGTGGTTGGTGGATTTGGGCCCCGTGTGGGGCTCTGTGCTGACAGCTCAAAGCCTGGAGCCTGCTTCGGGTTTTCTCTTTCCCTCTCTCTCTGCCCCTCTCCAGTTCGTACTCTCTCTCTCTCTCTCTCTCTCTCTCTCTCTCTCTGTGTGTGTGTGTCTCAAAATAAACATTAAAAATAAATTTAATTGTATGTATGTGTGCCTAACTCCCCTCATCAACCTCCTCAAGGACAAAGATCCTATCTTATTCAGTATTTAATTCCAGGGCTTAGGACAAAGATTAAAACATAACAAGAACTGGGGTGTCTGGGTGGCTCAGTCCATTAAACTTCCAAGTCTTGTTTTGGGTCAGGTCATGATCTCATGGTTCGTGAGTTTGAGCCCCACATCAGGCTCTGCGCTGACAGTGTAGAGCCTGCTTGGGATTCTCTTTCTCTCTCCCTTCCTCTGCCCCTACCCTGCTGGCACTGTCTCTGTCTCTCTCAAAATAAATAAATAAGCTTTATTAAAAAATAAATTCAAAGGCTTAAAACAACAGGAATGTATTCTCCCACAGTTCTGGGAGCCAGAGTCTGAAATCAGACTATTAATTCAAAATCAAGGTGTTGACAGGGCCACATTCCCTTCTGAGATTCTAGGGGAGAATGTGTTCCTTGCCTCTTCCCCACTCTGGTGGCAGCTGTCATACCCTGCCTTCCGGCTGCACAACTCCACTCTCCGCCTCCATGGGCACCTGCCTTCTGTGTATTTGTCAAATCACCCCTGCCTCTCTCTTCTAAAGACGCCTGATTATATTTAGGGATTTAGGGTCTGGCTCCCACTCTGAAGCAATCTCCCTGTGTCAAGATCCTTAACTTAATTATACCCATAAAAATTTTTTTTTCCTTTTCCTTCTAAAGTACCATTTACAGGTCTCTGGGATTAGAACCTGGCATATTTGGGTGGTCATTTTTCACCCTGCTGTAATACCAAAATTAACTTGTGTTAATTTTATTTCCCTGGTAGATATGCCAGGCTTGGAGTAGGAAATTCACCTTAAGAAATAAAGTTGAGGGGTGCCTGGGTGGCTCAGTTGGTTAAGCACACGATTTCAGCTCAAGTCATGATCTCACGGTTCGTGGGTTCCAGCCCCACATCTGAGCTGCCAGCTCAGAGCCTGGAGCCTGCTTTGAATTCTGTATCTCCCTCTCTCTCTGCCCCTCCCCTGCTCGTATTCTGTCTCTCCCTGTCTCTCAAAAATAAACATTAAAAATTTACAAAAAAAAGAAGTAAAAGTTGAGACCCCTACTAGTTAGCAAGAAATCAAGAAGTCAGGAACCATGCCCCTTCCTGACTTGATTGGATTTACTATTTTTGTTAACCCATATCTGATTATCAGTAATGATAAGCATTAAACTCAAGATAAAAAGATCCTGTGTGTTTTTCTTAGGAACAGAAAAGAGGAAAGTAGGAAAGCTGTCCTAGGGCACCAGCATTACTGACAGAGTGGACAGAGAATCCCAGAGGTGCGAGTAACTGACATTAAGGAGAAAGCAAACTACTTTGCAAGGCTTCTTTTCCAACAAAGTATCTTTGAGGGGGTAAGAACCTCTTCAGCTTCTTCAGTGTTTCTCAAGGAACTGACCAGCTGTGTGAGTGCACAGTAGACATTCCAAAATAACTGAATCAGATGATGGTCTACACTTGTTTTTGTATAGAAATGACAATGAGTCACTGTCTGGAATCTGTCCCCAGACTTGTGAATTTCTCACTGATTTCCTGAGGGGCTCTTCCTTGCCAAGGGTCTCAGGGACATAGTTTCATTGAATAGAATTGAATAATAATAAATTTTTGTTTGGAATTGCCCTACGTAGAACAGTTTTCTAAACTTCTGGATTTCATAGACCAACAAAATTTCCAAAAGAAGAAAAGAAATGAAACCAACACAGACTATCCAAATTTTGCTACAAAAGATAACTTCTAAAATGAAAAATAAACAAAAATACCATGCACTGCCATATTCATTGAAGAAAATTCATTTCAATCAAAAAGAAATAAAACTTGTAAGAAATTTTGACTACCTTCAGCTTCCACAGAAACTCATTATATTCTCTTTCCCTTTCTCTCTCTCTCCTTCCCCTCCTCTCTCCACTGATTATTTTTCATTACTTGAGCCTCAAATCTCTTCTATAAGATGGGTAGAGACATTCTTATCTTCACCCTCATTTTATACATGAGGGAACTGAGGCACATGAGCGGTAACTAACTTGCCCAAGGTCACTCTTTTATGTTTCTGGACCCAGTTCCAATGTGTGGAGGGTGGGAAGGAGGGGAGTTTTCCCAAACCAGCAAGCAACTCTCCAGACCCCGGCTGCGTGTCCTGCAATTCAACACAATTCTGACACTATCTATGTGGAGATACAATCAGATTCCACAGGCTAAGGACTCAGTCCTACAAGACTGCCCCACTCTGTCCCCTACTTCAGATGGCAGTCTCATGCCCAGGTTGTTGCCTATACTTCTGACCAGAGTCTCCCGCCACCTCCTTTTCAGGTTCAATTATTTAGCTAGAGCAGCTCACAGAACTCAGAGAAACATTTTACTAAATGGATCACCAGTTTATTATAAAATGATATAACTCAGGAGCAGCTAGATGGAAGAGATCCATTGGGAAGGGAATGTGGAAGGGTGTATAGCTTCCATGCCCTCTCCAGGGGTGCCACTTTCCTAGCACCCTCACGTATTTACCAACCCAGAAACTCTACACTATGTCCTTTTGCGTTTTTTAGGAAGGCCTCATTACATACCCATGATTGGCTAACCCAATCACCATGATTGGCTATTGGTGATCCATTCGACCTCCACCCCCTCTCCCCTACCTCTCAGGGTTGGTGTAGGGGGGGTGTAGGGGGATGCGAGGAGGTTGGGACTGAAAACCCCCACCTTCTAATCATATGGTTGTCTCCTCAGGCAACCAGGCATCATCCTCAGGTACTTTCCAAAATTCACCTTGTTAATATAACAAAAGACACTTTTATCTCTTTCATCTTTCTCTTTGGAAATTCCAAACGTTTTAGAAGTTCTGTGCCAGAAATGAGAACAAATACCAAGTATGTATTTCTTATCATAAATCACAATATCACAATCACCAAGGCATTAAGGAGTAGATTCCCAGAGGCCAATACCCCTGTTCCTTCCTGGACATCATGAACTACGGTTTCCATGAGTTCTGAGCTAATACTTCAGACTCCGAGTAGAGCCCTGATTGGCAAGTCACCTGGTCCTGTGAGGTGTATAGGGATTTACCAGTGGGCTTTTACACTCCCAAGATGGTGCACTTTCTCAAAAGACTGTCTAGTCTATTTTTTATGATATTACTTTTCCTTTTTATTGCATGGTATTCCCCAAACACAGCCATTAACAGAATAATTCCCGGATGTTTGTGTTATTTTTTTGTTTTTAAAGTTTTAAATAGAAGTGTCCCAGGGGGCCAAAAGATATTCTTAACACCTGCTTCCATATTTCTGCTCACATCCTCAAACAGCTTTGAACTATTGAGGGAATAAGATTGCATTTCTTTCCCAGAATCATATCACTTTCTGAATGTATCATAAAAACCTTCAGTCATAACTATTAGAATCTTTGTTAAATGATATGCATGTTAGAGTCATAAAAACATCAGAATAAGAAAAAACTTTAGAGAACATCATAACCTCCACTTATAGAGAGGAAGCTGAAACCCTTCTCTCAACCCTTTAAATTCACCAACATTCCTCAATACCACTGAGCCTTTGCACAACCTGAAAACTTGCATTTATATATTCATTCATGAGCTTACTCGATTCATGTTCAACTCTGTTATAAAATGTGAACTCTCCAAAGGTAATGTTTTTGTTCATTCTTATCTCCCACAGCCAAATACAGGGCTTAGAAACAGGAGTAAGTGGCCAATAATTATTTTGAGTTAAAGAAATGAATGCCAGGAGGAGAATAGATTTCCCAACTTCTCTAACCATAATATTTACACACTGATCTTTCCTTTTCTACACAGATATGGTATTCTGAACGTCATTAATTATTTATCTTCCCCAAATATATTATCCTGTTTTCCCCCATCTTCATCCATGTGTGCATCCTATTTTTCCCTTCCTGCCACACCCTACCTAGTGGTACTCAGTCTCCAAACTCACAAGTATTCTTCCCTCTTAGGGCCCACAGGGATTCTTTCCTGCTGGATCAAAAACACAGGCTCACGCTGTGTGCAGCCCTTTCTCCGATCAGTTATTAAGGTGCATTTACTGATGCGTTTTCTAGGTTGTTTCTTTTTTTTTAATATTTTATTTATTTTTTTAATGTTTTTTTAGTTTTGAGAGAGGGAAAGACAGAGCATAAGCAGGGGAAGAACAGAGAGAGAGGGAGACACCGAATGTGAAGCTGGCTCCAGGCTCCGAGCTGTCAGCACAGAGCCCGACGCAGGGCTCGAACTCAGAACTGTGAGATCATGACCTAAGCTAAAGTTAGACGCTCAACTGACTGAGCCACCCAGGTGCCCCTAGGTTGTTTGTTCAACTAGACTGTGAGCACTTTGAGAATAGAAAATTTTTCTTTATTATTAAAAACCAGGCACATACTAGTTGCTCACAAAATATTGCATGAAAGAGTGAATGAATGAAAGCCTAGCATACAATAACAGTTAAGATTATTTTCGAAATGAGAAATCAGCACTCACCAATCTTATTCTAATTTCCCAGAGTGTACCAAAGGTTTAAGGTTAGAATTGATAGTAATAAGTTCAAGAACATAAAAGAAAAGAAACTGACTTTTTCTTGTCTACCTCTTCCTCCATTTTAATGGAATGTAATCTTCAGGTAAAACTTTTTTTCCTACTCTCCAAAAAGTTGAGACTGGAAATTTCGAAGTATTGTTCTTATTTTCATGCTCTCATAGTGACTCACTTATACCAACAGAGCAACTTAAATGTATGTATGTATGCAATTATGGATAGCCTCACTGATCTTGAAAAAATATTGTATGGGATCAAAGGTTTGAAAGAAACTGGACTGATCTTACAACTTAGAGTTCTAGCTTCATGTTCTACAATTGAAACTTTTGGAGAAGAGAAACATTTTGCATTCTCACTTCCTCTTGCCCTTTTCTTCCAAGTTTCCTCAATTCTTTATTTGGAGCCCCTTTTGAATCAGATTCCTACCAAAGGCAGCACTGTGCCTCCTCTAATCTTTCAAATTCCTTAGTCCAAACTTACATAGGCTCAGACGTTACACTGTGATGTAATTATTTGCTACCCATATTTGTTTACATGTCAGTGGGATTTCATTGGAGCGGCAGAGTTTTCAAATCTTCCCCTATTACCCTCTTCTTCATTTTAGTAATAAATCACCGTGAGTTTCAGCTGAATCATAGCCTCTCTCGCAGTCAGGAGTAGGCATTGACTATGTTTCTACAAATGCCATGTGAGCAGAAGGGATGTGTACATCCCTATTACAAAGGAAATTGCTTGCACTCCACTTTCTTTCTTACCCTTTCAAGCAGGATGGAAATATGCTTCGAACATGAAGGTAAGGACAATGAATGGTAATGAAGAAATAGGATACTAAGAATCTGGATAACTTTGTGGGTGAGTTATAACTCCCCCTTTATATAGAGCTCACTTCTTGACTGTTGCAAGAGAAAGAAATAAAAATTCTGCTTTATTTCAGGTGCTATATTTTAGGTTATATCTGCTTAGCTTGTACTCTATTATTGTAGAAACTGGCTCCTGGAAATGAAATAACATCATCATAAAAATCAAAATATGTGACATTGATTTATCAAGTTGTGTAGCAGGTATAGAGGACCATAGTCAGGCTAGAAAGGTGTCCCTACTTATGCTGCTTGAAAATATATGTTAGCTTGGAAACAGACCGCATTGCTACCAAGCCTGTAGCTTTGGAGAATCAGGTAAAAAACAATGTTGTATTTTTGGTGTATGCCACCTGCTACTTGGAAGCAAAGTTACTTTTTAGCAAAGTGCTAGAAGACACATGAGATAAAGTTAGACAAAAATGACCCATTCACATATAGAGATGGAAAGGAATATAGCTCTATGAATGTAGACTCTATCTGTCTGAGAATGCAATTTAATGGATTAAAATGCCATTGACTTGAAGCCCTAGAAGGTTGGAAAAGTCAAGTGCTTCCTTTCTCCAAAGAGCTGGTATAACGGTGTGGTCAGAGCCAGCCCAGGGGCGAAGACCAGTTAAAGATTACTGGCTTCCCAGCCAGCTTCCCAAGACTTCAGTTTCAGATGGCAGTAAGGTAGCTGATAGCAAGTTAAGGGGAAGAGAGATGAGCAGTGGAGAGAAGATAATAAATTAAAGATGAGTGACTATAGGCTTTACGGAAATTTATCCAAAAGAGGTCTTCAAATGTGGCTATTGCACATGAAACTGACTAGAAGCAAATACACAAGAATTTTACCAAGGTGTTGAGGGAATTGTTACCCAAGAAATCACAAGTCTAGCATTCGAAAGCCTATGATTATTAAATCTCTAACCCAATACACAGTTTCCTGAAACTGACTCAATTAGAGCACACACTTTCTTGCCCCCATTGATATGGATAGTGGACAGGGAAAAATCTCCCAAACACACATAACTAAAGCCTAAGAGAACAATGAACACGGGAGATACTTCAGAGCAGGGCAACCAAGAAACCTCCTCCACCAGCAGGAAGCTTTCACAGTTCTTGCCTGGAAGAATTTAACATTTGAATTTAACTGAAAAGTACTGAGATTTCCATTTTTTACATTTCTCAAAGGGTTTTTTTTCCCTTTATTTCTTAGATGAATTAAAAAAAATTATTGTGGTAAAGTATAGATAACATAAAATTTATCATTTTAACCATCTTTTAAGTAAGTATCTTAAGTTCAGGGGCATTCATGACATTCACACTATTGTGCTACCATCACCAACCATCCATCTCCAGAACTTTTTCACCTTCCCAAACTGAAATTCTGTACCAATGAAACAATAACTCCCCATCCTACCCTGTCCCCTGGTAACCACCATTCTGCTTTGTTTCTCTGTGAATTTGACTATTCTAGGTACTTCATATAAGTAGAATCATACAGCGTTTGTCCCTTTTTGTGTGTCTGGCTTATTTCACTCAACATAATGTCTTCAATGTTCATCAGTGTTATTGCATAATGTCAGAATTTTGTTCCTTTTTACAGTTGAATAATATTCCATTGTATATATTTTTGACTGGAAATTTCCATAGGCAATGTGTCCTTCTCAGGATATCACAACTGGGGAAAGCCCTTTACCTACTCTACCATTGTATATTGGAATTGGGAAAGGTTTACAACTTGTGTTTAGTTGATGGGTTACCAGACCGTCAAGACCCACTTTCAGACTGAATAGAGAAGACTATTACGCTATGATCCTGGATTTTCAGCTGCATTGGATTGGATTACTAGATAGGATTTTAGACAGCTCTCTTGTAGAAAGTTTGACTGTATTTGTGAGGAAAGATGAGGATATATACATAGGTGGCTAAAAGGGAAAAGTATGACAGAGACTGCTAAGTATCCATGTATATTCATTCTGCCCTAGTCTGCTAAGAATAGAACCCTCAGAATTTATCTAAGCATAGAACCTCCCAGTAAGAAACTGCATTTCCTAACCTACATTTAAGGTAAAAGAGAGGTGACTAAGTTCTGGATAATTGGATGTTAGCAGAAGTAATGTGTTAAACCTCCTAGTCATATCCATCACATAGGAATTGCTTAAATTTCACTACCTCTCCATTTCCCCTCTTATAGAACCAGAACAAAGATGGGCCAATGAACTGTTTTTTATCAAGAGGACCATACTCTGGAGGAAAGTTGAGCAACACAATAGGAGAAATTGTTTCCCCGAAAGATCCCTTAGAGCGAAATCCCTGCTAGCCAAGACTGAACAAACTCCTATATTGGAGAGAGAAAAATTTACCACCTTGATGAATTCACTGTATCTTTGGTGCTTTTAATCTTACAGTAGCGTAGTCTAAACCCTATGTATTATAATTAGATTATAAAAATATAAATTGATCATGGAGGAATATTTTTTATATTTAGAAACAACAATATTAACATTCTAAATGTTTTCACTACATCTTAAGTTATTGATAAGTAAGGGACTGTATCTTTATCTTCATATTCCTGGCATTTATTCTATCGTCTGACATGGTAATCAATGCATATATCTCTCATTAATTAATCAAGTAATTCACATAATGACAACAGCAAAGTATAAGAATGGCTATGTGATTAAAATAGTTTCTTAAATGAACATTAATCTGCCTTCTTTATCTATTAATTGTAGTTGTTTCCCTAATGTCTAGCCTTGTGCCTTCTCATCAAGGTTTGAATTGAATTACTTACTACTCATCATATTTGTCCTATCTGAATGAAAAACGCCCTTGATCCTGATTTATTTGTTCTAGAAAATCTAATCATTTATTTTAACAGCAAATGTCTAACAACAGAAGACAAAATGTTTAGTAAGTGTGGAGAGGTGCTTGTTAGTAGAAGATTTAAAACTTCCTTTTCATATCTTTATAGTCCCACAGCCAAATTTTCAGTGGCAAATTTCATAATGCAATATTCCAAAATATTATGAGGTCACCTGGAAATAAGTCCTCAAATAACCTCTTCCACATAAACTTAATTTAAATTGGAAAAGCATCCAGTTCTAGTTATGATAATTACCTGAGTGGCAGGACTTATTAATATTCTCACTAACAGAGTAAATAAAGAATATGTCTGGAGAGCACAGGAAAAATATAACTGGGCCACACTATTCAACACAATGGAAGGAAAAACTGCTACTCATTTTCCTGTTGATTATAAAATTTCATTTCCTCCTTCAAGCTCATTAGTACTGGATATGGTATTGTTTTCCTCATAAATGAAAACTCAGTTGTGAAATAGCAAATGCTATGTTAGGGAAGCATTTGGATCTATTGAACAGAGAAATGAATTTGGAGAAATGAATCCTGGCTCTGCCACTAAGTTGTTTTCTTTTACTTTGGACATGTAATTTAACCTTTTTAAACTTCAAATTTTTAGTATGAGATGAGTAGGATGGGCCAGATGATTACTAAAGTATTTTCTGGTTGTAGAATTTTATGATTCTATAACTTTCCCAATCCATCCCGTAACATTAGAAACGCATCTAACATGTATTAGTTGAGCAATGCACTTTGTGTTAGGCACGATGTTAGATCAAAGTTGAAGATAAATGACCAAGATAGACAGGATCTTTGTCCCTCCGGAGTTTAGAAAAGACAAAGAACATAATAATAATTATAACAGTAAATAATTAACTGCATTTTGGAGAAGTGCTACCAAGGAGGTAGACAATGATATGATATAAAACTAACAAAGCTATTTTAGTCTAGAGTGTTAGGAAATCTTCTCTTATTAAAAAATGTTTAAGCTGAGGGGTGCTTGGGTGGCTCAGTTGGTTAAGCATCCAGCTCTTGATTTTGGCTTAGGTCATGATCTCACAGGTTTTGAGAATGAGCCCTGCTTTGGGCTCTGTGCTGACAGTGCAGAGCCTGCTTGGGATTCTCTCTCCCTTTCTCTCTGCCCCTCCCCTGCTCTCTCGCCCTCTCTCTCCCTCTCTTTCTCTTGCTCAAAGTAAATAAATAAACTTAAAAACAAAAAGAAATAAAAAAAAAAGAAATGTTTAAGCTGAGACCTGAAGCTAGGGGAAATCCAGATAGAGGAAATAGCTGAGCAAATTCCCTGTGGTGCAAGAGAGTTTGGGGCCCAATTAAGTTGATGAAATCAAGCTAGTGTTGCTGGAAAACACAGAATGAAGGAGAAAGTGGTGCAAAATGAGACAGGACAGGTAAGCAAAGTCAGTTCTTTTGGAGCTTTAGACACAAACATATGTACTTTGGACTCTGTACAAAGGTATATGGGAAGAGATAGGAGGGTTCAAAGTAAGGATGCAATGTGATATTGCCTTTAAAACATCTCTTCCTGAGGAGTACTGTAGGTAGCCATTGCGATATGAGGAAACGAGATCAGAGGTTATTATAGAAGACAGATGAGAGATGACAGTGATTTTAACAGGGTTCTTATAGTTAAAATGGAAATAAATGAACAGATTTTTGATATATTAGAAGCTAAGACTACCAAAATTGTGATTAATTTGGATATTAGTGTTGAAGAAGGGTGAGATTTCAAAGGTCATTCCATACGCTCAGACTTTAGCAGCTAGTAGATGCAGATGACATATACCAACCTGTATTACATCTTCCTTTGGAGAAGGGAGAATAAAGTTTTCAATCTGAAAAAAATGAATTGTGTTGCTCATGTAACACCCAAAGAGAACGTTGAGTAGCATTTGGATTCACAGGTCTAAATTTTCATAGATGTTTGGGATATATAATGTATATATATATATATATATATATATATATATATATATGTATATATGGACAGGAACTGTTACCATGCATATGGTATTTAAAATGAGGAGAGTGGATTGAGCTGTCAAGGTAGAAAATATAGAAAGAAAAGAGTAGAAAAGGAGAGAAGAACAGAAAAAGACAGCAGAAAAGGAAATGGGAAAAGGGCCAGGACAGAGCATTAAGGATATTCAACATCTAACACTCACATCAAAGAGGAAGAAAATCCAAGAAAACTGATAAGTGATCAGAGAAGTAGCAGAAGCTGGTAGGGGTGGAGGTTGGTGGAACACTTAGTATTAAGAAGTCAGGATAAGATGATACTTCTAGAAATATAGTACGACTAACGATATGGAAAGCTGCTGAAAAGTCAAATAAAGTGAAGACTTGAAGTAGCTGCTAATATAATTGGCACAAGAGTCATAGGAGAGCTTAGCAGAAGTGGTTTTGACTGACCAAAGGTGAGTGGACTAAGAAATTAATAGGAGGTAAGTAATGGAGATAGGTACTTTTCCAGCTCTGTGGCTATGAAGGGATGAAGAAAAATTGGACAATAGCTGAAAGTTCAGGATGAAAAAATCCAGGGATTTTTTTTTTAATGATGGGAAAACGTGTTTAAATACTGGTTTAAAGGATCCAATAAAGAAGTAGATAATGGAGGGAGAAGAAGGAGGAAGAGAGGAGGAGGGAGGGAGGGAGGAGGTAGAGAGAGAATAGGGGAGGATCGGGAGGAGGGGGGAGGAGGGAGGAGAAGGAGGAAGAGAAGGAGAAGAAGAAGGAGGAAGAGGAGGAGGAAGAAGAAGAAGAAGAAGAAGAAGAAGAAGAAGAAGAAGAAGAAGACTAGCTGACAGGAAATGTTCCTAAATAGGTAGAAGACAATGAGATCCATAACACAGGTAGACTTTAGTTGGAGGAGGGACATATCCTTTAACAAAGAGAAAGGAGAAAAAGATAGTAAAGGTACAGGAAGATTTATAAATTTGGAAACAGGAAGTTGAAGTGTTGTCCCCATGATGACTTCCATTTTTATCTGCAAAACAGAGGAAGTTTTACCTGCTGAAATTGGTGGAAGTGAGGCAAGAGATCAGAAGTTTGAAGAGAATGGAGAAAGTTCAAAATACCAGTTATAGAAAGTAGGAAAGATAGCTAACCTGAGAAACACAGGAATATTACCAGGCCTGTTGAGACAGTTAAAACAGGCAGTCATGAGTCATAAAACAACTTCTCTGCTTCACTGTGCAATTGTCTTTAAGTGAATTTCATGAGCACAGAGTCAGAAACCCAGAGAGAAGCTTGGATTTACTCTCCTGTAATGCTTGGCTGTACAAAGGGGCAAGGAAATTGAGATGACAAGAACGCTTGCAGTAGCACCCTAGAAAGTATATGCTAGACATACAAGAAGTGAGGAAGAGGAGGCTGATTAGTAAAGAGAAAATAGATGGGACAACTAACTGGATCCCATAGAATTCTGAATGGTAGAGGACGTTTAATGTAAATAATTTGGAAGCAGATATCCAAAGCAAAGGAGATTGTGGTCAGAGGATTTCCAAATTAGAGCTTTTTTTTTTTTTTTTTTTTTTAACGTGGAGCAATTCTGAGTAGTGTAAATGCCCAGCATGTGTCCAAAGTAAGGGCTGATGGCAATGAAAGAGAGAAGCGTGTCACTGGATATGAGAAGAGTCTTCTGTCTCTAACCTTGCCTCAGTTTCTCCTATCATTAAATAAAAATTTAACAACATTTAAAGAATTTATTTTGAAGGGATGCCAAATCATCCTGCCCAGAACGATCATTTGTCTAGGGTCAGCACTGACTGAGAAGGAGGGAACAGCAAGCTAGCTGCTAGGAAGGAACAGTAAGTACTGCGAAGTACTGACTAAGTCCTCACTAAGTACTGTGAAGTACTAAGTACTCCTAAGTACTGATAGTTGTTCAGTGAAGACTTGAAGGAGGGGACTGCTGAGCTGAGTCTTATGTGATAAGTACTAGTTGGCAAGATAAAAGAAGAGGTGTTAAGAAAAGCCCTAGACAGAAAAAAAACAAGTATGTAAAGATATTTAAATCAATTTATTCCTAAATTGTTGGTTTTATTCAAGGAAAGGTCTGCACTAGCCATCCTGAGGACACAAAGATATTTCAGAAAAGTTCTCAGAAGAGTATTGCATGTCAAGTCTCACCGCTATATCTGGACTGATAGTTGCTAGATTTCAAGCTCAAGGATAGGAACCAGGGCTATCTTAAAGACCTCTATTCACTTAGTACCTACAATAATAATTCAGTATATAGTAAGTATCCACTGCATAATTGTTGAATAAATGAATGGATAAATTCAATTGGTAGTCGAAGTCCCCGTGTAAATTATATTTCAGAGTCCTTGTGAATAAAATATTACATTTTGAATAAATGCAGAAATGTACACATTTATTCCTTTAAGCTATGGTCATACAATCTTTGAGCACCTCCAATTTCATAAAATTTGCTGCATTTTAAAGATAATTGGTTTTTGGACAGTTCCAGATGTTAGAGAGATCTTCCTGATACTGTGTCAAAATTTCCTGACTTTAATTACCACCTTAATTCTCCTGTCTCATCTCTGAACACCAAAGTGATAGAGATTATGATTAGTCCCTCTTTGACAAGGCACAGTTGAAACATGTCAAGGTAGCTATGCCACTTATCACCTTTCCTTCTACCTCCGTCTAGCTTCCACGGCAACCCTCTTTTCCCCAGGCTAAGTACAGGAATTTCTTCTTTCTTTGCCCATCACTCTTTGTTAGCTGTTACTCATCCAGTAGGTCTCAGATTAATGACTACTTCAGGCTCAGAAGAGCCTAACACAGGACAGCCTGACACAGTCTCCTCATTATAAACTCCTGTATCACCTTAATTTTCTTTTCTTCATGGCACTTTTTAAGTGAGATGTTATTGTCTGTCTTAACTGCTAGACACAAAGTACATTAAGAGAATTGGGGCCACAAGGGGGAAAGACAAAATCACTATAGAGAGATTAAATTTGAATGAGACATATAATTGTTAAATGAGTAAACAAACAACATAAATTTAGAAGTGGCGTAAATCTTAAAGAAAAAAAAAGCACTGGATGAAGAATAATATGAGAATAGTAGAAAAGCAAGGGTCAGGAAAGACCTTTCTGAGAAGCTGATATTTAAGGTGAAACTCAGAGGAGTTGAATTTAGTTAGGTGAAAATTTGGGTTGAGGATATTCCAGAAAGAATATCAGTGTGGGAGAAGTCTATGAGGCTTAGCATGCTAACACAGGCAGAGTCAACCTAGTAAGGAGATAACAGGGGAGGCCGGGGCGGGGGTGGGGGGGTGGGGGGGGGTGGAGAATTCACCGAAGAGTAAGCACGCTGTTGTTTGAGGAGGAAGTGTAATGTTAAGGAAACACAGAGGTCTTGAAACTACTGGTGCAACAAAAATTTGATACCATCATATCTACAAAATTACGATACTATTTATCAACATAAAAATATTACAATACAATTAATTGGATGTTTGCTTCCAGGCAAAATGGTAGTAGAAGTTAGTCTTCCTTCTGAATCAACTAAAATGGCAGACAAAATGTATGAAACAATGGCTTTCAAGACGTCAGACATGACATGGTGTAGCATAATGAACTCTAGAAATGGGAAACAAAATAAGGTTAGCCCTGAAACTGCTGCAGGTACTCCATTGGGAGAGTTTTCAGGTTCAGATGTGGGGCATGGGGACACAGGTATAACCCAATGGCCTTTCTGAAATGGCAGGATGCAGCTGAGAGTCTGGAAGACCAAGGGATTTCACATAGAAGAGAAAATGCACAGAAAGAGAGTTACAGAGATCTTCAGAGTTCTCCCTTGAGTATTCGTCAGTACATGCATGTGAAGAAACTACCTGAAAATGGAGAAAGAACTATACAAAAGTTCAGAGGGAACACAAAGTGGTCAAACAGGGCCAGGAAGAGTGCCTCTTCCTCCCATTCAGCCTGGAAATTATGCAATTCCCAGGATATCAGGAAGTGTACTCAGGAGGATCCTAGGTCAGTTGTGGAGAAAAGTTAGCCTTACAGTAAATGCTGTCTGGATCCATAAAACAAAACTTAAATCAATATGCAACAGAATCACTGTTTTTATGTAACTTAACTGTGACCTAGAAAAAATCCTCAAGAATATTTACAGGAATACAAAACTATCTAACACCAAATAAGGTAAAATTCAACATCTAGTATTTAATATAAAATACCCAGGTTTGCAAACCTATACCTAGTAAATACATCTTTCACAAATAAAGATGAAATAAATATTTTATTATATACACAAAAGCTGAGCAGATTTATCACTAGCAGACTTACACTACAATAAATGTTAATGGAATCCTTCAGGCAAAAGAAAAATAATACCATATGGAAATATAAATCTATACAAAAGAATAAGAACCATTGCAAATGAGGACTAAGATGGGTAAGTATATAAGATTTTTTCATATTATTATTTTTTAACATCTTTTAATTTTTATGTATTTTTGAGAGAAAGAGACAGAGTTCAAGCAGGGGAGGGGCAGAGAGAGAGAGAGAGAGAGAGAGAGACAGAATCTGAAGCAGGCTCCAGGCTCTGAGTTGTCAGCACAGAGCCTGATGTGGGGTTTGAACTCAAGAACCGCAAGATCATGACCTGAACCAAAGTCATATGCTTAACCGACTGAGCCACACAGACGCCCCTTTCATATTATTTAAATGTTAAAAATCAATAGAACAAAATATCAAAAATTCAATATGAACTTTAAAACATACATAAAAGTAAAATATATGACAACAGTAATTGAAGGATGGAGATGGGGAGAAAAAGAACCCTCCATTGTAGGATTCTTATACAAAATGTTTAGTGGTATAAAATCTCTTGAATATAAATTGTGAAAAGTGGGAGATGTACATTGTAAATCTTAAGTAACCACTAAAATAGCAAAACAAAAGGTTGTTAACTAACAGACTAACAAAGGAGATAAAATTAAATCATGAAAAACGCTTAATGTATCCAAAATAATGCACAAAAGGGGTAAAAATTGGACAAAGAACAGATGGGACAAATACATAACAAAATTAATCACATTAAATTAAGATGATCTAACTATACCAACTAATAATCTGAAATTGACTGCATAAAACAATCCTCCCCCAAAAAGCAAGAACCAACTATACAAACCACTTGAAAACACACACACTTTAAATACAAAGACACAAGTAAGTTGAAAATAAGATCTTTAAAAAACATATACAAAGATATATTATTCTAGCTTCTAAAAATAGAAAGATGGAGTGACTGTTTCATATCAGACAAAATAGATTTCATAGTAAAACAGATTGCCAGGGTTATTTTGAAGTTTATCACTTAGTTTCTAGTATTTGGGGATTTGCTCAGAGGCTTTCTGTTTTTACTTCCCAATTTAATTCCTTTGTGGCTAGAGGAAAAAACTGTGTATGACTTGAATCCTTTTAAACATATTGTTAATTGTTTTCTGGCCATAAATCTAATACATTTTATTAAATTGAAAAGAAGATATATTCTTTTGTTTGGTGGAGTCTTCAGCAAATGTCAGTTAGGTCAAGTGGCTGATAATGTTGGTTAAATATTCCACATCTTCAAATTTCATTTTCTTTGTTTACATGTTCTATCAGTTATTGAGAGAGAGGTACCGAAATCTCTGACTTTAAGTGAGGATTTATCTTTTTGTTCTTGTAGTTGTGTCAGTTTTTCTTCATGTATTTTAAAGCTCCATTATTAGGAATAAAATGTTTAGGATTTTTATATCTTCTTGATGAAGTAAACTCCTAATCATTATTAAATGACCTCTTTTATCCATGTAATGCAAAGTTTCTTAATATTTAAAAATAAATATAGGGGCACCTGGGTGGCTTAGTTGGTTAGACATCCAACTCTTGATGTCAGCTCAGGTCACAATCTCACAGTTGGGAGATCAAGCTCCATGTTGGGTTTTGCACTGTCTGTGGAGCCTCCTTGAGGTTATTTCTCTCCCTCTTACTCTGCCCCTCCCCTGCTCTTGCTCTGTCTCTCTCTCAAATAAATAAATAAATAAAAATAAACAAATAAATATAGATACATTGACCATCATAAAAAACTAGAACAGAAAAAATATAATCTCAATAACAAGTATCAATCAATTAGTATTGATAACCTTAATATCAAATGCAGAAAAGGCATTTAACAAAATCATAATTACATATCTGATAAAAACTATGAAAATTAGGAACTGAAAGTCATCTCTTCAACTGGATAAAGAACATCTACAAAAAGCTTACAACAAACCTCATATCTGATGATGAAAGCCTGCTTTTATCCCAAGATCAGAAACCAGAGATTGACATCCTCTCTTACCATTTCAACTCAACATAACATCATTCAAAAGGTTCTAGCCAATATAATAAAGAGCAAAAAAAATGTGACCAGATTGGAAAGGAAGAAATAAAATAATATTAACTCAGAGATGACATGTTCATCTAAGCTGAATATCCAATTGGAATCTATGGGGTAAAAAATTTGGGGGGGGGGGCAAGTGAGCAAGGGGCAAGAGAGAGAGAGAAGCAGGGCTCACCTGAAGCAGGACTCATGCTCACCTGAAGTGGGGCTCCTCCTCACCCAAAGTGGGGCTTGAGCTCACCTGATGCGGGACTCAGACTCGCAAACTCTAAGACCAGGACCTAAGCAGAAGTCAGATGCTTAACCAACTGAGTCACCCAGGTGCCCAGGGAAAAAAACTTCTACAATTAATAAGGAAGTTAGGCAAAGTTGCAGGAGGAAAAATCAAGGGAAAAAATCAATTGTATTATGTGCTAGCAATGAACAATCAGAAATTGACATGAGTGGGGCACCTGGGTGGCTCAGTTGATTAAATATCCAATTTGGTTTTGGTTCAGGTCATGATCTTGTGGCGGTTTGGTTCATGGGAATGGGCCCTGTGTTGGGCTCTGCACTGACAGCGTGGAGCCTCGTTGGTGCTCCCTCTCTTCCTCTCTCTCTGCTCTCTCTGCCACTCCCCTGTTTGCGGTCTCTCTCTCAAAATAAATAAATAAACTTTAAAAAAAGGATAAATTGGCATTAGAATGTAATACCTTCTATAATAACATTAATAAAATAAAATAAATAAATAAAACAGTGATAAATCTGTCCAAATGTGTTAATCGAAAACTACAAAACATCCATGAGGAAAATTATGAACCTGGCTAAAGAAATTCAATAGCTAAATAAATGGAGAGATATTGCAAGTTCATGGATAGGAAGATTCAATAATCCTTAAAAGCCTGTTCTTCCCAAATTGATCTGTAGATTCAATGCAATCTCAATGAAAATCCCAGTAGGTTATTTTGTGGATACCTACAAACTTCTTCTAAAGTTTATATGGAGAGGTGGAAGATCCAATATAACTGACACAATATTGAAGGACAATATCAAAGTTAGAGGGCTATCACTACCTGATTTCAAGACTTACAATAAAGCTACAGTAATCAGAACAATATAGTATTGGTGATAGAACAGACATCTAGATCAATGAAACAAAACAGAGAACCCAGAAATAGACCCATAGAATATAGTCAACTGATATTTGACAAGGGGGCAACATAATACAATGGAGCAAAGAGAGTCTTTTCAACAAATGATGCTTGAACATGTGTCATCCACATGGAAAAAAGTGAATCTAGACACAGACCTTACACCCTTCACAAAAATTAATTCAAAATGGATCACAAGACTTAAAAATGACCCGAACTATAAAAATCTTCGAAGAAAACCTAGATGATCTTGGGTATTTTAAATTCAACACCAAAGGTATGATCAATGAAAGAAATAACAGTTGAAGTTTATTAAAATTTAAAACAACTGTCCTGCAAAAGACAACAAGAGAATGAGAGGACAAATCTTTCACAGGGAGAAAACATTTGTAAAAGATGCATTTGATAAAGGATTGTTATGTGAAATACACAAAGAACTCTCAAAACTTAACAATAAGAAAAATAAATAAATAAAACAAGAGACAAAAAACTTTAACTGACACCTCACCAAAGAAGATATACAGATGATAAATAAGCACATGAGCAAATCCTCCACAACATAAGTCATCAAGAAGAAGCAAATTAAAATGAGATATCACTACACACCTATTAGAATGGTCACATCCAGGACATTGACAACATCAAATGCTGGTGAGGATGTGGAACAACAGGAACTCTCATTCATTGTTCAGTGAGAATGCAAAATGGTACAGCCACTTTGGAAGACAGGTATTTTCTCATGAAACTAAACATACTCTTACATGCAATTCATCAATTGTGCTTCTTGGTATTTAACCCAAAGGACTTAAAATTTTGTTTCCACACAAAAACCTGAATGTCGATATTTACATTAGGTTTATTCATAATCATCAAAACTTGGAAGCAACCAAGATGTCTTTCAGCAGGTAAATAAACCAGTAAATAAACTGGTACATCCAAATAATGGAATATTATTCAGTGCTAAAAGTAAATGAACTAATGAGCCATGAAAAGACATGAACTTTAAATAGTGAAAGAAGTTCACAGAGCACAGAGAATTTTTAGGGCAGTGAAAATACTCTCTATAATACATAATGATGGATATATGTTATTATATATTTGTTCAAATCCATAGAATGTACACCACCAAATGTGAATCATAATGTAAACTATGGAGTTTGGGTGTTTATGATGTGTCAGTGTGGGTTCATCAATTTTAACAAATGTACCACTCTTGTGGGATATGTTAATAATGGAGGAGGTTGTGCATGTGTGAGGGCAGGGGGTATATGAGTAATCTCTGTACCTTCCTTTCTATTTAAAACTTTTCATAAAACATAAAGTCTTAATAAGAAAAACTAAAAAAAAAACATTTCTGAGAGATTTTAAAGAATATCTAAACATATGGACCAATATATCATGTTCATGGATTAGAAGACTCAATATTGTTAGAATGCAAATTTTTCCCAAACTTATATGCAGATTTGGTGCAATCTCAATGAAAATTTTTTGGTAGAAATTGACTGATTCTAAAACTTTTATGGAAATAAAAATGACCAAGCCAACTTTTCAAATAAAGAACAAAATTGAGAACGAGCACCACCCCGATTTTAAGACTTACAAAACTACAGTTGTCAAGGCAGTACGGTATTAGAATAAGTATAGACAAACAGAGCAATGGGACTGAATAGACAACACAAAAATAGATCTACACATGTATTGAAAACCGATTCATGACCAATTTTCAATGAATATTCAGTAGTCAGTAAGAAAGGTCAGTAAGAAAGTAAAATTAAGGGGTGCCTGTGTGGCTCAGTCGACTGGGTGTCCAACTCTGGATTTCAGCTCAGGTCATGATCTCACAGTTCATGAATTTTAGCCCTGTGTTGAGATTTTTGAGTTTAAGCCTGGCATCAGGCTGTGCACTGACAACGCAGAGCCTGCTTGGGATTCTCTCTCTCTCCCTGTCTCTTCTGCACCCTCCTCTGCTCTCTTTCTCTCTCTCAAAATCATAAATAAACATTTTTTTAAAAATAAAAAATAAAACTATGATGAAATATCACTGCATACCTATCAGAATATCTAAGAATTAAAAAAACTATCAATGATACTAAGGAATCAATACATAATTTAGGGGAAACTGTGAAATAGCTATACAGTGCAGTACTATTCATCAATAAAAAGGAATTAATTTTTGATATATACTATGTATATGAATCTCAAAATAATTATTCTGAGTGAAAGCCAGACATAAAAGGGTTTACACTACATGATTCAATTTTTACAAGCATCTAGAAAATATAAACTATTCTATATTGATAGAAAGCAGGTCAGTGCTATTGTGTGGATGGGGTAGGATGGACTAGGGAGGGGTGCCTAAGAGTAACTACAGCAAGGGATTGCATCTAGGAGGAAGGACATTGAGGGATCCTTTGGCAGCAATGGATATATTCATTATCCTAATTGTAATGGTACTATGAATGCATTCATACGTCAAAATTTATCAAATTGTACCCTTTAAATAACTGCATTTTGTGTGGTTCAGTTTATATCAGTGACACCTCAATAAAGTTATATGCATCCATGCATGTATATGTATATACAGTGCAAAATGTCCCACTTTGCAAAATGTCGTGTTACAGAAGACCTACATTAGTACCTGGTTCTGTTAAATGGAAGTAACCTGAAAAAGACTTTCACATTTATGAAAAAAGGGAAACAGCAAAAATAGCATTCAGCATTTGTTTTGCAGGGAGACATTATACACACAGTGCCTGACCGGAGGAGCAGGAGTGGTACCCCCAAGCCCCTGCCCAGGGAGCTGTGCTCAACATCTCAGCGTCTTAGCATCAAGCTGGCATAGCTTTGAACAGTGCTTTACTTCGGTTTATTCTGTACCGTCATTAGCAAGATGTGTCCTAAGGTATCAGAAAAGCCTAAGAGAGGTTATTTTTTGGGTCTAACAATGCTAAGAAATTTTTCCATATAAATTAATGGTAATTGCTTGTTCGTTGTACACCATTTTGGCTTACAAAAGTTTTCAGCAAAACGTTCTACTTTCGGAAACAGGGGAAACCTGTATATAATATATATGAAATATATAATAATACAATATTATGTATAATATATAATAATATATAATAATACAAAGATATATATAGGCATATATTAAATATATATTGCAAGAAGATTAAGTGCCTGGTGTGCAGGCACATAAGTAACTTTCTGTTGAAAGCCATTCTCATATCTATCCCTTGCCACAATTCAGTATCCTAAATGTGTGATATTAACCTCATTTTAGATGTCTCGTGTAATATTCTGCTTTATTGTACATACTTTCATCTACTCTTCTCTTTTCTGCCGTGCCCAGTTTAGTACTTTGCAGATGGCAAATACTAGCTAATTCATGGTTGAGTTTAGTACAAGTAAGCTTCTAGATGGGATTATTTTTCCCTCAAGGATATCAGTGATGGGACTTTACAAACAAAAATGACTGAGGGTTGATGGAGGGAGGTGGACAGGGGATGGGCTAAATGGATGATGGACATTAAGAAGGGCACTTGTTGTGTTGAGCATGAGGTGTTGTATGTAAGTGATGAATCATTGAATTCTACTCCTGAAACCAACATTACACTTTATGTTAACTAGAATTTAAATAAAAATTTGAAAACAAATGGTTTCTTTTTTTAAATGTTTTATCTTATTATTTTTTGAGAAAGAGAGTGCAAGTGGGGGAGGGACAGAGAGAGAGAAGACAGAGGATCCCAAGAGGGCTCCGCACTGATAGTAGCAAGCCTGATGTGGGGCTTGAATTCATGAACCCTAGGATCATGACCTCAGCCAAAGTCAGACCCTTAACTGATTGAGCCACCCAGGTACCTCGAAAAAAAATGATCTCTTATTAAAGAGATCAGTTTAGTTCAAAAGCCAAAAAATCTAAACAATTTGAAAATAAAATCTGAATAGTTAACTATTCTCTTACTTCAACCAATGGAAACCTTGTATCTGCCTTCATAGTTTATACAGAACAAAATTTATTTTTCTACTAAGCACCATTGGTTTAGAATATATTCCACCAGAAAGATCAAACATACTTTTTAAAAAGGCATAATGCAATAACTATCGGTATACTAATTAACCTTCCTCTAACCCCCAGGACCCTTTAGACATAGAAATCTTAATACCACACATTTATATGGGCCACCAATCCAAACCATTGTGTGGAAAAAACTGAGGCTCAAAAATGACTTCACCTAGAGTCTCAGTTAGTATGTCTGTACTGTGGTTGTGATGTGTCCTATAAGTGAATGCTGACCCTCTAAAAAGTGTAGCTTTCTGGCTGGCCTGGGGGCAGACAGCCCAGGTCCACTCTTTGTTTAGAGATTGCCAGTGCACTTTATGGTAACTGTAATCATGATCATCTCAGAACCATTTTTCCTTAAGTCTAAGATTACTCATGTTGGGAAATTAGAAGCCATTGTATTCTGAAAAAAACAAACCCTATTTTATCCTGTTTGTAGTATGCCCAGGATGTGCCAGGCTGTAATCACTGAAATAAGACATAATCATTTGACAAATGACATAGATTCCCATACTCTCAGAATTGACCAGGGATTGCCCATGGGGAGACATTTCTCTGGGAAAAGAGGTGATTTTGAAGATTTATGAAGGTGAAGTTATAGAGATAGTTCAGGAAACTAATATCAAAAATCTACCAGTCACTACCCCAGGTATGTTATACATGCTGTATTATAGAATCCTCACAATATTCTGTAAGGTAACTATTATGAACCCCATTTTATATACTGAAAAACTGAGGCTATGAAATGTTAAGCCAAATTCACAAAGCAACAAAGTAATAGTTGTTATTTAAACTCAGGGTTGAATGACTATATAGGAGTTCCACTGCACTACATAGCCTCCCAGACATAAAGATCCAACACAGGGGAAAAACTAAGTGTTTTCATATTATTCAGGAAGCATAATTTAGATTCATCTTCAGATCATGTCATGGAGGACTTTAAGAAAATATGTCTTATACTGCTTTTATTTACTTATTTTTTTAGTTATGAGTTCCATGATTCTTTTCCTCAAAAAAAAAGAAATAATAGAATCAGAAACAATAAGTAGAATATATTTGTAAGGAATAAATCACTCTGAGCAAACCTAATTACTTTCTTTCTTCCAGCAGAATTACATGGCCAAAAGATAATGGAAGTACAAAAGACACAATATATCTTGATTACTAATATAACAGATAGTGTCTCTTAGACATTAACTAGCATAATTAATTGAAAATAGTTTCAATCTGGAATAAAAATGAACTTCATAGAAACAAAAGGGCAATATCATATGCTGTCAGGAGCCATTCCAGATGGCCTGCCTTGCCCTGCCCCCAACTGCCATTTGTCATGGTACTTGTAAGGGCAGCAATCGTCTGGAATTAAAAAGCAGACAAATCCTTCTTTCTGTCTGGTGCTGGCTCTGCCTATCTAGGAGACTCTACTTGCATCAGATGGAGATAGAAGTTGGGGGAGGGGAGGCATAGAGAAGTACACACTAGGGACATGAGTAGCAATTGTAAAACAAATGCATAATGATTCAGGAAGGAACTGTGCAAAACCACCTGAAGGAGCCATCATGACCTCCAGAATTTTGTTACTGAATTTAAACTAAACTTTACAAGGTATCTGAAGAAACAACATATCAGCCAGAGTCAGCCTTGAAGGCATAGAGAAAGGAACCACAGGAAGTGAACCATGTTGGATTTAGCCAAGTTCAGTAACCTGCCCAAGGGCACATGGTCATGGGAGGTTGGAGGGAGAACTAACCCACAAGTGTGTCAGTGTCTCCAGATCTTAACCACCTAAATCCCAAGGTCACTTTGCGTAAAGATGTATACCATCAACTCACACTTCTCTACCTCCTTGAAGCCAGGCAACCACTAAGTTCCACAAGCCAATGAGATGACCTAGGGGTAGTTGGTAGTAGAAATAGGGCCAGCCTCCTGTAAGGAAGATAATTAGAACCCACAGGATGGTAAATAGACAGATTCCTGCTTTATTCCTAGGAACCTGTGAGTTTTTATAAAGAGATTAGATCCACGGAAAAGGCACTTGCAATGCACCTTTTGGGCCTCTAGCCAGGACAGAGTGGCCAGGCTTGCCACAGTGATTACACCCTCAGGCTTACCCTACGAGGTATCCTCCTTCAGATTTTACACAGAATGACCATTTGAGCTACTTGTTAGGAAGAAAGCAAATTCCTCATAAACCATGCAGAACAAAGAAGCCTATGTTTGCTATTCAGAGATAAAAACTGTTCCAGGGCATAGTTTCTGTTTGCCTAAGCTGAAGACTGGCAAACTCACTCTAGGCAAAAATATGAAGTCCTCAAAATGTTTTTCCATATTCTTGAGATCACATTTTGCATCACTGAGTGTGACAGGGTAAGACTACTTAACTAGTTCCCTGCTTAACCAACTGAGCCACCCAGGCACCCCTGGAGTTCCTATAGCTTTTTGATATAAGGTGTTGGGGGAGATTTTTCTGGTGTAAATTTCCTAAGTAAGGGTTATGTTTAAGGTTAGCCCTTTTTGGGCAAACCAATATCCTGATGACAAAGGTAGGAAACTGTTCACAAATAATATGTATCAGAATACAGCCCAAGGCTTCTTTCAAATAATACTGAATTTGGTCAACTTCTGAAGCGAGACTAGAACCTTCCTAAAATTGATTCTTTGGAGCACGTTTAAGGATTTAGAACCACTAGAACTATTTTCCAAGATTCATGTTCTTCAAGGCTTGCATTTATCTGGGCAAAGTAAAGATTTCTAAAGAGAAAAATCACTCTCTAGATTTTCCTTGGGCTCCATAATACCCCAGACTTGTTTTCAAACAGATCTTACTCCTCTTAAAATCATCACAATTTATTGAACTTACAAACATACTAAAGGAACATCTTCTCACCAAGATCATCAATCTTCTCTGTCTGGAGATTATAAATGTAATTTGTAGGTATTTGTACTGCTAAGCTTGATGCTGAGTTCTTTAAAAAAATGTTTTTTTGACACATTATAAGTTAAATATAAGTGTTTTAAAACACTTAAAAATGTTTTAATTGATTCATTATAAGAGTTGCCTTAGATATTGCATTGTTTCCTCTTGTTTAAACCAATATGTTCATCTTAATCTCAGGTTAAACACCCTTTGATCGGCCCTAACCTTCCGTATGCTTCTAAATTATCCTCTTCATCACACTTATAGTTACTGGTCTGCATATAATACCATATACCACCACACGTGATGGTATACAAGTCACATCGGAGTACAGTTCTGTCCTTAAATACCACTGCATAACAAGTATCTGGCAGAATGCTCAGAACATGCTCAACACTGAAAATATGTTGAATAAATTAATTATTTAATTGAAATCTTTAGAGGAATATTTGTGAGACTCTTTAAAACTCTTTGTTATAATATCACTACACTCATAGAAAGAATTCCAACAGAGCTATGCCTTAACTTACTGGGTCCCATGAAAATCTTGACTTTAAATCTCTTTGAAAAGCAAACACAAAACAGAAATTTAAAACAATGAGAAACTCTCTAGCCAGTGAGACTTTATAATGACATGCCACAGGCCACAGACATTAAGGGATCTGTTTATAATACAATTTTTCAAACATTAGCAAAACTATTTTTGCAATGCAGTCAGCTTAATAATAATAAAAAAAAGTTCATCTGCAAAAGACATGCAAGTATTTTTTTTAGACATTAAAAACCCCTGTTTAGGGAAAATATACTCCACATGGTCTGTAAACTTACTTCCCTACAGGTTTAAGCATAAATGAGAAGAATTTAAGGGAGTATTTCACTGCTCTAAATAAATTCAAGTCTCCCAACCCGTATAAAGTTTATTGAGGAAAGTAGAGGAAACCAGCAGATGAATTTGTAAAATAAGTGTCTATTGTCCTTAAGGAATTTTGGGGAATGAGAGACATGCCAAAAGTTTAGAGATGGGAAAAATATGATCTTTATATACATGAATAATGTATTCTGTGAATTATTAATCTATGCATTAAGTAGAGATCCCAGACAAAATTCTAGGGGTTTATTATTAAATAATAGTTTTTAAGGGGCACCTGGGTGGTTCAGTAGGTTAAGCATCCAACTTCAGCTCATGTCATGATCTCAGGGTCCATGACCTTCAGTCTCCTGACCAACTCTGTGCTGACAGCTCAAAGCCTGAAGCCTGCTTCAGATTCTGTGTCTCCCTCTCTTTCTGCCTCTCCCTCACTCACACTCTGTCTCTCTCTCTCCAAAATAAATAAATATTTGAAGATTTATTAAAAATGGTCTTTACTTAAAAAATAAAGAATAATGAGGAAAAAACCTGTTTATTTTCTGAATTTTTACATATTAATATGCCATTTGATTTAAGAATGCAGAGTAGGAATTTTGTCCAAATAAGGGCTATCTTTAGAGAAAATGATTTTAAAATTGATTTGTAAGAGGATGTTTTAATCTGGTGGGGCATGGATTTGCTTTATAAAGTTCATAAACCTCCTGAAATTATGAAAAAATATTTCAACTATGTCTAAGTACCTTTTACTAGGGAGAGAACCCATAGCTTCCTGATCTCAGCTTCTAAATCAAAACAGTTAAGAACTGCTTCAGTAAAGACTAAGAATCGTAATGGCAAGTAACATGACCTAGGTGATATTGGTTATTCACAGGTCATGTGGATCTCAGAAACTACAATTTTCAGAGGGTTAGTTTAAGAGACCCCAAGGTCTTCCAGATTTCCCTGAAGTACATACAAATGACTGACTGCAAGGATAAGTTGGCATTTTGGTGATATATAAGGTACTGGTGGGACCACATATTTATCACCTGTAAAGACACCAGACAGGGCGTTTCTCATTATCCAAGAAGCTGAAGGCTTTATAAATCTCTCAGTATTATGATTCTTATTAGTGCTATTCAAACTTGTCTATAAAGTTTCAGTACGATTATTTTCATAAAGAAATTCATTAGTCACTGCACATAGGGAAATAGAAAAACTTCTTGGTAAGAGTATCACTGTGAAGTCATGTTGAAGACTTCAATAACTCAATTCTGTATTTTTATTTTATTTTACTTAAAAATTTTTTAATGTTTTTTAAATTTATTTATTTTGAGAAAGAGACAGAGTATGAGCAGAGGAGGGACAGAGAGAGAGACACAGAATCCGAAACAGGCTCCAGGCTCTGAGCTGTCAGCCCAGAGCCTGATGTGGGGCTGGAACCCATGTACTATGAGATCATGATCTGGGCTGAAGTCGGACAGTTAACCGACTGAACAACCCAAGTGCCCCACCAGTTGTGTATTTTTGGGGGAGTACGGGGTTTATGGTGCTAGGCAGGGAAATCCCCTATTTTCAGACATTAAAGCAGTTCATTATAAGTTAGAATCTCTGATTTTTTTTATTGAGATAGAGTTGACATATAACATTATATTAGTTTCAGATATGTAAGGTAATGATTCAGTATTTGTGTATATTGTGAAATGATCATTGCAATAAATCTAGTTAATGTCTATCACTGTACATAGAACCTCTGATTAAATATCTTCATTTTTGCAATTACTGGGACACTGGTTTAAAATAAATTGTCCTCTTCACCAGAGGGGAGGTGGGTGGGAGGAATGGAGATTAAGGAGGGCACTTGTGATGAACACCAGGTATTGTATATAAGTGTTGAATCACTAAATTGTACACCTGAATCTAATATTACACTGCATGTTAAATAACTGGAATTTAAATAAAAAATGAAAAAAACCCAAAAATTATTAAATAAATGAATAAAATTCTCCTGAAATAAAAATTGACATTCTTAGGGTGAAAAGTACAATTTATAAGTCCCTCCAATTTAATATAAAGTAAATAAGGTACTTTTGAAATATTATTTATTTAATTATCAAAACAAATCTGTGATACATATCCCCATTTTATGGAAAAGAAAACAAGTCTAGTGTGGATAAGTAATTTGCCCAAGAACACTGAATAACTATGCCATGATATAAATCCATGTCCCCATCAACATTCCACTTTTTTCCTGCTACTCATGACTCTTCAAAGATTAAATTTAGGGGCATCTGGGTGGCTCAGTCAGTTAAATGTCCAACTTCGGCTCAGGTCATGATCTCGTGGTTCATGCGTTCGAGCCCCATGCTGGGGTCTGTGCTGACAGTTTAGAGCCTGGAGCCTGCTTTGGATTCTGTGTCTCCCTATTTCTCTGCCCCTCCCTCACTCATGGTCTGTCTGTCTGTCTCTCAAAAATAAACATTAAAAAAATAAATAAATAAAATAAAGTTTAAACTTATTGGTATATAATCATATCTACCGACATAATTTTCAATCAAATGCATCCATTCTAATGGTATGGTTAAATGAGTTTTGATAAATGTAGACACCCATGGAACAGCCATCACAATTGAGATATTTCCCAAGTCATAGTTCTAGGGCATTTATAGCATCCTCATAAGTCTCCTCCCTGTCTTTGTAGTCAGTCCCCTCACTACTCCAGGAAATCATTACGTTTTTATTTTCACTATTCAAATTTTACGTATTTATTGACTATAAGTCACACAGTGTAAAATTCAGCTGTTAAAAGTGTTCGATTCAATGTCTTTAGAATGTTCATAAAGATGTGCCACTATTACCATATTCTAATTTTAGGATGTTTTCATCACTTCAAAAAGAAATCCCTTACCCATTAGCAGTTACTGCCCAGCTCCACCCTTACTTTTTGCCTTGTCTGCACATTTCATGTAAGTGGATTCATACTATATACGTTTTGGGGGGAGATAGGCTTCTTTCACTTAACATAAATGAAAATTCATCCATATTGTAGCATGTATCAGTATTCCCCTTCTTTTGATTACCAAATATTCCACCATGTAGATGTACCACACCTTATTCATCCGTTCATTACTTGTTGGACATTGGAGTTCTTTCCACTTTTTGACTATTATGGATAATGCTGCTATACATGTTCATTCATATATTTTTGTGTAGAAATGTTTTCACTTCTCTTAGGATATGTACCTAGAATAGGACTTCCGGTTTCCTGTTCAGCATGTAAGGAGTTTCGAAGTCATCACTTCCATCCACACAACAAGAAAACACTGAATAAAAAAATCAACAGTCCTTCTTGGATGCATCGTTAGAACGGAGGTCACAGGGCAGACCACTGCCTCCAAAATTGGAGAGACAGACAGGCAGATAACAGCGAATCACAATTAGTGAAGCAGACACACATGAACTGAAGTCTCTGGGAACTGATATCAGGGTGGGTAAGCCCAAACTGTAATTGATGAATTGCTAGAGGCTCAGTGTGGGTAGGTTTGAAAGTTTAAAACTCCAGGAGGGCCTAGTCTTAAAGAAGGGCCTTCACACTTTTGTAAACTTGACCTTCAGGATCTTGCCAGGTTCTCACAAAGACCGTGGAAAACTACTCTCATATTTCCAGCAGAGGGAGGGGAAAAGCAGACTTTTCTAAGTATATACTCCAGAGAATTCTGTCTTAACAAGACCCGTTCTCAGAAGAAACTTTACCAGACCCTAAACAACTGGGATTATACCAGAGCCAAACAAACCTGGAAGGAATAGGAAAGGGAAATACCCAACTGCAACCTGCTCCACCCTTCATGAGGAAGGCGAAAGCCCAGCTCTAGTCCTTTATAGCCTTCTAGTCTCAAATAAAGGTGAGGCGGACTGAGAAGCATTTGTGAAAGTCATAGCTGGAAGCACAAGCTCACTGAAAGACTGAGACCAAATCACAGCCTGTGAATGTGAAGTGATTTCTCATGTGCTTTCTTTTAATGTATAATAATGTAGAGTGTCTTTGCATGTGATTCTTGGTCATTTATAGATCTTCTTTGGAAAAATATCTATTCAAATCCTTTGCCCATTTTTAACTGGGTTAGTGGTCTTATTATTAAGTTGTACAATATTTTTATATGTTCTGGATAACAGTCCCTTATCAGATGCATGATATCAGAGATACCACTTACTAATATTTTCTGTGGGCTGTCTCTTCATGTTCTTGATGGGATTATTTTTAGCACATTTAAAACATTTTGATGTAGTCTGGTTATATATATACATATGTTTCTGTATGTATGTACTTGTGTATTTTTTCCGGTTATGCTTTTGGTGTCATGCAAATAAAACCATTGTCTAATTCAAGGTCACAGATTTACTCCTGTTTTCTAACAGATTTATAACCTTGACTATTGGCATTATGTCTGTGGTCCATTCAAGTTAAATTTTGAGTATGGTGTAAGCAGGAAAACCAACTTGATTCTTTTGCATGTGAATATTCAGTTGTCTTCACATTGTTTGTTGAAAAGAATATTCTCTTTCCATTAAATTTTCTTGACACTCTAGTTGAAAATTAGTTGCCCATAAATTTGCTTCGGGACTATCAGTTCTAGTCCTTTTATGTCTATCCTTATGACAACCCACACTATTTTTATTTGAATTCAGGAAATGTGAGTATGCCAATTTTGTTATTTTACAAAATTGTCTGGTCTATTCTATGTCCCTTGAGTTGTTATATCAATTTTATACTCAGCTTGTCAATATTTTGCCAAAAAAAAAAAAGCACACAAAAAAAGCAGCTAACACATTGTTAGCGATCACATTGTTTGTAAATCAATTTGGAGAGTATTGTCATCTTGACAATATTGTCTTTTGATGCACAAGCATGGGATGCCTTCCCATTTATTTAGATTTTCTTTAATTTCATTCAATAACATTTTATAATTTCCAGTGCATATGAATGTTACACTTCCTTGTAAAATTTATTTCTAAGTATTTTGTTTTTATAATGCTGTCATACATGAAATTTTTTTCTTCATTTAATTTTCAGATTGTTCACTGTTAGTGTATGGGATTTTAGTTGATACTTGTATAGTGATATTTTATCCTGCAAATTTCCTGAACTCATTTATTAGCTCTAATAGTTTTTATGTGGATTCTTTAGGATTTTCTATATACCTGACCATGTATCTGCAAAAAGAGATAATTTCCTTCTTCCTTGATAATTTGTATGCCTTTTATTTCATTTTGTTGATTATTTTCTCTGGCCAGAAACTCTGGCATAATGTTTATTAAAAGTAGAAGGACAACTTTGTCATGGCTCAATCTTAGGAAGAGAACATTTTTGTCTTTCATATGATATTAGTTGTGGGTTTGTTGTAGATGCCCTTAATTAGGTGAAGACTGTTCCCTTTATTCCTAAACTGTTGATGGATTGTTTTGCTTTTTGGTTTTTGGTTTTTGGTTTTGGGGTTTTGAGTTTTGGGTTTTTGTTGTTGTTCTGTTTTGTTTTGTTTGCTTTGTGCTGTGTTTTATAATGGTGACGTACTAGATTTTGTCAAATGCTTTTAGTGTCTATTGTGATGTGTCATGTAGCTTTTGATTTTTATCCTATTAATAAGATATATAACATTGATTGATTTTTGTATAATCAACCAAACTTGCATTTCTTACATAAATCGATATGTTGGTTTGCTTGTTTTAGGGTGTCATATACATTTAATCATTTAGTAAATTCCTGTTCTTCAGACCAGCATAATATTCTTGAGATTCATCCATGCTCTTTCATATATCAGTAGTTCATTTGTTTTTATTGCTACTATTGTTCTGTGATATGGGTAGAACATGACATTTTTCACCCATTACATGTTAATGGATATTTGGTTTGCTTTTAAGTTTTGGCTAGAATGAATAAAACTGCTATAAATATTTGCGTACAAGTCTCTGTATAAATATTCATCTTCATTTACCTTGGATAAATACCTAGCAATGCAATTTCTGGTCATATGGCATATGGAAGTTTACCTCAACAAGAAACCGATAAATTTTATTCCAATGTAGTCATACCATTTTAAATCTTCACCAGCAGTATATGAAAGTTCAGTTGTTCTACAACTCTGCCAACACTTTTTACAGTCAATCTTTTTTTTTTAGCATTCTTAATGGATGTATATAATGTTGAACACCTTTCCATGTGTTTATTATCTGTGTCACTCACATATCCTCTTTTCTAAAGTGTTCAAGTTGTATTTCCCCTTTTGTTCATTTTTTCTTTGGATTCAAGTCATTTTTCACATATACATACAATAAATATTTTCCCCAATCTGCCCCTGATGCAGATTCATTTTGCTAATGTCTTCATAAACCAATTAATTATTATAAAGTTCAATTAATTAATATATTTAAGGTTTATGGTTTTTACATTCTGTTTAAGAAACTTTTGCCTATTCCATGCCATTAAATTCTTTCTTCTGTTTTGTTCTAGAAATTTCATAATTTTAGCATTTACCTCTAGGTCTATTATCTATGCAAAATTAATTTGGGGTATGGCAGGAGATGATGGTAGATGTTTGTTTTCTTATATATGGAATCTGTTGTTCTAGCATCTCTTGCTTAAAAGACATTTGCTGAAAATCAACTGACCATGTATACAAGTGTAATTTCTTAGATTTACTATTCTAATGCAGAAAAATTAGCTGAATACATCCCAAATATCTTGAAAAGCATTTCTTACACCAATTATATCTTCTGCTGTCTCTGTTTTACTGTTGAACTCATGGAGTAAACTTATGGCATCATCTTAAGAATTTACATTGGCTCTTTGTTTTGTTTTCATTCTTCTAATGATACTTGCTCTATTTACAATATATTTACTTCATATTTACATTTCTGATGCTCTTTATTAATTTCTTTGGATCTGAGGTGCCATATGTTATCATTTCTCTTGAGTCTTAAAAAAAAATCAGGACCTTTAAGAGTCCATTTCCACTCACCCCTTCATCATTAGTATCTGTTGTTATATGTATTACATCTATATATATTTTAAACCTCAGAATACAAAGTTGTAATTTTAGCTTTAAATAACCATAGCCTTTTAAGGAAATTAAGAGAAAAGAATCAGCAAAATTGAATGCAGATCATTAAGAATTGCAAATGCAAGATGCTCAACAAACTCTAAATAGGGTGAATGCAAAGAAAACTCTCCTGGCTCTACCATAGTCAAACTGTAGTTTCCTTGCTTCTAATTTTCGTACCTTTAATTTTCAGCTGCTCTGCCAACCTTTTAGGCTTTCCCTCTAATACCTCATAAAATAATCCTCCAGCTTTCTGATCTACACAGGGTTGAGAATAGAGTCAGCTTAAAAAACAGCAAACACAGGTCTTACCTGAACTTTAGCCAAATCTTTTCAGTGTAGATTTTTCTCTGATCTCTGGCTGCATTTTTTGCCAGTCTCCCTAGGATCTCCCTTGCATGTGAAGTTTGGCTATCAACCTGGTATTTGGGCAACTTAGAGCCGAAATTTGAGAGGTTACTGGTGAAATTCTGTCATTGTCAGGTTAATGACACCTGTTATTCTAGTTATAAGCACTATTCTCTGGTCCTTGAGCTAGTAAGCTGCAATTTTCTGTTGCCCTTGGGTGTTTGGGAGTACCCTCTGACAAAAAAATAGTAATTCTTGTCCTTTTGGCTACAGTTTTTTAAGAGTAAATTCCACTGGCTTCCGTTTTTGCAATGTCTTCTGGGAATTTAAATAATTATTTTTATATTTTTCCAGTTTGTAAACTTCATATAGGTTCATATAAGTTAGTAAGTATAACTCCAGGTATTCTTTTAGTTTTCATGTTATCTGGTTGACCATTACCAATATACTGATGTCTGGTTAAACTTTATTTGACCAAGTAATCTTTCCATGACTTCTTTTTATGTGCTTCAAAAGCATCTGTACCCTTTTTTAATGCTTATCTCCTTTATAGCTGCTTCAGTACATATTGTTACATGAGGATATAAGCACCAAAGAATAAGCATTATCTGTGTTTTGTGTAACACTGTATGGCCAGCACACGGCACAGTGCTTAGAACATAATGGGTGCTCAATGCACATTGACTGAGTGAATAAAATAAAATCTCTGGTGAACTATTTATAAAACTCAAAGCTAAAATTATCTCTAGTCCCAATGAAGCAATTACAACAAACATCAATAGTGTAAAAACTTCTGACCTTAAATTGCACTGGAAATTAAACACACAAACAAAATCCCAAAAGGATAAAGATTAAATGAACTTACTAAATACAGTCAGGACTTTTTCTTTTCTAACTTTAGAAAAAGAAATTAACACAAAAGTTGAGACATACTTAGTAATTTGCACTTAGGAATAAGTAAAGAATGGAAATAAAAAGATAAAATACAATGTTTGTGGAAGAGACAAATATTTAATAAGAACAAACTCCTTGTGCTTTAACAGGAACAGATCACAATTCATACCAGGAAAATTTGGAAATGTTTTCTGGACAGCTATAGAAAACGATCACAAGAATTCAGTTATCAATATTCTTATAATGACTACAGAAAGTAGGTGGGGTAAGTGTGGAGGACAAAAGTGCTACTTGCTTATGATGAAAACGGTAAAACCATAGGAAAACGTAATCAGACCTAGTAGCTACCCAAACTAAAATGATATGACAGTTTTGTGATTCTATCTTAGATACAGATATACATATACATATACATATGCATATACATTAGATATAATTTATATGCAGCAGCGATCTTGGTGTTCCTTACAAGAATAGGTCAAGGTTTTGGTCTGGGTTAGCTCTAACCCTTTAATACTCTGATAATGGAGAGAGACATAAGTCTGTCAGCTCCCTTTTCACCAAGGAAAAAAACATCTGGAATCACTGCTCTGTACTTTTGCCAAATTGGATGATACAATACTAAATGAAAAGCTGTGTGGTATAATAGAAGGAGCAATGGGAAAGGAAATGAGAAGATCTGTCCTTAATGAACTGTGTGACACGGACTATTTTTCTAAACTGTAAGACGTCAGTGCTCTCATTAGCTAAGCAAGGAGATGCAACAAGAGAGCATCTAAGATATATCCTACTTTTTTAAAAATAATTTCTTAATTTGTTATTCAAATAATTTTCCACTTCAAGATCCCTCTGTGGTCATGATCTAAGACTGTACTGAAAAGATAAGTATTGGAATTAATTTTACAAATTATCAGGTGGTAAAGAGTATCTTGCAATCTTTACCTAGGATGATTTCATTGCATTGCATTTATTCATTAATTCAATATTTACTTACTGTTTGTAATGTTCCTAGCTGCTATTTTGCATTATAGCTATAAAATGGTAATCAACACACCTCAAGGCCTCAATTAAATTATAAAGAAATAAGGGAGATAGGACAACAGAAAAATTCTGAACCATGTAAGACATTCTATGATTTGAATAAATGCAAAGTATTCTAAAAGCACACCAAAATTACTTTACCTGGCTTTCAGGAAGTTAGGGAAAGCATTTCAAGGTAGATGATATTTTCTATTTGAAATTGTGCTATGTAATATGGAGAGATTTATAGATGCCACTAAACAAACCCAGTTTCAAAGTGATCGCAGTTTTGAACAAAAAGTAAAATGAAGGTAAATATGGTATTGGATAAAAAGTAAGAAGTGACATAAAAGGTTACCTATACAAATTTTCATCATTTTAAAAGAAGCAGTGTGGCACTTGGGTGACTCGATTAAGCATCTGACTCTCAGTTTCGGCTCAGCTCATAATCTCGCAGTTTTGCGAATTCAAGCCCTACATCAGGCTCAGTGCTGACAGTGCAGAGCCTGCTTGGGATTCTCTCTCCCTCTCTCTGTATCTCTCAAAATAAATCAGTAAACTTAAATTTTTTTAAATAAAAGAAGCAGGAATTTCCTCTAATTAAAGAAGTCAAGGACATCTTTATGAAAATTGTGACGTATCTGCTGGTCTTAAGAAGACAAAAGGAAGAATTCCAGAAAGAAGAAATTTATTAAGCCAAAATTTCCAGGGCTAAGGAGTGGCCAACAATGTCACTTACCAAATCCTAGGGAGGTAGGGAATAGGACTACCAAGGCTTACATATATGGGGATTTCAAGTGTGTCTTTTAAATAACAGATATATTTATATTCCAATACAAATGATGTCACCAAGCTTTCTCACTCTCTATCCCTTGACTCTCATTATCTCTGATCTTCTGTGAATGCTGACCTGATTTTTTTTTTTGCTATAAGCACCCCTAAGCTAACATCTTTAAATCTTAGCAATGCAGATACAAAATCATTTCTCTTTATCTTTTAACATTCATATATAAAATATACTCAAGGTGCCTGCCATAGGAGGACGGCCTCGTGCTGCATCTGTGGGAAGGAACTGGGAGCAAGCCGAAGCCAAAGCGAGGAAATGAGAGGCCTGTGAAGCCACGCAGGGAACGCCCGGGCACAGCTAAGCCAGAGGCCGTGGCTGCACGGCCCATGGGCCCGCCTAGCCTGGCACCAAGCGAGTCGTGGGCTGTACAAAAGCAGAGAAGCGAGGCTCCATGGCCTGATGGCTACCTCAAGAAACAAGCCAAGAAACACATGGTGGAGAGTCCCAAATTTCAATATGAGTAGGGAAATAAAATAACCAAAGGCACAACAAGAGAGACCAAGGGACATCATTAAAAGAACACCTCCTGAACGAACAGGCCCTGGACAGTCAATGAGCCTCCTTTAATATAGCAACACTCACAGGTGCAGAGTGCATAACAAGCTTTTAAAACTGACAAGAGATAGAAAGCTAGGCAAAATGATGAAACAGAAAAACTCTCCTCTAAAGAAATTCCAGAAAGAAGTCACAGCTATAGAATTGCTCAAAACAGATAAAAGCAACAAAACTGAGCAAGAATTTAGAACTATAGTTATAAAATTAATCACTGGGCTTGAAAAAGGCATGGAAGACATCAGAGAAACTATTGCTACAAAGACTACGGACCTTAAAAATAGTTGTGATGAATTAAAAAATGCTATAAATGAGGTGGATAATAAAATGGAGGTGGCCACTGCATGGATTGAAGAGGCAGAGAGTAGAATAGGTGAATTAGAAGACACAATTATAGAAAAAGAGGAAACCGAGAAAAAGAGAGAGAAATTGATCCAGGAGCACAAAAGGAGAATTCGAGACCCGAGTGATACAATCAAAAGGAATAATATCCGTATCATAGGAATTCCTGAATCAGAAGAAAGAGAGAAAGGTGCTGGAGAGGTACTTGAACAAATTATAACTGAGAACTTCCCCAATCTGGGGAAGGAAACAGACATTGAAATCCAAGAGGCACAGAGAACTCCCCAAAGACATAACTTGAATTAATCTTCAGCATGACATATCATAGTGAAACTGGCAAAATATAAGAATAAAGAGAGAATTCTGAAAGCAGCTAGGGATAAAAGTGCCCTAATATACAAAGGGAAACCTATCAGAGTAGTTACAGACCTATCTACTGAAACTTGGCAGGCCAGAAAGGAATGGCAGGAAATCTTCAATGTGATGAACAGAAAAAAATATGCAGCCAAGAATCCTTTATCCAGCAAGCCTGTCATTCAGAATAGAAGGAGAGATAAAGGTTTTCCCAAACAAACGAAAATTGAAGGAATTCATCACCACTAAACTAGCCCTACAAGAAATCATAAGAGGGATTCTATGAGGGAAATGTTGCAAGGAATGCAAGGAACCAGAGACACCACTACAAGCATGAACCCTACAGAGAACACAATGACTCTAAATCCATATTTTTCAATAATAACACTGTATGTAAATGGACTAAATGCTCCAATCAAAAGACATAGCATAGCAGAATGGATATAAACAACAAAACCCATCTATTTTTTGTCTACAAGAGACTCATTTTAGACCTGAAGACACCTTCAGATTGAAAGTAAGGGGATGGAGAAATATCTATCATGC
>CM053575.1:66793400-66965441 GCA_028646485.1 Cryptoprocta ferox
ACCCTCCTACACTGTTGGTGGGAATGTAAACTGGTGCAGCCGCTCTGGAAAATAGTGTGGAGGTTCCTCACAAAATTAACAATAGAACTCCGCTATGACCCAGAAACTGCACTGCTAGGAATATACCCAAGGGATACAGAAGTGCTGATGCATAGGGGCACATGTACCCCAATGTTTATAGCAGCACTTTCAACAATAGCCAAATCATGGAAAGAGCCTAAATGTCCATTAACTGATGAATGGGTCAAGAAGATGTGGTTTATCTATACAATGGAATACTACATGGCAATGAGAAAGAATGAAATCTGGCCATTTGTAGCAATGTGGATGGAACTCGAGGGAGTCATGCTAAGTGAAACACGTCAGGCAGAGAAGGATAGGTACCACATGTTTTCACTCATAAGTGTAACAGGAGAAACTTAGCAGAGGACCATGGGGGATGGGAAGGGGGAAAAATAGTTGGGGAGAGGGAGGTAAGTAAACCATGAGAGACTCTTAAATACTGAGAACAAACTGAGGGCTGATGGGGGAGGGGGAGAGGGAAGGGAGGTGATGGGCATGGAGGAGGGCACTTGTGGGGATGAGCACTGGGTGTTTCATGGAAACTAACTTGACAATAAACTAAAAAAGAAAAAAATATTCTGAAAGCCTCTACCATTTCTTTATTCATTACTTAAACTAATAACCATATAGTATAAAATGGGTTACAATGCTTGGCCAAGCCTGTTTGTAACCTTGTGGCCAGAGAGCAGAGAGCGTGCTGTGACTGATCGTCCCTTTATTTTTTTTAAGTTAAATTTTAGTTAGTTAACATACAGTGTAATATTGGTTTCAGGAGTAGAATTCAATGATTCATCACTTACATACAACACCTAGTGCTCATCACAACAAGTGCCCTCCTTAGTACCCATCACCCATCTAGCCCGATGGTCCGTTTAAAACTGGGAAGGACTGAGGAAAAGTAGTTCTCGTATGGGACAGTGATTCTGGGTAGACAAAAAGGTTATCCACTACCGTTACTGCCCTGAGGAGCTGAGAAAAAAAAACGGATAAAAACCTTTACCTTCCCCCTTGTTACATGTGAAAGTATATACCGTCATGTCACTGCTTGATAAATATTTACTGGTTTTAAAAGAAACATACTAATGGTTTTCCTAAGTGTCTGGTATTCAACAACATTGTAGTATGTGACCCCACCAAAACAAAATATTTAGGAATTTTATTTTAAAACATATATCTCTCATCCCTTCAGCAAATACAAACACACATTCCATAAGTAAAAGAATTCTGGTTTAAATTCTGTAAACAAAATGCAAGATGAAATTGAAAAATACTAAATATTGATAAGAAAATTATTAGCACTTTTGAATGAGGGCCACTAAAAATACTTACAAACTTGATTCAAAAAATTTTTAAAGGTTTTCACAAAGTAAAACTAAACTCTTAATTTTCTTAAATATAGCAATGGTGTCAACTAAGAAGGTAGAGTCAATCTGCAGTAGTTTATCACAGGATGTTTGTCAGCAACCACAGTTATCCGGAAAAGAGAAAGGAAACAAAGTCCTTCAAGAAATTAAACTAGGTATTCTCTGAACTCATGCTCTTAGGTAACCAGAAGGCCTCACTCAGAGCTTTATGTTTTATATTAGCGTCACTTGTAACAAACTTAACTTAGTCATTAACAAACTTAATTATTGGGTTGCTTCCCATAATAGATTAGCCAATAGATGAGAAAGCAGAGAACTCCTAAGTGGAGGCATATTGATAACCAGGAGGAAGGACAAAAGACAACCCAACAATGACTGGAGAGACAAATGAGAATTGACAGAAGCAAAATAGCATGAGAGTAAGAGGATGGCACCCAAACAGGGGCTAAGAGACCCCCTCTAAGTTGCAGTATTTGTCTGTATAGAAGAAACAGGCTATGTTATTTAACTGTTAATTATTTAACTTCTATTGGTTTCCCCCAGTAGAGGTCAAAATCAAAGAGCTTCTCATCAGATATTCCACTTCCAGTTATTCAACAGAGAGAAATGAGAACATCTGTCCACACCAAAGACTCACACATGAATGTTATAGTAGCTTTATTCCCAGTAGCCTCAAATTAGAAAAACCTAAGTGTCCATTGAGGAGTGTAGGGATAACAGAATATATCAATACAAGAAGAAACTACTCATCAGTTGAAAGGAAAAACTACTGATAGATCCCAAAATTTGGACAAATCTCAAAATCATTGTACTGAACAAAAGGAATTAGATACAAATGAATATATACAATGTGATATCTTAATATAAAAATTCAGAAAATGCAAGGTAATCCAAGGTGACAAAAGTGGTGCCTGGGTGACTCAGTCAGTTAAGCCACCGACTCTGGATTTCAGCTCATGTCGTGATCTCACAATCTGTGGGACTGAGCCCCAAGTCAGGCTCTGGGCTGACATGGAAGAGCCTGCTTTGGATTCTCTCTTCCTCTCCCTCTCTGCCTCTCTCTCTCTCTCTCTCAAAATAAATAAATAAACATTTAAAAAATTAAAAAAAAAAAAGACCAGTAGTTACCTAGGAACAGAAGTAGAGGGAACATGGACCAGAAAGGGTCTAAGAAAGCTTTCAAGGGTGATACAAATATCTTGTATTTGATGTCCACCGTGGTTTACAGGTGTATACATCTGCCAAAAATGTATCTAATTGTATACTTTAAATAGATCCTTGTTATTCTTCATAAATTCCATCTCAATAAAATCAATAAAAAAAACAAGGTTTGCTGAAAATTTGTGAACTTTAAAAACTTTTAAAGCAGAGCACTCTTTGATGCCTAGTTACTATAAATGTTAAGTAGGTGGGGTTTTTTTTTCTGAACAGTATTTGAGAGGATTCTTTTAATTTAACATTTTAAAGGCCAAAATAGTAATTATTTTAAAAATCTAAAGAGAAAAAACTAATAACTATTGATCACTTATTACATATAAACATTTTGCTTATGTTGTATCATTTATTTCAATGTAATACATGGAATTTAATCCACATTATAAATGAAAAAAAACCCAAGGCTCAGAATGTTTATTGAATTTTCTCTGGTCTCAGATCATTTAGACCATTGCCTCATATTCCTATATGATTTATTTATTTAATGTACTAAGGTACATATTGCAGTCAGTAAAATGTACCCATTTTAAGTGCACACTCCAGTAAGAGTTAATCAATGTATCTACTCATGCAATCACTATCATAAGCAACATAGAAAATACTTTCTTTACACCTAACATTTCTTTTATGCCATTCTCAGTTAATTGCTGAAATCCCTGGCCCTAATCAACCATTAACCTGCTTTCTTTCATGATAGAATAGTTTGCAATTTCTTATACGCAATTTTTTATATTTCTATGTTGAATACAAACTTTTTAATTCAAAAAGAATATGAATAGAATCATATTCTTTTGTGTCTGGCTTATATAAGTCAGGATAATAATTTTTTTATGTTTATTTTTGAGAGAGAGAGAGAGAGAGAGAGAGAGCAAGTGGGGGGAGGGGCAGAGAGAGAGGGAGACACAGAATCTAAAGCAGGCTCCAGGCTCCGAGCTGTCAACACAGAGACTGACACAGGGCTCAAACTCATGAACCATGAGATCATGACCTGAGCCAAAGTCGGAGGCTTAACTGACTGAACCACCCAGGTACCCCCAGAGTAATAATTTCATGATGATTACATATTTCTATGTATGTAAGTAATTTGTCCTTTTAAATTACTCAAGAGTATCACATCATACAGATATACTGCATTTTTAATCTAGTCACCTGTTGGCTGATATTTAGATCGGCTCTAGTTCCCAGTTTAGGACTATTACCAGTGAAACTCTTATGAACATTTGAGTATAAATCCCTTCGTGCATATATCTTTTTATACTCTTGGTTAAATGCGTAGCTATGCAATAGCTGGGTAATGTTATAGATGTATGTTTAACTTGACAGGAAATTGCCAAGTGGTTTCCCAAAATGGTTGTATTAGTTTCCATTTGCACCAGCAATAAATAACAGTTTCAGTTGTTCCATATCCTGCAAATATTTGGTAGTGTCATTAAAAAAACAACAACAGCAAAATGTAGCTCTCCTAAGGAATGTGTCATTTTGGTCCTGATTTGCATTTCCCTGAAGTTGAGTACCTTTTGTTTTTAATGTCTATTTATTTTTTAGGGGTGGGGAGGAGCAGAAGATCTGAAGTAGGCTCTGCACTGACAGCAGAGATCCGAAGGGGAGCTCAAACCCTCTATAGCAACAATGAGATAATGACCTAAGCCAAAGTCAGACACTTAACTGACTGAGTCACCCAGTGCCCATCTAGCACCACTTTTTAAAAATACTTTCCTCATTCAATTATATTGTCATCTTTCTCCAAAATTTACCATATATGTGTGAGTCTATCTTGGATACTCTACTAGTTTCCACTGATCTTTATACCAATATCACAATGTCTTGACTAATATAACTTTATAATAAGTCTTTAAATCAAGTTGTGTAAGTTTGTATTTTTCTTTTTTAAATTGCTTTGGCTAATGTGCGTCCTTTGAATTTCCAAATAGATTTTAGACTCTGCTTGTCAATTTCACTACAAAATAGGCTTGCTACAATTTTGATTGTGATCTAATTGAATCATTAGATCGATTTGGGGAAAATTCATATTTTACCAAGTCTTCAGCCTTCCAATTAGCAAATGTGCCATATCTTTCCATTTTCTCAGGGTGTATTAAATTTCTTTCAGCAATATTTTATAGCACTCTTTGCATAGGTCTTGCACACGTCAAATTTTTCCCTAAGTATTTCAAGTTTTTGATGCTTTGGAAAACAAATTTTCTTTTTTTCTTTTTTTGTTCCAATTTTCTGTTATTTTATAGAAGTGTTCTCAATTTTTATATAGTGACCTTATATTCTGACCTTACTAGATTCACTGGTTTCAGTTCCTTTTTTGCATTGCCTTAGAAATTTCTACATAGATGATCATGTCATCTACAAATTAAAGTTTAGTTTCTTGCCCATTTCATGTGCCTTTTGGGGTTTTTTTTTTTTTTTTGCCTTATTCCACTGGTTACTTTTATATATTGTTTGATTCAATTTGATAATATTTTGTTGATGATTCATATGCTTTAAAAATATGCAATATTAAATTATATTCACAGTCATTTGAAATAACTTATTAATCTCCCTTGTGATGTAGATGTGGTGTCTGTCAGGTGTTTTCAGATGTGATGAAGGAAATACTGAGTTGAGGATTCATTTGGTTTGAGTTTAGTGTTAAATACTTCAGTAGTTCACTTTCATTTATAGTTTCTTTATTGTAGGCCCTCCTGATGTAAGGATACTCCTCTGTCCACTGTGCCAATGTACTCAACTTTGTGATCTGGCCGAAGGGTTTATTATGATGTGATCTTCGTCTAACTTTGGTAGAAATTTGCATAGTGGATGAGAAAAGGTTTGAAATGGATGGAGCCAGAATCTTATATGTAAAAAATCCTTCCAGCAGTGCCTAGATAGCTCAGTCAGTTAAGCGTCTGACTCTTGGTTTCAGCTCAGGTCATGACCTCACAGTTTTATGAGTCCAAGCCAACATCGGACTCTGCCCTGGCAGCATGGAATCTGTTTGGGACGCTCTCTCTTCCCCTCTCTACCTCTGCCCCACTTGCACTGTCTCTGTTTCTCTCAAAATAAATAAACTTAAAAAAAATCTTTCCATATCGAAATATTTAGCACACAATATATTTCTTCTCTGAAGACTTGCTTTCACCAAACAGTACTTAGGCCTTCCTGATGCCCCCAGAGCTCATCAAAGTGTTTTGGGAAAGAAAAATTCCTTCTTAAGGAGATTTCTAGGGGGATGTTTAAAGGCAATAGATATTTTCTACACCTTTTAATATTTTTATCAGAGCATGAGAAGAATAAATGTGCATTAAGGCTTACAAAGTGATGAACTATACATAGTGATTAAGAACAAGGAGTTCTAAGTCATACAAACCTTAGCTGGGATCAATTTTATGTTGCTACTTCTTAATTATGTGACATTGAGCATGCCCGCATGAACTTTCATCTCCTTCTTTATAAAATGGAGATAAAAATACCAATCTTTCAAGTTTATATGTATATAGAATACATATGTTAATATATAATACTTATTATATATAAACTTGAGAGTTTGATATTTTGTCTCCATAATATTGATATCCTAGTGAAAAAAATATATGGCATTTATTACTGTGCTTTGAATTATGCTGGTAATTGTTATGTGACAGGGCCAAGATATTAAACTACAATTAGCACAATCCCCTTCTCCCTTTTTTTCTATAAAGCATGGTTTCTGATAAAGATAACTTCTGCATTGTGAGCTGGTAGAAGATGAGGATACAGAATGAGGAAGCCAAATCCCAGAAAGTGTAGACTCGAGAAAGAGTAAAAAAAAAGAGAGGAAGAAATATGTGCAATTGTAAGGAGGCTGACTTTTGGAGGATAATGATAATGGACAAGTAGGATTCTTAGAAAGTTTTCTGTTTGATGTGCCATCGAATCACATTTTCAGCTTCCTCAAAAGACCCTCATTAAAGATTTATACTCCTCTTAAAGTTTTTTTTTGCGGGGGTGGGCAGAGCTGTGTTTATTTTTAGTGGGACTTTTGATGAGCCTGGCTTTAAGGCAGGAACTGGAAAGTACAAATGTATTCAATTTGCAGCCATAATCAATTTCAGTAAAACATAAGTGTCGGTGCAAGGCCAAAGGAAAGAAAGCATTGGGGAAATCAGGGAAAAGTAGCCTGAACACACAGACCTTCAGCAGATCAAATAAGCAATAAATTAAAAAATATTTAAACAGGTAAAACCCTGGGAACAGATTCTAGACAGTCCTGAAGCCAAGGGTTATTTGTTAAAAAGCTACAAATATGGTGTTTGGATACTTTATTTCATTTTAATTCCAGGGTGTCTCCTGAGATGTTTGGAGATTCAAGATTCTTGAAGAAGCTATCAAAAGAACAGAAGACAAAAATGCTAACCACCAGTCACTTGAAAAAAGATAAACTGTGACCAGAGGGAATTTACAAATTCCAAAATCCTGTCTCCAGACAGTTTAATGCTTTCATTTTTTTCAGTGACACACTGGAAAGCTTTCACTGGTAAATTTATCCAAGACTGGAAAATAAATCAAGAGTTGTTTACCAAATTAGACGCAACGTGCAAAGATTGGATGTGATGAAAAAACCCGTGTGGAGAATAATCCTATCACATTGGTTCCCATTTCACTGGATTTTGAAGTTATTATAAAACCTATATGTTTTTTTTGGAGGATGCAGCACACTTTCATATGGATAGAATATATAATAGAAATGAAAGTGTAAGAAGAATTAATAAATAGTAAATATCAGCTTTTCATGCTCACTGTGTGTTATTTATTTTATATACTCTGTTGTCAAGCATACAGTAATGAAGATTAAGAATTATAATGTCAATGTTACATATAAAAAGAAACCTGAGTTTATTTTAAATAGAGCTAAAATGATCTATGCAAGTTTACAGGCATTGATGTGACAGATCTGCTTGGCTCCAAATCTGATGTTCTTCTCAGCTACTGGCTACAGGGATGGTCAATGTACTGGACTCCTTTCAAAGTTGTCTAACTCGCAATGACCCCTGAGTGCCTTCCCCTTTCAATACATACATTCTTAGTTGGTCTATACTGCTTCTTCTCAAAATCTGCTTTTTTAGACAATGATTCATTTCACTACTTCATGCACACTATTGCCCTCCTTACTGGCCCAGAAGTAGGCAGCTGATACGAGCTATGATAATTATAGTCCTTCTCTGACTTTTTAAAATAAATGACAAATAAGTAGCATTAAAAGCAACTTGTGTGGTTTTGTAAACTGGGGAGCAGAGGACACCAAATTGTAGAGAAAGAGGAGAAACATATGTACAGAGAAAATTAGAGGGGAGAAAGGGACATTTCTGTCTGGGCTCTTAATAGTTTCTATTCCCAGAACTCAATTCCAGTTCTTCCTGTGGCCCGGCCACATTCTTCCTGTTGAGTTCCATGATGTTCCTTCCCTTGTTCCATTATGATTTGTTGTCCTGTTTTGCTTCAGTGAGCTCCAGCTGGCTTTCCTTCCTTGCAATCCAAGAGTTCTAACACCAAATAAGCCAGAGTTGATTTTCATTGGAAGGATAAACAGAAAAGATTTCACTGGCCTTCAAGGATCAAGTTGACCCTAGTGGATATGTCTTTCTTACAAAGTTCTGGGTAGATCTCTCTCTGTATTTCTCTCTGTGAGGCCCCTGAGGTCACACATTTGGCCTCACCCTCTTGCTGAGCAACAAATCTCTTTTCGGCAATAGAGATTTTAAAACACCTAAACCAGCCGTGCAAATGAGTATCATTAAGACCCACACTTTGGGTCAAACAGAGCTGAACTTAAATTAAACCCCAGATGTCAGTTTCCTGAATGACCTTGGTAAAATCACTTAGTCTCACTAAATCTTGGACTTTTTAAAAAATGGAGATAATACTATGTATCTCAAATTATGGTTGTATATATTAGAAACAAACTACGTAAAGTGTCAAATTCAATGTTTGGCATATAGTAGGCACTCAGTAAATGCTATTTTTAAATTGCCACAATTCTGACCTTATTATCCTATAGCTAATAAGTAACATTGCCATGTATGTGAATTCCTTACATCGATTTTCTATATAATCTTCCTTTATAAACACAATGTTCCCTTCTTTCTTTCCTTTTTTTCCTTTCTTCCTTCCTTTCTCCCATCTCAAACATTTTTTTGACAACCTGAAGCACAAACTAAAGATATAGGTCCTGCCTACAAGGGTTTACAGGCTAGTGGAAGAAAGGTCATGGCCACACAACAGCACAGGCTGGGTGTAGCAATACAGGACATGGCATAGAAACATCAAACTCAGACTGGCGGTCCAGAAGAAATTACCTGGTGCCCCAATTCCCTGAGTCACCATTTAGAAAAAGTCTTCTCAGGGGAGCTGTTACATCTGTTGTCAGCTCCACTGTGAGAAATACAATTCTGTTCTGCTCAGTGATTAAGATTTGGAAGTTCTTTGTTATAATAACTAACGTTAGTTGTATTGACTAACTTAGTTCCCAAGAGCCTGAGCCCTATCTCTGAACACGAGCCCCCAGGCTATAGATAATTTGCACGTAGACCAGACTCAGGAATCACATTCCTACACATTGTTGCTGCAAAGGTTGTTGATTCCACACAGCTTGTCTTCCCTCCTTCCATTTGACCCATCCCAGTTTGCATTTAATCACCGCTAACCACACCCTTCCCCCAACACATGGGGCTCATGGTGATATCTGATGGTATCATCTGACTCACCTCACAGTGTCAGCCTTGTCTCTAGCTGCTCAGCTACGCTGAGCAAATGGGGAGAACAAAGTCCTTATTACAGAAAGGGCTGCTTTAACCCCACGTTCCCACATACGCCAGGTCTCAATGTCTCTTTTTAACCTTCTCCTCATTCTGCAAGTATGTAAGTCACCCTTACTCTCAGTAACACTTTGTGAGTAGGTTAAACAGGAAGAATGGCTTTTGTCTGGGGGAAACACGGATCTTATTTTTCTGATTTAGTGTTTCCTAAATTCTCTCTAACTGCACTGGCACAATCTACAGTCTTGATCCTTCCTCTACTCTCCCCACCACCCCTCCTCGTCTTCCCCCCTCTACCCACATACCATCTCTACACCACACACACCATTTCCATGAGGTTCATCCTCATAATAGAACTTTGTTGTGTCCTCTATCCCATCCCATAGGACTTGGTTCAGGTTTCTTCATAAGGTTTTTCCAGAGTCTTTTCCCTGGGGGTTAGATCCAATTCTATGAGTTGAGTCCTGTTAGAAAAAAGAATCAGCTTCCAATGGCCTCAGAGTTCTCCTAGATTCTGCTCTTCCGAATATTTTGTTTGTTTGTGTTAAATAGGCTCCAGACCCAAAGTGTGGCCTGAACCTTGAGATTAAGAGGTACATGCTTTACCAACTGAGCCAACCAGGCACTCTTGTTTGTCTGAATATCTTTACCCATTGGATGGGGTGCCCAGGAATCCCCCACTGAAAACACACTTGAGCTAGATGAGCATTTGGGACATGGTGCTTTGGCAAGTTTGGGTGTCCTTACTGGATTTTTTTTACACGATGCTTCCATCCTCTTTGGCTTTACCATTCAGTCTCAGTATGCTTTGCACACAGGGTTGTTTACATTATGACTGCCTGTGCACAAGAGTAGATGATAACTATCAATTCTGACACAGAAGCTAAGTAAGCTCTTGGAATTTTAACTCCTTCCTAACTTGAATGATTTGAATTTGCAGTCTCATTTTATAAAACTGCAAAGTGACTTAAAGCTTCTTTACAGGGGCTTGATCTATCTTTACAGTCTTAGAATTTTATTTTTATTCTTGCTCCATTGTTTCTGTATCAAAGTAATATAAACACACTTCAGGGAAGAAGCAAATAAAATATTCAATCTCAGCACTCTGCAAGAAGTATTAGCATTTTCCTACTGTTCTCTTTTTCCACTCAATTCTTATGAATACAGATGTTACAAACAGAATTATGATCATAGTTAGTATTTTTCTTAAATTTTATTGTAACTTATTATCCTACCCCATTTGGAGTTTTAGTTATTTGACTATTTGCTCTTTAGCCACCTTTTGCTTAAATGCTTGAGTCAAGAGATACGTAACTGACTTTTTCCAACTGACTTTTCTTACTGATTTCAGTGGCATCGAACACCAAATAATTGTCCAATAAGCAACATTAGTTTTCACTAGTTATGAGAGGTAATACTTCTATCTCCCTCAAAAAGGACCTGAATGACAACGAATCACCAGATGCGATAGCACAAACCTTCATCAGATGCTTCATAGAGTTTCTTTCTTTTAATTTTTTTAAAAATGTTTTATTTATTTTTGAGAGAGAGAGAGACAACGTGAGCAGGGGAGGGTCAGAGAGAGAAGGAGACACAGAATCTGAAGACAGTCTCCAGGTTCTGAGCTAGCTGTCAGCACAGAGCCCGATGTGGGGCTCGAACCAACGAACCACGAGATCATGACCTGAGCCGAAGTCAGAAGCTCAACCGACTGAGCCACCTAGGCGCCCCTGGAGTTTCTTATCACCATCAGTCTTTCATCCTTTCCTTTCTTCTTTTTTCTTCTCTCTCATCTTCCAGCAATAGGCACGGTGCCAAAATATCTGAGGATACAGAGACAAATAAGATAGACTTTAAACAAAGTTTTAACCAAATAGCATATTTAAAGAGAATCTAAATTAACAATTTTCAACAAAAGTTTTTGAGAAACTAGATGACAGCCATATAAACTTAATTATAGCTATACTCCCATCATAATACATTACAAATGAAATTTTTCCCAAAGACACCATTGAAAAATCAATATATCAAAGAAGATCAGAATTATTCCAGCTGCGGAGGAAGACAATTTCTTTCCAATAAGGAACCTAAATGAGAAGAAACAGCCCAGTCTCTCAGTTTGGACCTGAACTTCCTCTCCTGGAAAGCTTTACCAAACCTTGCCTTCAAGCTGCTCTTGGGGTTTTTTCTAGGCATCTTACTCTCCTATTGGATCACCTTCGACAGAACCCTGTCACCTCAATCACTAAAGTGCAGTGTTCTCACCTGTCTTTCTTGATCTGGTCCTTCTCTACCTGGGCAGTTTCATAATAATATACAATCTCTCCCTCTTGTCTCCTTTGCCCACTCCCGCTCAGATCTAAAGATCTAGGATTATAAGGTTGCTGCAAGGATTAAATTGATCTAGACATTCTAATACTTCAAACAGTAGCTGGTACATCAAAAACAATGCAATAAATTTTACTGTGAACACTATTCACATTCCTCCTAGTACTCTTACTACTACTACCACTGCTTCCACAACTGCCAACTGCTTTTCCTCCTCCTCATTATTAGGATTATGACCAATGATGGTTATGATTATGATTTGCCAGATCCTATGGCTTAACATAGGATGAGTATTACCATCCCCATTTTTCACCCAAGGAAATGAGGCTAGTAGAGTTTAAGTCAATTGCTAAAGATTTAAAAGTTATGAAACCAGAACTCAAATCCAGACTGTCTGACTTAAAACCTTGCTTCCTCTTTCATACCATAATCATTTCCAATTAGAAGATTGCATTTTGTGAATCTTCATTCTGAAAACAATGAACTTGGAGAACTTAGAGAAGCACATCTGAACTACATAAGTGGGATTATGTCCATTTCTGAAATTAACAATCAGAAAGTAAGCTGAACTGGTGTCAAGTATTTGACTAAAACTGAAAAAAGCAAGGCATATCCAGAGCCAACAAGAGCAGCTTGGCTTCTCATATTCTGAATTTCTGCCATTGTTTAAAAATATAAAAACAGAATGTAACATGTTGGAAGTAAAATGTCAGCCAATGTCCTTAGTCAAAACTGGGAATTGCTTTATTTTCATAATGTTCTAAAGATGTTACGCAAACATTATGACCTAATGAATATATTACTTGATTTTTTCATATTGGGCATCAAAATGTATAATAAGATGTTTTAATTTAAAAGGCATACTCATATCAAAATGTACCTGAATTGTTACTATGCAATGCTTATAAACACTATTATATATATTCTGTATAAGGAATTGTACTAAAAACATGTGTATTTCCTTTTTTCTTTTCCAGTTTACCATAAGCAAATTTAATTTTGAATTATAAGCATTGACTCCCCTTGAGACCAAACTGCCTATTTTTAGATCCAGTAATGTTACTTATGGATGTCTATGTATACTATCACGACTGAAAAAAGATAATCTGTCACACATAATGATTTTTCTATTCTAAGATCTGTTTTTATCCTGGAAGTTTAGTTTGTATCCAAGCACATATGACATAGAAGAGGCCAGTTGCACATATGCTTTTCATCCCTAGCTCTGACCCAAATCTCTATTCCATCTTCATATTAGGCTCCTTGGACCAACTACTTAACATATATTTTAACACTCCCTCCTAAATGGAAAAGCAATATGTATTTCTGACAAGTTGTGAGAAGGGAGGAAGAATGGAAAAATGACAGAATTATAAACAAGCTAATATCTTCATCTTACACAATAGGAGGTTGAGAAATACTGTCTAAAATTGATAGTAAAAGAAAGATAAGATTTAATAATATACTAGCAAACTGAATTCAACAGCACATTAAAAGGATCATATACTATGACTATTAATCAAGAGTTCTTCAGAGAAAGAAGCCAATAGGATACATATCTGTATGAGAGGAGATTATAGCAAATGGAACATATAATTATAGAGACCAAGAAGTCCCCAAATCTGCCATTTGCAAGCTGCAGAATCAGGAAAGTTGGTAATGTAATTCAGTCCAAGTCCAAAGGCCAACTAGGAGAACTAGGAGGGCCAATATCCAATAGCAGGAAAAAAAATATAGATGTCCTAGCTCAAGCCAAGAGGGAAAATTCATCCTTTCTCTACCTTGTTGTTCTACTAAGACACTCAACACATTAGATGATCCCCATATACATTAGTGAGGGAGATCTTTACTCAGTCTACCAATTCCAGAAACACCCTCATAGACACACCCCAAAACAATGTTTTACCAGCTATCTATAAATCCCTGAGACCAGTTAAGTTGACACATAAAGTTAACCATAACAATAACCAAGTAGAATTTATCCCTGGCATGCAAGAATGGTTCAACATATGCAAATTAATCAATATGATACACCACATTAACACAATGGAAGAAAAAAACCACATGATTATCTGTAGGTGCATAAAAAGCATTTGACAAGATTTAACACCTTTTCATGACAAAAACTCTTAACATGATAGCTATGGAAGGAAATTACCTCACCACAATATAGGCCATATATGAAAAGCTGAGAGCTAACATGATAGTTAATAGTGAAAAATGGAAAGCTTCCCCTCTAAGATCTGATACAAGGCAAGGATACTCACACTCTCCACTTCTGTTCAGTACAGTCCTAAAAGTCCTAACCAGAGCAATTAGAGAAGAAAAAGATATAAAAGGCAACTAATCAAGATGAAGTAAAATTATATCCGCAGATAACTTGATCATATACGTAGAAACCCTAAAGACTTAGTAACAACAACAATAAAAAAACCCTTAGAAATAATAAACTCAGGAAAGTTATAAAATACAAAGTCACCATACAAAAAAAACAGTCATTTTTAATGCACAAACAGCAAATGATCTAAAAAGGAATTTAAGGAAACAATCTCACTCACAGTAGCAATAAAAAGAATAAAATACCTAGGAATAAACCACAGAAGTGAAAGACTTGTTTATTTGTATAATTTGGAAATTATAAAGCACTGATGAAGGAAATTGAAGAAGACATAGATAATTAAAAAGACATCCTGTGTTCATGGATTGGAAGAATTAATATTATTAAAATGTTTATACTACTCAAAGTGTTCTAGAGATTCAATGGAATCTCTGTCAAATCCCAAAAGCATTCTTTATAAAGGTAGAAGAGACAATTCTAAAATTCATATGGTACTACAAAAGATACCGAATAGCCAATACAATTTCAAAATAGAAGAGCAGGGCTGAAGGTATCATACTTCCCAATTTCAAAATCAATGACAAGAGCTATAGTAATCAAAACAGTATGGTACTGGCATAAAAAACAGAATCATAGACTAATGGAACAAAATAGAGAGCCTAGAAATCTCATTCCTCTATGGTCAAGTGATCTTCTACAATGGTGCCAAGAGCACACAATGGGAAAAGGATAGTGTTTTCAATAAATGGTGTTGGGAAAACTGGATAGTCATACGCAGAGGAGTGAATTTGGACCCGTATTTCACACCATACACCAAAGTCAACTCAAGGTGGATTAAATACTTAAAGAGAAGACCTAAAACCATAAAACTCCTAGAATAAAAAATAGAGATAAAAGATCTTGAAGCTGGTCTGGGTAATGATTTTTTGGGTATCACAACAAAAGCAAATATAGACAAATGGGATTGCTAAAAAGCTTCTGTACAGCAGAATATACAATAAGCAGAGTGAAAAGGCAATTTATGGAATGGGAGAAAGTATTTACAAACTATACATCTGCTAAAGGATTAATATCTATATATAAGGAACTCATAAAACTCAATGGCAAAAATACCAAAGAATTCAATTTAAAAATGGGCAAAGGACTTGAATAGACATCTTTCCAAAGACAGAATTGGCCAACAGGTATATGAAAAGGTGCTCAACACCAGTAATCATTAAGGACATGCAAATCAAAACCACAGTGAGTTATCATCTCACACCTGTTAGAATAGCTATTCTCAAAATCCAAGATGTAACAAATGTTGTCAATTATGTGGAGAAAAGGAAACCCTGAGACAAAGCAGATACTGAACTCAGTTCCTCTCAACCCTGTTTTCCTTGATAGCTGAAACTCTATGCCCCTTGAATAGTATATTTTCAAAGATAACCAAACCTCTATACCCTTGGGTAGCATGTCTTACAGAAATGCAGAGGCAAGATGCTCACTGAAAGGAGTGACTCAACTACCAAGACTAGCAAAGACTATATTAAACCAGTCTGTGCCAAGATGGACCCCAGTGCTGAACTTTCACTGACTTTTCCCCTCATTATAATACTAAAATTCACACCCATAGATGGAGACTTAACATGCTAATTAGACATGCAACATATGAAGAAGCATGACCTTTAAAGGTACAAGTACCAATAAATTCCCACCTCTTCATGCTTAGAGGTCACCCTCTTCCCACCTAAGTTTCTTTTTTTTTTCTTTAATGTTTATTTATTTTTGAGAGAGAGAGAAAGACAGAGTGTGAGCAGGGGAGGTGCAGAGAGAGAGGGAGACACAGAATCTGAAGCAGGCTCCAGGCTCTGAGCTGTCAGCACAGAGCCTGACACGGGGCTCAAACCCACGACCCCTGAGATCATGACCTGAGCCGAAGTTGGACACTTAACCAATTGAGCCACCCAGGCGCCCCCCACCTAAGTTTCTTTAAGAAGCTCTCCCTGACCTCTCCTTTGGAAGTCAGTCTGATGATTCTTTCCTTTGTGCTGTCTCCCTTGTGCTGGAGCATAAGCCCCAGTAAAACTTTGCCTGAAACTCCTGTTTGACCTCTTGTCAATTTCTTTCTTTTGTGCTTATTTGAGAGAGAGAGAGAGAGAGAGCAGAGGAGGGGGAAAGAGAGAGAGACAGAGAGAGAGAATCATAAGCAGGTTCCATTCTCAGTGCAGAGCCTGACGTGGAGCTCCATCTCATGACCATGAGATCATGACCTGAGCCAAAATCAGGAATCAGACACTTAACCAACTGAGCCACCCAGGTGTCCCTGTCTCTCGTCAATTTCTTTTGCTTTAGAGAACCCAAGAGTTGTTTGATAACAACTCTTTTGAACTATTGGTGGGAGTGTAAGTGGTGTGGCCATTTTGGAAAACAGTATGAAAATTCCTAAAAAATTTAAAAAAATAGAGCTACCTTATGATTCATACATTCCATTCCTGGGTATACATCACACAATGGGATGTTTTCCCCTTAAAAAAGAAGGGAATTCTGTCATTTGTGACAACATGGAAGAACTTGAAGGACATTCTGCTAATTGAAACAAGACAGATACACAAAGATAAATACTATATGATCTTGCTTACACATGAAATCTAAAATAGTAGAGAGTGGAATGGTTGTTGTCAAGAGATGTAGGAGGGAGAAATAGAGAGATGTTGGTCAAGGGGTACATGTTTCCATTTTATAGGGAAAGTCTGAAAGATCTAATGCACAGCAATGTGACTATGCTTAATGATACTGCTATTAGAAAGTGGAGGAGAGTCAGTAATGTATCCTCCAAACTCAGAAGGTACTTTAAGACCAAAAAACAAAGCAAGCCATTCCATACCATTTATACAGAGTTTTATTCAGGATAACTTACAGATGGTGGGGGGTGGGGTGGGAGGGAGGGAATCAGGCAGAGTGGTGATCCAGGCCAGAAGCAGCCATTTTCTACAGCCTTTCTTTGCCGCCTTTCTTCACACAGTTCAGACTTTAATCTCCAGCTCTTATGGAGTGAGGGACAAGATGGTAAGGTGACAGGGTAGTTATCTAAAGTGACACCATCTGTGAGTCAGAGGACCTCTACTAGTTACCTAAAGTGAGCCTTCTGTGTGCCTTCTGTGTGCCACTAGAGAAGATTGAAACAAGCCTTACTGCATTCCAGTCAGGTCATACATTAACTTCCATACAGCCTGGAACAAGTAGCCCTGAGGTAGGTTGTTGCACAGACATATACAAGATGGAGGGCCAAACATGGAGTCACAATTGTTAGAGCTCCTTCAACTGTATTGCATACTTGAAATGTGCTAAGAGGGTAGATTTTAAGGTTCGGACCTCAAAAAGAAAAGAAAAAAAAATACAGAAGAAAAGATAAGAACATGAAAGCTATGTGAGATGATGGATATGTTAATGAGCTTGAGGGTGGTGATTATTATACAATGTTTGTGTATATCAAAACAATTAAACTGCACACCTTAAATATAACAATTTTTATTTGTCAATTTTACCTCAATAAAGCTGGAGGAAAAACTGAAAGAGTTTAGTATGTTTTTTGTTGTTGTTTTTTTTTATGTTTTTATTTATTATTGAGACAAAGAGAAACAGAGCATGAGTGAGGGAGGGACAGAGAGAGAGGGAGACACAGAATGTGAAGCAGGCTCCAGGCTCTGAGCTGTCAGCACAGAGCCTGATGTGGGGCTCGGACCCACGAACTGTGAGATCATGACCTGAGCCGAACGAAGTCGGCTGCTTAGCCAACTGAGCCACCCAGGCGCCCCTTAGTATGTTTTATAAATTTATATAATTATTTAAGATATTATGATATGTAGTAATGGAATTTTAAAAAACTGGCAGTTTTAGGGTGGCAAATAGTCAGTTAACACCTCATTTTTCATTATGCTAAATAAATAGGTGATCTGAATTTAATAGATCAATCAATAGAATTATAAATATTTTGCTAATCATAATGGAGGTGGCCACTAGGAGAAATAAAAGTAGAAAGGATTTAAAGTAATTGCCTCCAGAGAGTGAGGCTAGAGGGGAAGGAATGGGAACCTATTCCTCTTCATTTTGTAATTCTGTGTTCTCATTTTCTAAATATATAAAAATATAGTTTTAAAAATAGAAAAGAAAACTATAAGGGCCATTTTCCTAATACTTCAGACTCTCCTAATATTAAGGACTATGTTCCTAGAATTCCAGGCCCAGACATGGGCAATGATTTGGTTGAATTTATCTCAATGCATTTCAACAAATATTTATCATTAGCTTAGTTTACATCTTCCTGACCTCTGTTCCCATTTTATGTATTTATTGCCTGGCCTTCTCACCTAGACTATAACCCACGAGGGCAAGGACAAATACTCTTTAGCTTTTTCCTCTTCCACTGTAGAATGAAAGCAGTTTCTTAAAAGCACAATCAGGCAAAGCGCAGGAATAAAAACTGGTAAGTGGGTCAGAGGGTCAGAGAGTACTTTAACAAAATGACCAAAGAGAAGTCATAAAGTAAAAGAAGTGTTCACCAAAGGAAGAGCACTTGCGTAGTACCACACCACACTCAAAATATTCAGAGAAAGTCTAGTTGGCCATTTGTATGGGATGCCTGCATTTAAGAAATGTGTATTACTGAATACCTGAGAAGTTTAAGAAAGGAAAATTCTCTACTTACACAGTCTTTCTTAATCCTTACAATAAGGATTGTAAGCTGTTAGCTGTTAGCTATGTAAAACAATACTGATTTTGCAGTAAAGGTAACAGGACTGGGACTGATTCAGTAATTTGCCTTCAGTGATCCAGCTTGAAAGATGTAGAACTTGCATTTGAATTCATACCTACTTTATTTCAAAGAAAATACACATACTGTGACCCACCCAAATACTGAATTTACTGAAATACCTAGACTTGGTAACAACATTACCTTATCCAAATGCTTGATATAATCTGAGTAACAAACAGGATACTTCTTTAGCAAAGTCTCATGAACTTGTATATTTATATTAGCTAGTAGTTTGTGCTCTTGCTATTGTAGTCTCTACATTGAATAGAAAGAAACTAAAATAACTTTCATTTTGTTCCATTTCTGTCCATGCATGACAGTTATTGGAGAACAAATGCTGTTCCAAATGATTGTTTGACAAAACGTCACCCGTGTCAGGTGCTGGACATTCAGTTCTGTGTATATCTTCTTGCTTGGACAACCATTGTGGAAATGAGACTGCTTCTGTCCAGTAGAAACCTTTAAAAAATTGCATTCAGGGTCTAAATTTGGCAGTTTGTCTATTAAAGCACTAAAAATGATATTTCTCATTTTAAATTTATGAACCTCTTCTCTGTCATAACTTCTAAATAAAAGTCACTATCAAATATAATTTCAGCATATTGAAAAATAACAATTTCAGCCCTTTGCAGATAATAAACTACATATAACTCATTATGGAAATTTTTAAATATATAATGTGTAGATAATTTTCCAGTGGCTTTTACAATATTACGTTTTATAATATAACATTAAGTTATAATAATCTCCAATATTAGTATTAATATTGCCATAATAGGGAAATTTACAGATGAAAAGTCACCAGATTTACATGTTAAAACTCAACTAGGGGCACCTGGGTGGCTCAGCAGGATAAGTGTCTAATTTTTTTCTTTAATTTTTTTAATGTTTATTTATTTTTGAGAGAGAGACAGACAGACTAAGCACAAGCCGGGTGGGGATGGGGGGCAAAGAGAGGGAGACACAGAATCAGAAGCAGGCTCTAGGTTCTGAGCTGTCAGCACAGAGCCTAATGCGGGGCTTGAACTCACAAACCATGAGTGCATGACCTGAGCCAAAGTCGGATGCTTAACCAACTGAGCCACGCAGGTGCTCCAGCAAAAATACTGTTTTCAAAAAGCTATTATCATTATTATTTCATTTCTTCTCTGCACCATTACTCTGTTCTTATGATGAAAAATCAGAGGCTCTGATTTAACCAACGTCATTTACCTACTTCTGCAAAAAGAAGTCCTGAAAACAACTCTTTCATGTGAAAACCAGAGCTTTTCATCACCTTCCCTCATCTGCAGAGATTCCACCTGCCTAATCCAGAGGATGAGGCTGCCTGCATGGAATGATTTCAAGAGCACCCATGGGCTCATTATTCTCATTACTTCCTTTTTCTTCTTCCCGTGGTATGTGATATACCCATCATTAGAGTGTATCTTTTGAATTAACAGTATTAGAAAAGCCCTCTGAATTTCAAACTTGTTGGCTATTAAAAGTAACATTAATTTATTTTCTTGGCAGAAATTTATTCATCTAGTGTTCTAAAACCTTCCATCTCTAATCCCACTATCACTGTCTTAGTTTAGGTATTCATAATTTCTCTTTTACATAATTATAGTAGTAATCATTTTCCCCCTCATTACATGTCTAGTATATTCCAAAAACTGTGTTAGGTGCTGGTAATCAAAAGAAAAATAAGACATATTCTCAATTCTCAAATGATACTGATAAAACCATGAGATTGTAGCAACTTAGAGGAAGACTCCTAATTGGTCTCCAAGCCTCCATTTTTGCCCTGTCCAATTGATCCTTCATGTGGATGGGACAATCTCTCTGAAATAAAAAGAAAAATGATTATCTTTTTTCTATGTCTAAAACCTGTCTTTGACTCTCTATTCAAGCTGGTAGTATGAATTTGTGCACGGATTCAAGAGAGATAAAGACTTGGCTCTAGCATGTATTAGCTACAAGACCTAAGTAAAGTTACATAAGCTTTTCAGTTCCTTATGGTTTCTAAGCCATTTAATAGATTTTTTTTTTCAGTGCCTTCCCCTTGTGGAGTTTGTGTGAGAATTAAGTGAAGTAAATCTATATAAAGTCATGTATATAAAGCATATTGCAAAGTGTCTGACACAGTAGGTATATAATGGATGTTCCACATTATTGTCATTTAATGAAATGGCCCTCCTGTCTCCAGCCTCATGTCTGTTTAATCCCTTTCCTAAATGCCCCCTCCAATCTGGCCTTACCAGACTACTTGTAGAACTTACAGTGCTTCCTGTCTCTTATCTCCTTACTTTTGCATATGTTCTTTCATTCTGTCCTTCACCATAGCTTCACCATGTGGCTAACTCTTACTCATTTTATGGATTCACCCCGTTTAAGGAATCACCTTCGTTAAGGGGCTTCTCTGACCTACTAGGGTGAGTTTGGTACCACTCTGTCTCTCAGCGATGTCATAATGAGAAATTAGGAAAATATTAAAGGCTTAGAAAGACCAAATACCTCACTAGGATAATTCAGCAGAGCTGAGGCTAAAATCCAGTTTGCAAAGTCCCAATCTAGGACTGTACTGGATCTGTTTCTGTCTCTGTAGAACACACAAAAAGAGTTCCCAGTGCCCTGTATGTTTCCATAGAGCCACGGGGAACAATGAATACTGCTAATTTAGTTAACTGAATTCAGTGACTTGGGTGAACTGTAATAAGCAGGAGTGGTAAGATGAGGTGAATTTTCTGACATGGAGAGATGCTGTTTATTCTCCAGCAGTTATTTTTCAGCACCTAAAACCTTGCTCATAGAATAGTAACAACTTCTCCTATTTGGGACTTAAGTAGGAAGGGACATATTTCAGATGATGATTAAATGGTGAGACATTATTAAATATTCTAGAACCTTGCTATTCAAAGTGCAGTGCTATAGAACCAACAGCATTCACATCCCGTGGCCATTTGTTATAAACACACAAACCTCAGCTTCCACTCCAGACCTACTGAACCAGGATCTGCGTTTTCCCAGAATCTATTAAAGATTGAGAAGTGCCGTTTAGGGCAGTGGTTGTTAAAGTTGGCCATACATTAGAATTACCTGAGCTTCTTGAAAAAAATAAAGAGACAAAAACAAATGATATTTGGGACTCATTTGGGGGCTCTAATGTAATTGGTCAAGATGTGTGTAGGCATGGGTCTTGTGGGAAGCTTCCCAGTAATTCTATATGCAGAAGTGGTGGAGAATCACAGCTGGGAGAGTATAGCTACAGGATGTAGTACAAGATCCCCAGTCTTTCCCTGCACCCTTTCATGTGTGGGACCAAGAACATATGAGCCTTTTTCAAGGGAGTGATGGACAAAGAGACGTGGATATGCTCCTACAGAGGAAAAGTAACTAAACAGAAAAAAGCCTTACAAATGTAACCTCTGAATTTGATAATTTTGTAAGGCACTTGATGAGACAGAGGGAAACTAAGTATATATAAGTTTTGTAGGAAAGGGTGACTGATTCTAAAGAAAATGGAAAGAGGTGGAATTTGGTAAAGAAAATAAGCTAAAGTCTAGAGGATTGTGGGGAAGAGATCAGAGAACTTGGAGTGTGAGAGCGGCACATTGGGACCCTCCCAGTGAGGCCCAGGCAGTGAGGCCTTCTCCCTAACAGCAGAAAGAAGACTGAGGTATTCCACAGCCTCTTTGTCAACCTTCCCCAATTCTCCTGCTTTTTCCTTCCATGCCACCCTTCCAGACCCTTGGGGATAATTCTTTGAACACCTTAAGAACTTTAGCCCAACTCTGGTATTTTTATGAGAAAGTGGGTGAAAGGCTATCTGCACTAGAGAAGAGTCTTTGTTTCTTTTACACCATGAACTAGAAGCCACCACTGTGTTTGTAGTCTGCAAACCTAGCTGGAGAAACCATAAAGCTTATCTCCAGACTGACCCATCCCCAACTGGGAATGCAACCAAAGTATCATACCCTGACAGGAAAAAAAAAAAAAAAAAAAAAAAAAAAGGAGTAGTCTCTTAAAGTTTTCATGTGTCCCAAGTCCCAAACCTGTTTGTTTAACTTGAGATTTTTTCAAGAACAAGAAAACTATACCTATGTCTGTATCTATATTATCTATATCCATATATATAGTGTACCTGTTTTACCTCCTTCAAAAGAACAAACTTAAAGGGATGGAGCTGGTATTCATTGTTTATTACAGCTTCCGTATAGAAATCATTTTGTCCAATTCTTTCCATATATAGATTTCCTTTATATCTTTGCTATCATTTAGCATTATAAAGCAATGTTACTGTGTATGCTATTAATAATAAATATTTGCAGACTAAATCATGTTCTGTGGATCACCTTTGATTTTTTACAAGTTAATTTTTTCCAACACAATAACTTTCTCCCAGGTTTCGTCCTCTTTGTTCTTTGCTGTATTACACATCATTAATCAGCCCATCCTTGGGGGACCGGGTGGCTCAGTTAGGCATCCAACTTTGGCTCAGGTCATGAACCCATGTTCATGGGTTTGAGCCCTGTGTCGGGCTCTGTGCTAATTGTTCAGAGCCTGGAGCCTGCTTTGGATTCTGTGTCTCCCTCTCTCTCTCTGCCCCTCCCCTGTTTGCACTCTGTCTCTCTCAAAAATAAATAAACATAAAAAAAAATCTGCCCATCCTTGAAACTCTCCTATCTTGACTTTTATGGCAAAACCTTGTTCTCCTCCAATGTGTTAGTATCATGTGAAATGCTTTATATGTATTATATAATGTCACATTTTCAAACTTCTTTTTAAAACAATCCGTGACAATAAATACACTTTGCATTCCAATACACCCTGCGTGTGGGTAGGTGTGTATGTGTGCGTGCACACATGTGTGTGCTGGAACTTACCACCAGAATTCTAAAAAAATGCTTTTACTATTTTTCTTATCCTTTATTTCCTCTCATTGTTATAAAACACTTCAAGTAAGAAGTGACATTTTCAGGGGTGCCTGGGTGGCTCAGTTGGTGAAGCGTCTGACTCTTGATTTCGGTTCAGATCATCATTTCATGATTTGTGGGTTCGAGCCCCACAGTGGGCTTACACTGACAATGAGGAGCCTGCTTGGGTTTCTGTCTCCCTCTCTCTCTGCCCTTCCCCTGCTTACTTGCTGTCTCTCTCTCAAAATAAAATAAAAATAAATTTAAAAATAAAAGAGGCAATATTTGCATAGAATTTTGAAAGATAAGGTGTTCTCCAGGTTGTCAGTGGAAATTTGGGATGGGAAAAACATCCCAAGTGTAAGGGCAGGATGAACAGAAGCATGTACAGAAGTACAATGAAGCATCATAGGAACTTCTAGAAGATTCTCAAAATGCAACTCTTTAATTATTGACCAGGACTCTTGTTTTCTTAGCTTTAGTGTGTGTGAACATATGAGCAAGGATGTGTGTGTCTGTGTATATGTAAGTAGAGAGAGGGAGTTGATTTGTATTACATTACTTAATTGCCATTATTATATGAATATTAGCATACTGCTACTGCTTTGACACTTCTTAGTGGTTGGTGTACTTATTCAAGCCTTTAGTTCAACAAAAGAATGTTTAATGTCATGGGAACAAAAAGTAAACTCATACTATTTGATAATCTGTGGAACTCAACAAATAATTTGCATGCTACAAACCTTTGCAGGTAGGTTTGATGGAAACTTTGATGGAAAGTAGTTGCCATCCCTAGGATATACAGACCACTTAATCAAACACAAGATAGCAGGATAGTCAGCAAAAGCTTATATCTCTTATCAATTAATTATTGCCTCTGTGTATCTGGGATCCAGCACCTAGACTACCATACAGTAAACATGCAATAAGCATTAATCAACTGAGTAAACCAAATGATCAAATACATGAGTTATCCTGATCATATCTTGAGCCCAAAGTAACCCAATGGAGGTCCTGGAAAGAAGGCATGGGGAAGGCAGAACAGAAACCTACATCTTCAAGAGCAATAGCCACATTACCAGTCCAAGGGGAGATATTCGAGAAAGACATCTTAGTATGGGGGGAGGCAAGATTAAGAAACTAATTGAAACCATCCAGTAGAAAATATGAGGTTCAGGGGAGAAGTAAGACAGATACATAGTCAGGTCTCCATTCATATATGTTGAGCTTTGAATACAGCTCAACTTCCATCTGACAGAGATCAATAATAAATGCAGTGAACTCTAACAAGCGTGGCTCTGAAATATGAAAGCCCTTGGTACTATTATGGGACAATGGGGGTGGGGGAGAATGGAACCCAGCAACAATGCTCTGGGCTGGAGTTCATGCAAATATGCATGATATTTTAATGAAAATGCAAGACTGCCAATGCTAACTTCACACATGCAGTCACATTACCATGACAACCAGCAGCTCTCTAGAGTTCAGATATGAAGTAATGACTTGCTTATGCTTGAACATTTAACAGTTTTTCATGCTGCTAACAAAGATTAAATTGAAACAGAACCCTGAGCCAAATCTGACAGATATGGGAAAAATTCATTTCTGAAAATAAATGTTTAAACTAATTGCTGGCTATATTTGCTTCCAAATTCAGAGGGTAAATCCCAAGGTACGTGGCAATACAAAAACCTATGAATTTTTTCATGGTGAATGCTAGAATTCTAAGTGAAGATGACTTTGCAGCATGAACTTGAATAATAATTACAGCCAGGGCAGTGTTGAAAGCCACTTCACTGACAACTACTTCCCTGGGAAAGTAGAGACTCAAGCCTGGTCAATTAATTACGTCTCCAAAGAAATCTTTTCTCCTGGAAGACTTCTTGTTTTTAATTCCTGCCACATCACTGACGCATCGCTGAGTAGTAAATCACATCCTTTAAACACTTATCTTGTTCCCTGCTCCCTTGCCTGCCTTCTATTGACTCTTTAAACATAAACAACTGCTGGGTCCTGACAGAATTTAAGGAACAAGAAAAAACAGGTTTTACTCATTTGATTTTTACAGCAGGGACTGACCAGGTTATTGGCACATGCAGAAAGGTAGCTTTATTTCATGCTTCTTGAATTTAGTCTCTCTCACCATCTACCCAGGATACCTTCATCTTTACACAAAAGTGCTGCCTCTTTGGCAAGCCACTAGCTAGAGGAACTGCATCAGCTCAGAGCAGGTGCCCTTCCCTAACTTGCACGAAACTTTCTTAAAGGTTAGCGTTGGCTCTGGCACCCCATGAGGTTTGTCTTGTTACCCCCTTGAAGAGGTAAGGAAACCAAACTGCAGAAAGATTAAATAAATTCCGGAAGGCCACTTATTAAATGAAGAGTTGATTTTAATACCTTAGTGCTTCGACTTTCAAGACCCTGCTTTTTCCATTGTGCCCTGCTTTCTAAGTCTGGCCCTATGGTAACTGAGTCTGGGGCTGGAATGAATTTCTCCCTAATAAAGATGATATTGCCAATGTGTAGATATTTAGTTGTAGCTGGGTAGCAAGCAATAATGCCTACCTCCTCTACTGTCCCTACATTATCACTGTATTCAGTGGTACTCCAGAGCAGCTCAGCTATGTTGTCCTATCTGCTCAGATGCAGCATTTATTGTTCTAATGCCCATCTTCATGTCATGTCATGCTGTTCCTTACATTGAGGTCACCCAAGGACTCCTTGGGACACATGGCAAGTAGGTTTTGATATAATAGGCAAGTGTTCATTCCTTTTTTCAATTTCCAGATTCTATAATTGGGATCAATTTACTACATTCTAGGAGCTTCTCACTAGGTGTGTGTCATACACACAATTACAAAGCACCAGTCCTGTGAAGAATAGGAAAAATAACTAAATAGAAATAAAATAGAAATAGAAAGAAAGAATAACTGAAGGAAAGGGTCTAAGTGAGTGCTATGGAGAGCCAGTTTGAGGAAGGGAAAATGAGGCCCAAACGAAGTATAGGACTTACCCAGTGATATCTGCTAAGTGTTTAACAGCTGCTTATCCATGGAGAAACAAGCCCTGATTTGTAGGGTTAACGACTTTCTGTGGTATAAATATTCCCTCTGTGGCTGGTTTCAAGCTACCAAGCTGATGTCACTGGATGTGGACATAGGAAGAGATTAACTGCTGGAAGCCGCAGGTTTGCAAAGCGGGGGCCTCCCACCGTCAGATGGTGACCGATGTCTACCCCCCACTCATATCAAGAGTGATTGTCTTCTTATGCTAAAATACGTGAATTGTACCTTGTGAAAAAACTTATTATAGGAATTTCTTCTTTTGTGTTATGGGAGCAAATATTACATTTCCTGAGAAACCTGTTTTACTTCCCCTCAAGAAAACAGGCTATTGAACCTGGCTCACAAAGGACTAACCTTTGCTTTTGCTATGCTAAAAACATTGCCTTATATTTGAATGCTGAGGATACCTTCCTTCCCCATATGATAAGCATCTAAATCACCTACAATCAATCACTATTGATAAAGATTATGCATGAGTCTTCTACCAATCTATGTTTTATCTATGTTCTGGGAAATTTTTACATACCAATGAATTTGTCATCAGGAATCATTGTCTAAGGCAATTGCCACTCCTGTTTTGTACCCCATACATTTTTTTAAATAAATAAAGCTGGCTTTCCAGTCAGTGCAGAGATGCCTTCCTGAAGAGCAGAGATGCCTGCCTGAAAAGCAGAGATGCCTGCCTGCTGATCAGAAAGAAACTCGTGGCTCTCTCATTCCCTTCCCCTTTCGCCGACTCTCATCTCTCTCATGCCGATACTGTCCATCCTTCAGGGGAACCCTGGACCTGCTGGAGCTGGACTCCGGCAGTGAGCAACACTTTTTGTATATCTACCATGTAGATATAAAAGAAGCAAAATAAAGAACATAGATAATTGTCAAATGTAGCAAAATAGGCTATTATCAGTTTTATGAATTTATTACCTCTGTTTTAAATTTAATTGTAAATTTATGTGATTTTGTTTTTATAACTGATGTTTTTAGGAACTGGTTCCTGAAAGTTTAACAAGTGGCTCTTATCAGCTGGTGTGAGCTGGCTTCAGCACACCCTGGAGCATGAGCAAGCAATGGGCATAAAGTAATGCAGACAAAGGAGACAACACATGGGAAGTCTCTGAATTGAGAAAGAGCTGGGTGTATTAAACCCAGAATTAGCAATCCTTCTATGCTGATGCTCCCCACCTGTTATGGATTGAATTGTGTGCCTCCAAAAGGTAGCCCGGGATCTGTGAATGTGACCTTATTTGGTAAGAGGGTCTTTGCATACAATCAAATTAAGAAAAGGTCAGTTAAAGCAAGCTCTAATTCAATATGAGTGGTGTCTTTGTAAGATAAGGAAAATTTGGATGCTATCACACATGGAGATGGTGGCCACATGGAGACAAAGACGCACCAGGAAAATGCACTGTGATGATAGAGGCAGAGATTGGACTGATGCAGCTAGCTACAACATATAGAGAGTTGAGGATGGGAAACATTCCCAGCTAGGAAGAGACAAAGAACGATTCTCTCCTACAGTTTCAGAGGGAGCATGGCTGTCCCAATATCTTGATTTTGAACCTTTGATTTTGATACATTTGATTTCTATCTATTATTTCTGTTTTTTAAAGCCACCCAGTTTGTGGTGCTTTGTTACAGTCACCCTAGGAAACGAATACACGGCCTGTATCTCAAAATTTGTTCTAGCCTACTCTCAATAGCTCTTATGACCATTTCATAAAGGATTAAAATGCATTTAAACAAAAGGCAAAGATATAATAATGATTTTCTGCACTTGCTCAGGATGAAAGCAAAGGGACACAGGCAGAGAGCAAACGAACAGGTAAGTAGCTAGGAGGGATGAATTCTGTCCAAACATAACAAATCACTATCTTGTCAGAAAACTATTCTTCCACCCATAAGCCAGCTGACCTTAAGCAATCTATGTAACTTTCCAGGACATCCATTTTGTAGCTTCGTGTGATGATTCGAGCTAATGTAGATACCAACACATAGTTTCTTAAAAATGGAACTAAAAGAATGATTGTAATAATAATAATAATTGCTAATGCAAGTTATGTTATATTCATTAAGTTGATTCATTTCTCTAGGCGTCAGTTTTTTCATATGGAACTTTTTCCTCTATACTTTATAGGAAAATTCTTCATTCATTCACCCAAGGAACATCTATTTACACTATACCAGATACTGTCCTTGGTGCTGAAGACATACAGCAGAGGAGAAAACAAAGTCCCTGTGGAACTTACATTCTAGTGGAAGAGACTGATCATAAACAGATAAACAAGAAAATATATAGAATGTCAGATGGTGATAAATTATATGGAGAAAAACAGCGGGACACAGCAGGTTGGAAGTGGCAGAAGGGTGAGCCTTTGCTCTTTTATACAGGGTGGTCAGGAAGAAGGTGATTTTGGAGGCCTTGAGGGAATGAGCCACATAGATGTTTAAGGGAAGAACACTGAAAGCAAAGAGGAAAAGTAGAAATGCTGTGAACTGAGCAGCACCTGTTTTGTCAGAGAAACAGCACTAGGCCCAGTGTGGTTTGAGGTAAAAGCTACTTCTAAAAATCTCCAGGCATTAGGACACCCTCATCCAAGGCTTAAGCACCTATATTAACTTTATGCTTAATGTTAGAGTAATTAGAAATATTCTTTTTTATAAAGTCTGATGAAAATAGTAGCAATGCAGATGTGAGTGCATGTGAGACAAATAACTGGAAAATAAGAAAACATATTTGTGGCTTGAGGGAAATCAGAGTCAAAGGAAAGAATAATGAATGGAACTCAAGGAAAACCTCTCTCATGCCTAAATTTCACAGAAGCTCTCATGTAAGAAGTAGAATGCAAACTTCCATTGGCAGAGGCAGAGACCTTGGACAGTTGTCTCTAGGAACAGCACAAAAAAGATCCTGGAACAATGCAAAGCTGTTGTAGGCAGTCTACTCCCCCCCTCACCAGTGTTCTCCTTCTCTACCCACTCAAGCACTCACTCATACCAACAAATAAATCCTAATGAAATGCTTATATTCATTCATCCACCCTTTCCTCTTTACTTCCCACCCCTTTCCCTCTTCTTTTTTCATTATCACTAGTCAAGTTCAGGAGCTTTTGACTTTAGTGACCTCAACCCAAATCATTAAGATAACCTTATTAATTATTTCCCTCTGTCCAACCTCTCTCTGATTTCACACTGTCTACACTGTCCTAGGAATTCATCATTTGTAGAAATGAGCAATGTGAAGTGGTAGCATGCAAGATAGTCTCTTGACAAGAGCCATGGGGAAAGGCAGAGTTCTTCTAGGGAAGCATGGAGCTCCTGGAGTTTCTAGGGTCGCGTGCCCAGAGACCATGGCAGCGGCATTTTGGTTAAAGGAACCCCTCAATGAGATTGAGTACTGTTTCTTTCTCTTCCACAAATATGCTCTGTATCTGCTTGCATTTGTCCTTTATCAATGAACTGCTTTACCTAGAAAAGAGTGAATAAGGAAAAAAAATTCAGGCAAGGAATCTTATTTTTTTTTGCTTTAAGTCCTTTGGGGCTAATTAAGATATATCAAGACAGCAGGTAGAATAGAACACTATGCTAGTTTTGATAAACTATTTCTTAATATTTCGTGAAGACTTTTTAAGACCTCCAGATTATCTCAGCTGTTGTAAAGGAAACTAAGGGAAAGGATTTTTATCTGGGTGGTAGCAGTAGTAACTGAAGTTAAGACAGGTCCAAGTGAATGATTCTCAGGGAAACTGAGCCAAAGCTGACTTTCTATCTCATTCTGAACTGCAGAGGTTCTATATTGCTTTCCTTTACAGATAACCAGTCTCCCAATCTATAGTCTGGGCCTCCTCTCATTCATTCCATCCATCAGTGCCAACACGAATAATCTGCCCATATTTCTCTCCTCTGTTTAAAAGTCCATTCATTTATTCCCATTACTTCTAGTCTAAAGAATTTAATATGGCTAATAAGATTCATAAAAACTTGGTCTCAAGTTCTGATCTTGTTTTCTACCTTGTTTTCTTTTTTATCACATGGTTGGCTCCTTGCCATCTGTCAAGGCCCAGTGCAAAAATGAATTCATATATGAAGCCCTTCATAGTATCCCCTATAGAATGGACTACTCCTTAATATATAATCTTATGGCATTAATACTATTATGGAACTTCTCAACTATGTTTTATTTATTTGTGATTCTGCCTCTACCACTAGATCATAGTCTTCTTAGAAGAGCTCCCATGTTTTTGTTATTTGTTTTTCAATACTCCGTTGTCAACTAGTATGGTGCCTGGAATAAAGTGGAATCTTAATATATACTTTTTAAATAAATTAATGAATAAAGAAATCAGTCCAGAGCAATCCAAGTAAGACCACAAGTACAAAGTGTTGGTCTTGAATCAGTCAAGTACAGGTAGGAAGGCACTAATGAGTTCTAGCCAAAGAAATGAGTAATGAATACATCACTGGCAGTAACTTTGAGAAGAATCTGCTGAAGAATAGTCTTAGAAGTAGAGAAGAGCCATTAAAATGAAATGAAGTGAAAGAGCCAGAGATTGAAAAATAATTACAATAAAGAGATAAGTAGTTAGACCTCTGGTCTATAACATAGATCATCATGAAGAGATAAAGAAGATAATTTTGGAATTTAGTGTACCTATGTGCTACACTTTCACTCTATCAGGTAGACACATGAGATAAGTTCAGTAGATGTGAGCACATGCTTGAACATTGGAGCTGAAACTTCAGAATCATAAAGATAACCCCAAAGAGGAATTCATTCCTGGAAAGACAATAATCTTACTGGTGGCAAAGTGTTGCATTGAGTTGATTATTCATTTCTTGCTCTAATTTAAAAGAACTGGTAATAAACTGACCTTTTGGCTACTGTCTAATTTTATTTTCCTTTACCTGTAATATATTTCTGAATGTAGGAGGTTGTGCACATTTAAGCAAGACCTCAACATAGTAATTCCCAGGTTTATAGACTTTAGTTCACCTTCATATAGTCCATAGCCAGTGTCATAAGGAGATATGCTAAGCTAGAACCCAATGTATTGACCTTGACAGAAACTGACAATGCTCCCATGTTGGGCTTCTCATCAATACTCTACAATAATCAACATGGATGTATACATCAGCATACTGCCTTCTGGTCCATTGTTTTTCATCAGGAAAAAAAAAAAGTATAGGAAGACCTGTATTCAACTCATTTTTGAGCAAACCAATTGAAAAATAAGTCTATTTTAATGGAAAGAATGTTGGCCTAGGACTCAAAATCTAGGTACCAATCTTAGATTGACCACTATGTGGCTCTGGGAATATTACAGGTTTCCCCTGTTATCCAAAAATAAAGCATTCCTATGGAAATTTTTGTGAGCCAAAATGTTCTAAAGGAATTATTAATTTATACGGTATAGTCAGATTATGGAAAATTAGTGTTAAAAAAGAAATGAGTTATATGAGTTATCAAGCCATGAGAAGACACACAAGAAACTTAAATATATATTATTAAATAAAAGCAGGCAATCTGAAAAGGTTATATACTATATGATTCCAACTATAACTGAGGGATAGCAAGATAGAAGGGACACATAAGACCAGGTGTGGGGAAAGAGCACGGTTTCTATGCCCTCTCTAGGTGTGCCACTCTCCCCACCTTTCCATATGTGCACCAACTCGGAACCTCCCCAAACCCTGTCCTTTTGGGTTTCTATGGAGACTTCATTACATAGGCATGATTGATTGAATCACTGACCTTTGCTGATTGATTCAACCTCCAGGCCCTTTCCCCAGACAGAAAGTTCCCACCTTCTAATCACATGGTTGGTTGTCCTGGCAATAGGCTCCCATCCTTGCATTCAATCCAATGGTTACCTCGTTAATATAATAAAAGACACCTTTGACCCTCTCCTCACTTAGGAAATTCCAAAAGTTTTGGGAACCCAGTGCCAGAAACAGGGATGAAGATCAAATACACATTTTTAAATTATAAATCACATTAATAACTATCCAGTCCATCACCATACCCCATGAAAACGTCTCCTAAGGCAGTTCACTCAGATTTGCAGATTTCCATTCAATCTTGTCAGGTTCTATCCATAACTACTATCTTTCTTTCTCTCCATTTGTACACAGACTTTTCCAACCTTGGAAGGGACATTAGGTTCAGTCACTATGCTGGTCTAGGTTGTAGGTTAACAATGCTAATCTAGCATGTTCTCTCCTCAACCCACTTCTATCCAGGTTACACATGTGGAGAACTAGCGAGCTATCTTTACCACTAAGCACTATAGCTGCATTCACTATTAACTTCACTTTTGTCAGATGGAGTTAAGGCACATTCTGCCCCATCAGGCCCTTAGGAATTCTGACATAAAGTTTAAAACATAGTTACAGTTTCTTGTTTAGAGATCATCTTGCTTCCAGCTCTTATAGTGCAGCCTTAGTGCTGTGACCACTCCACCAAGTAGGATACAACAAAAAAGTGAAAGTTATACAAGGAAGAAAGAATACCAGGACCCTCCACACCCCTTCTTCCCTAGATCCATCAGAAAAACAGAGAAACCTATCCACTGGGGACATAGCCCCACTCATGTTCACGTTGAGTGTGAGCACATATTGGTGAAGACATGTAAGCCAGCCCTTCATGTTTTTATTTCCCTTTTTTAAAAAAATATATTTTTAACATTTATTTATTTTTGAAAGACGGAATAGTTCTAGCTTTGAGAAGAATGCTGGTGCAATTTTAATTGGTATTGCATTGAATGTGTAGATTGCTCTGGGTAATAATGACATTTTAACAATGTTTATTCTTCTGATCCATGAGCATGGAATGCTTTTCCATTTCTTTGTGTCATCTTCAATTTCTTTCATAAGTTTTCTATAGTTTTCATCTTACAGGTCTATTACATCTTTGGTTAGGTTTATTCCTAGGTATTTTATGGTTTTTCGTGCAATTGTGAATGGGATCAGTTTCTTGATTTCTCTTTCTGTTGCTTCATTCTTGGTGTATAAAAATGCAACCGATTTCTGTATGTTGAGAAAGAAACAGAGCACTACTGGGGGAGGAGCAGAGAGAGAGAGGGAGACACAGAATTCAAAGCTGGTTCCAGGCTCTGCACTGTCAGCACAGAGCCTGATGCGGGGCTTGAACTTGTGAACCACGAGATCATGACCTGAGCTGAAGTCAGATGCTTAACCGACTGAGCCACCCAGGCACCCCTCTCTTCTTTTTAAACAGCCAATGTTTTAATTGCCCATTCCAATTCTCCATCAAACTAGTACTCTGAGAAGAATATTTCTCAGCCCATTGTTGGACACAGTGGGCTGTAAGGCGTGTTTCTTGTCTGAAGAAATGATCGTCAGCTGTTCAAATGGGTGCACTATCTTCTGTGCTGGTTCTTTTACAGCACTCTGAGCATTTATATCTACCACCAGGTAAGCAAAGTCCAGTTCAGAGTCAGTGCCTACTCCTCTTAGGACCCATTAGTAGCCCCCCCCCACCCCAAGGCTACCAGCATCGGTCTCACTTGCCAGCTATAATCAGGGTTCTCCTACCAGGGACTACACTGCATGGCTACCTGCAGTCTCTGTCTCTCTTTTTGGCAGACAGAACAGTTTTTATTGGCATTTTGTACCTCAGAGTCTGTGAAAGGGCTAAGTCTAGATGTAGCCCATCTCTGCACTGCTGTAGCATCCCCTGCTTCATGGACACAGGTGGCCATCTCAAGGGGGTACATGAGGATGTCCATTTGTCAATTCCAGTCACCTTCCAAATCCAGAAAGGATTTCTTCTAATGGGGATCAACATGTTCTCCCTTAATGCACTCCTCAAATTTCCACATGCTGTGCCCTGCACGCACATTCCTTTAATAGGCCTGGTCTGACCATATGGACAGACCATCAGCCACTGCCTGTGAATCATTAAAAAAAAAAAAAAGCCAAACACAGGGTCTTTTATCACTGTTCAATCCTTCCATCACTACCACTACTAGGAAAACAGCATGCAGTTTAGCTCACCAAGCTGATTTGTGTTTACTTTCTCCAACTGCAGCAGCTCCTCACACAGCTCTAGAGTCAGTCCTATGGGAAAAGAGGATCCTTGCTCATATCTCCTTCTTGCATTCCCCAGGCAAGATGATCCTGTAATTTCAATGAATAATGTCATATAGCAAGGTAGTAAATGCCCCTCAGATGGAAATCCTCTAGTTCGAAGGACCAGTAGTCATCACTGGGAGGTGCTGATAGGCTCTTGCCATAAACCCCAGTCTATGTCTCACATAGAGCCATCACATAAAGAATTTGTCCGTCCAACACTCAAGTCTTTATTCTACATGGCGAGGGCTCAGGCAATCTTAGTGGTTCCCATTTAGCGTGCCCAATTAATATTGCTTCAAGGGCAGATTTATATGCCTTCTGTTTTATAGTAGAAAGGGGAAACATTCCCCAGTCAAATACGATGTCCATCCCTATAATACAAACAAGTAAAAGAGATGCAACCACCTCTCATAAAGCCTAGTCAAACATCCTGAAAGTGTCTAAGAGCATCTGGGCTGGAGATCCCAAACAGATCAGGTTTGGCCAATCCAAGCACAGAGAGGTAAGTGGACGTAAAACAAGAAAGGAATTTATTTCAATAAGGCCAACACTGGGAAGACAGTGAACTTATGCCTCAAAGACTGTCTCCCAAGTGCTGAAAATACTTCTAGGTTTGTATAAGAAAAATGTGGGACAATAGTTAGTGAGTATGTGCAGCTGGGCAGTAAAGATCAGGTGGATATTGTCTCAGGGTCAATCAAGCAGGGTCTTGCTGACATCAGAGCAGTCATTAGTACTTGAGGGGTACTTTCAGTTCCCATTGTGGGATGCTTTGCCTGCTGGGTCTTTCACCTGAGTTAAAAGATAAACTGGTAAGAACTCAATCAGTTAGAAAGTATAGGCTGAGATCAGAAATGGATGTAGTTAAGGCGACTGGGTTTTCTTTCAAATCCCTGCGGTCAAATCATCATTCCATTTCTATGAAAGGCACAAGGGGTGATGGTCATTTCTTCTGTAACTACTGCCTGATGGCTGGGGACAACATAAGAATTTTGGAATGGAAGGTTTGACAGGGTGGGAGAATTTTGTCTCTTTCATTCCCACTGAAGAAAACAGCAAGGGCAACTCCAAGCTAAGGCAAACAGCATAGACTCCCATTGGACAAATACAAAAAGCCTAACAACAACCATAAAGAAAAAAAGGACAAGAAGTCTAGCAATGTTTAGCACGGCATATTTCCATTTGGAAGGTATTGGATTTAGCCAACTGCTTGAAAGGGTCAGAGGTAGGGAATCTATAGCCGTGATGTGTTTATTTAAAACTTTCATGGCTTCACACACATTTTTGGAATAATTTGAAATACACACACAACATTAAACTTCAGTCAAGATATCAAGGGCCATTGGTTTTGGAGGACTTCTTTTCATATTTATGTGATTTCAGCATTTAGGAGAGTGACTGCATGCCAGATTTGGTTAAAGGTGGCTGCTATATGTTTGGTCAGGTCCTCTACCTGTAGTTCTCTGTCAATAGAGGTAGCTTCTGGGACAAATATGGCTAAGGGATAGAACCACCAGGAAACCATCTTTACCCTGTGTCTACCTTTTAGATAATCCCAATTATAAGAAATTAATGGCAAGTTGGAGATGACTTGTCCTGGGAGTATGAGCATCCCCAGGTGCATCATCTAATCCAATTACAAGGAAGGTTGGGTCATCCATTATTTCCACAAGTCCATGGAATGGGGTATGCTCTGTCTTTTAAGGAGCAATTTTGTCATCTCAGTCACATGGAATCGGTCAAGGTGAGAGTTGAGTAACACTGTTGTCGGGGAGTCCATTCCATTGCCTGGGATGATTCCTGAGCACAATTTAACTTTTTAGTACATAGGAGGCCACTTCATTCACTTGGACTTGCTTGGCAGTTAGCCCCCCAATTCCATTGTGTACCGCATATCCCATACTGGGGTGGTGTTTATCTGTTCTTTTACTAAGGCAAACACATTTTGATGAGCTGCAAATTCCCCATCAGGAGAGCGAAGTGTACCCAAAGAAATATTCACCTCCACCTGGTATTTCCTCAGGGAGGTCTGCATGACCCAGGTGAATAATTTGAGAGAGCTAGTCCAATGGAAAACTTCAGACTTACTATGGACTGTGAGAGAGTAGTAAGAAATCCTAATAAGTAAGTGCCTCCCATTGTCCAGCTGTTCATATAATCATATGTTCATGGAGTCCTTTTATTATCCCCACAGAGTAACAAGCATAAAGATTGTCTATACGTGAGCTATTGTGGCAATTTCTCTGAAGTTAACTTCAAGTTGTCTAGCTTAAGCAAACAAATATTCAAAGACAATCAGAAGTAGAATCTAACATCCACAAAAGTGTGTTATTAAAACATAATTTTTCTCTCTAAAATCACCCTCATTTCCATCAAAGATAGCCAGATTAAGATTAATCTGTTTGTAAAACCAATCTAATTTTAACAAACTTGGCCTAATTATTTATGGAAGCATGACAAGAATAGTGATTGACCACATAAGTCTTCTCAAATTTGCTTTGCCAGAACTTTTTATAAGAAATTTGAGATTTAACTTTTAATAGCCTCTCAAGGCCAGAAGCCAAGCCAAATACTTGTCATCAGATTTGCAGTATTTATAGATGTGAGTGAATTCCTTGTCTTGACATCCTTAATATATCCTGAGGTTCCTGCACCTGTCAGGAAGTGACATTTCTTTGCTTACCTTGTTTTATGGATGCTGGGAACCTCTGTAAACAAGGTATAAGGCCAACATTTCCAGAAGGCTCTATTGTCTCCATCAAGTGAACCTCACTTCCATAAGGTTGATCATATCTGATTTTATGTATGTCTTTCTCAAAATATGATCTTTTAATCAAAACCTTGGTAAATGACCAATGTTCTATTCCAAGGAGAACAGATTCTTGTTGAATAAGAATAATTCTAATTATTCAAATAATTATAATAGCCATGATAAAAAGAATATTCACTGAGAGTTTCTGAGTTCTGGTGGGTTCAAGTAGAAAGAAAAGATGAATGTTTCAATTTGTTCACAAGGAATATTTTCTCATATTTATTTAAGTCATCGATACCTTAAGAGAAAAACTTCCTTTAAATCTAGAAGCAGCAATGTTTCAAACAAGACCCTTAACACTACAAATTATCTGCCTCAATTCATTCAGTATCAATTTACTAATTGTTCTGTTTGAATGTAGCTCTTCCATTAGTTCTGGAAACTCTTATTTGTTTAGTTTTATTATCTTAAAGATTTTGGAAACTATATTTGTGAAAAGTCCTTTTCATGAATCTTCTTGAAGATGAAACACATTTTGCAAGAGCATCAAAATAGTAACTATAAATGACAAAAGACTAAAAAATGACGTGGTTAAAGGGTTGATAAGAGTTTATTATGATGCAGTTGACAAGCAAATCCAGTTATTTTTGGGACACACAATATTTTGATAATTAGAATGTCAAACAGGACCTTATACCAGGACATATTAAAATAGTGGATTTTAGGGACATTTTAGGGATTTCATATAATATCTGGGACAGTTATAGCATCTACTCATATAGTATAACCCAGAAAGGTTTGCCATCATTTGTATGACAATGCTTTCCATGTGACTTTACCAAATAAACAAGCCTATTTCGTCAAAATGAATTCATTTAGAATTTGAATTGGGGGGAAGTTTTGTTAAAAACCTCAGATTTTAAAGCATATGACAAAATAGGATTACAGGTCATTATAAAACTTAGTATTTAATTACCTCTTTAATCAAGCTGGCAATAGGAGATTCAAAGAAGGTTATATAGTTGTTTGCAAAACTTAGCTCCTTTAATATTGGGAAGTTTTAACTTTCTTAAGTAATTGAAGACAAAACAGAAACTTTGGTTTTTGGGGCAGATAAAACAAACAAACAAAACTTTGTTTACACTTATTAAGAGAAGACCAATAGCCTATAATACTTTGTCATTTTAACAGAAAGAAAAAAAAAACAAATTCCAATCTTCTACTTTTAAAATTCATTCATTCAAATCTTAGTTCAGACAATACATAATCTTTTCCAAATATTCACCTCTTACAAACTTTCTACAACTTTCTTTCCACATACAGAGTTCGTTCTAAGCCTTCTCTCTCTAATAACCAGCCTCATTTTAGGACAAGATTATTTCCTTCTTCCTCAACAAAAATGTATTCCCATTTCTTGTAACTTTCTTATCAAACATACATCTTACTTTGCCCACATAGAGTTGCTTTCCTTATTATTTTCTAACAGTCTTAATTACACTTAACAGAATTTTAACTCTTTGAAACTTTAGAATAAACTAAGTAGTAACCAATTGTCTACTGTCTGTTACACCGGAATTCTTTAGATTGACAAATTTATGAATACACTTTATAATTTCCAGGAACATGTGTTTTTTCATAGTACCACTTTTGATAAAGTATAAAACATTTTTGCTAACAGACCGAAGTATCCTCAATTTCTCTGCAATAAGACACAAGTGGATAAACCTATGTATGGTTAGTAAGTAATGTTTTGATAGTTAAAATTTTTTTTAATGTGTATTGTTTTATTTTTGAGGGAGGTAGGGAGAGAGTGAGCGGGTGAGGGGCAGAGAGAGAGAGGGACAGAGGATCCAAAGAGGGCTCTGTGCTGACAGCAGAGAGCCCAATGCAGGGCTCAAACTCACCCAACTGTGAGATCATGACCTGACCTGAACTGAAGTCAGACATTTACTCCACTGAGCCACCCAGGCATCCCTCGATATTTTATCTTATTTGAAAAATAGATTTCCAATGCATTCAACCCAATTTATCACTTAAATTAGCAAAACTTCAAAGTTTTAAGTTACCAAAAATTTTGGAAGCTATAAAGTTTTTTCATTTATTTAACCTACTTGCTCTTAACAATTACTCATGAAAACTTTATGAGACAGATAAAATTGACAATCATTTAAGTCATCTTTTTGCTAACAGATTGCAACAGATACAACATGAATTTAACTAATAAATTCAGGCAGCATAAAAGTTTATTATCTGTAATATACTGGATGTTGATAACTCCAAAAGACACGTCTATTTTATTTAAACCAACAACCTTGAATTGGCTTTAATATGTTGCACCTGTGTCCACTAAAAAAGTTTCTTCCCCAATGTCAATTTTATCTGGGGCTCCTGTGGGGAAATCTGAAGTGGGTGGTTTAAGTCCAGGGAAGCCCCTGGGCCCCTTCAAGTTGATTTGGGAGGTGCTTCAGTTTGAACCTCATAAGGAGATGGCCCAACAGTTTGGGGTGCTTTTTGCTCCTCAATTGTGAGGGTAGGAAGAACAGGAGCTGGTGGTGCTGGAGGCACTGAGGATGGTATCAGAATGGCTATGTGACCCGCCGTAGCAGTGGTACTGGAAGAGAAGAAGGAGGAGACAAAGGCAGACATGCAAGGGTGCCACAGGCAAGGCCGGGGCAGATTCAAAGCTTGGACAAACATTCCTTAGTCTCCATCTCCTGTCTCTCCCTCCTGCAAAACTGGCTCTCCTCCAGTTGGTTTTCAGCCCTCTGCACCATTCATTCAAAATACATCCTACTGGACTTTCTTTAGGAACAGAAGTATTCTCCATCTTCCTAGACACAGGTTTAGAAAGAACATAGAAGAAACAAAACTATAACTAAATGAAGCCCAGAATGCCTCTTTTAACATTTGTTCTTCCCCTAAAGTTGGGGGCTTCTCCAACTGAACCAAATGGCTTCCTAGGCAAACTGAGAGCCAAACCAAAATCCCTTATCTGGGGACAACTAAATGGGAGGAATAAATTTAAAAGAGCCATTCAGTGGCCATCTTTCTTTTGAGCTTAACATATACATAGGCCAGATGTATTACAATTAAAAAAATCATCTTCATTGTCATCAGTTTACAACTAAAAGTAGACCAGTCAGCCAATACTCTCCCTAGGGGACTTTGAAGATAATAGGGTTAGCACTCCCCATCTTGTATAAACACACACTCACACACACAGATTCCAACAGAAAACCCCATGTATATCTCCTGCCTTCCTGTTTACCATTTATCTATTCTTTTTCCAATGGTATCTTACAGATTACAAATTACAACAGTCCCTGCCACAAAGCATGCAAACAAACTACACAAGCCTGAACAAATGGGTTATGAAAACCCTAAACAAATGGTTCAAAGGACTCAAATGGCAGGGAACCAAAGAAGGATGGGAACTTACCAGGAACCAAATGTCTAGGGCCCGCACTTGTTCTTCAGTTTGTTTCTCTGCTTCACCAAATGCAGTTAAGGCAGTTGATGCTGGTCCAGGATGAATGAAAAGGAGTTTCCCCATAACAGAACAAGTTTCAGGAGCCCAGAGTCAATTAGCCACAAGTACCTAGCTCCAACCTGACATAATCACTAGCTTAGGAAAAGGAGGGTGAGCCCTGGCACCCTACCAGGGACAGCGGCTCCATTCTGGGGAGTCCCGAGAGGTTGGACAAACCAGAAGAACAACTTTCTGGCTGGCTTGCCAGAAATTGTCACTGGGGCCCAAGGGTGCAAGAGCACCTGGCTCTGGGGGTCCCAAACAGATCAGATTTGGTCACTTGCCACTGACAAAGTCCAAAGGCAGAGAGACTTTTCTTGGAAACAAGAAAATTTATTTCACTGACACCAACACAGGGGAAACAGCTGTCTCCAAAGCACTGAAAATACTTCTAGGTTTATACAAGGAAAATGTGGGACAAGGTCAGTGGGTATGAGCAGGTGAACAGTAAAGGTTAGGTCCATCATTGTCTTGGGGTCAATCAAGTGGGATCTTGCTCATGTCAGGTCAATCGTTATTACTTGAAGGGGTAATTTTGGTTCCCATCATGGGATACTTTGCCTGCTGGGTCTCTTGCCTACATTATAAGGTAAGCTGGAAAGAATAACTTAATCCGAAAGTACATGTAGAGGCCGCTTTTAGGCAACAGGCTTGAGCAATGGAATGTATAGCAAGGCGAAAGGGCCCACAGTAACCCCCTGGGTGAATACAAACAGGCCCCTTAGGCGACCCACCTCAAAATATCCATAGGTCCTAAGTAACCAGTGGGCTACTTACACCCAGGCGCTGGTACCCAAAACAAGAAAATTCCATACCTCCCATACCTCCTTACCTTCCCCCTTTAAATACAGCCCCCACCCACTGCCTCACTGCGGACAGTCTCTGCTTTGCTTCCTGCCCACTGCTCCTGTGCAGTATATTCCATACACTTCTATCTCTCTTGTTCTGACTCATGTGAGTTATTTCATCGCCCATGCTCTGGGCTTCCACCCGATCAGGTCGCCCCACATTTTGGGGTCCCTATCCAATCGGGAGAGACAGCACAGTACAGACTGAGGTAATTAAGACAACTGGGTCCTCTTTCAACACCAATTCTCCTACTAACTTTTACCTTAATTACAACAAGGCTTATGTTCCTACCTCTAGCCTCAATGAGGACTTCATCAGCAGTTTTATAAAATGAGGTAGGGGAAATATTCCCCAATCAGACATAATATCCATTCCCATAAAACATCCAGGTGGAAGGAACACAACTTCTTTTCATAAAGCCTGCTCAAACATTCTTATTTTCATAATCCTATCAACCCTGATGCTTTTAAGATCTCTTTCAAAGAAAGCCACAGGCTTGAAATGACATCACTTGAGCCAAGTCACCAAACTGGGATTTCATACCTAATCTAACGGCTGTTCCCAACCTCCCCAAGAAATATGTCCCAACTGGTCATTCAGGAATTCTCTGATTTGTGCCAACAAAATAATCTGCAGCAAGGGCCTTCTCTGTCCCCCAAAGGAAGATGAGGTAATCTCCCTAAGACTTCCTGCTCTCTCCATAAGGGGAAGTGACCTTGCCGGAATAATCTTTTTCTTTGACTATTAACAGCTTGCTCCGTCCCCCTTCATATAAAAACATTCTGTGTTGTACAATTCCTCCGAGTTCCCCTCTACTCATTAGGTGGGTGTGCTACCTGACTCATGAGTCATTTAATAAAGCCGACTGGATCTTCTAATTTACTCCGTTGAATTTTGTTTTTTAACATCTCAGTTCTAACCCCAGTCAGGACTTACACTGGTTTACAAACTGGCCCCTGTACAAGGAGGGTAATAAGAGATGGAAGAAAGACAGAACACTCCTGATTGGTGGGTGGCACTTATTCAGGAGGCTTGTTTGGTGAGCTGCAAGATGAGTGGGTCTCCGTACCTGCTGCCAGAATCTTACAAGTTTATATAGAGGCATTAACACAATTGAGTCACGGGTACTGTCCAGATGGTCTCAACGGCACATTGTTCTCTCAAAGCTTTGTCCTAGAAAACCACTCCAGCTATGGGGACTGTGGGCGGAAAGTATATTTAAAGGACCAGGATGGGGGTGAGGGACCTCTGACTGCCCAGTGCCAGCTAGTGGGTCAGTTGGTGGTCAGCCTCTCTCCATGATCTCCTCCCACAGCTTCACCAGTGGCTTTTGGTGTCACAATTTGTGGGGCTTCTATATCAGAGCTTCCTAGAAACTTCCTTTTCTACCCCCTGACCATTTCACCCACTCTTGTACTAAAGTCTCTGGGTCTCCAGCAAGGGTTGAGCCAAGGAACGCTGGCCCATTGGTCACTCTTTACTTTGATTAAGGAGCATAACTGTTACCCCAAGGGATTGCTGGTCAGGTTTCTCATTGCGATTTCTGCCTCTCAGTTTTTCAAGGTTCTCCACATTGGGGTAAATAGAGCAGACTTGTTTGGATCCCTTTAAAGTTTGGGGACCAACAGGAGGTCACTTTGCCTCCCCCCCGCCAAAGCTTTGGTAGTGCTGTGTTACAACCTTTGTTTTAACACCATCAATGTCCATTTTATTCATTGCATTTCTTTTTTTTTTAATCTTTACTTATTTTTGAGAGAGTGCAAGTGGGGGAGGGGCAGAGAGAGGGGGACAGAGGATCTGAAGTGGGCTCTGCATTGACAGTAGAGAGCCCAATGTGGGGCTCAAACCGACGAACTGCAAGATCATAAACCTGAGTGGAAGTCAGACAATCAACTGAGTCACCCAAGTGCCCCATTCATCTTATTTCTTTAAAATAAATTTTATTTTTTTTGCTGTTTATTTGTTTTTGAGAGAGAGACAGAGCATGGGCAGAGAAGGACAGAGAGAGACACACAGAAACTGAAGCAGGCTTCAGGCTCTGAGCAGTCAGCACAGAGCCCAATGCAGGGCTCAAAGTCACAAACCACGAGATCATGACCTGAGCCAAAGTCAGATGGTTAACCAACTGAGCCACCCAGGTGCCCCTTCGTCCCATTTCTTGTTAACTACCTAAAGATTTTCACCCTGTGGGGACATATTTCATGACTTACCCCTTTTTGTTTTCTCTTTGTTTCATTCCTATCAAAATTTGCCTTTTCCACCTATTATCTTAATAACTGTTTAAAAATTTCCATGTTCTTGGGAAGATTTTCTTGACTCTCTGGTCTCCCTCTTCCTGTTCTCTTTTTATTTAAACTACTGTTTTTATTAGCATCTGGAAGAATAAAGAAAATAAGACAGCAAATTTGAGAAGGCTTTCAGGACTCTGTTTTGGTTTTGCAATACCAAGGGTGCCCATGTGAAAGGGCCCTCTTTAACCAAAGCATTTACCAGGACCTGAGTAACTGGCAGATTCAGTGGGGGAAGATCATGGTCATTGTAACACCAGTCCCATGAGGTTTGCATAAGCCTATTAGCTTCTTCATCTGGGGTACTCCACCTGGCTGGCATTCATACAGGGAGATAGACAGTCCCCTTTGTCAGGGCAAACTGACTGTAAGTGGTTTTTATGCAGTCCACCAGGCTGGCTGTCCCCTCAGGAATAACTTCCTCTGTGCCTGGATCACATACAGTCATCTGTGATTGTTCCTCAGTGAGTTCTGGGTCCTGCATTAATCTAAACATGCTCTTCTTCCACTCTGCAACATTCAAAACCAAAGAAAACAGTTCCCAAATTTGTTACTCTCATGATCCATTTCAGTAAAAGTTCCTCAGAAAGCTGATGATACTGATCCACAAAATGAAATGACTCCATCATACCATACCCTCTGCTTTCAATAGTTTCCCTTTCCCCACGTTCACTACCTTCTTGGTGACCGGAGAGCTCTTAGGGGTATATTCTGTTGTCCCTGAATAGTTTTTCCCTTAGGGATATCTTTGAGGCTAGTAGCTTAAACTCAGACTGAAGTCTGAGCTGGGTCCAGCATTAAGGTCTGAACCAGCATTTTCTTTTAGTTCAGCTGTTACAGGTAACCATAACCAAGGGATAGAGTATTTTGACTTTTTCCTATTAGTTTGCATTTCCTTATGCATCAAATGAACCAACACCCCAGGCATTGTATCCATCTCTAAATGTCATTGGTAACTTTTACTGCTTTCAGCACAGCTGCTGCCGTGGGTGACCATGTGGCCACCCAGAAATCAAAGGTTCCTCATCCCCCACATTTTCATCCTTTCTCTTCCCAAACCCCATGTTTCTGTGAGCTAGGGCTTTTCTAGCAAATCCCACCTCACTGACACCAACTAAAAGATTCTGGTCATTGATTCCACTGGTGTGGGGTGAGGGTAGGGGAGGGTTCCCACACCAACAAGCAATTCTTGGACACCAGCAGTGTGTTGAGAGTTCAATTAAATTCTGACACCCAGAGCTAGCATCAGATTCCACAAGAGTTCAGGCCTATAAAACTTTCCTACCCATCCCCCATTTCAGATGATAGAGCAAACAGCTCACAGAATTCAGAGAAACATTTTATTTATCAGATCACCAGTTTATTATAAAAGATGTAACTCAGGACAGCCAGACAGAAGAGATGACTAGGGCAAGGAAAGGGGCAAGGGTCCAGAGTTTCCATACCCTGTCTAGGTGTGCCACTCTCCACACATCTCCATGTGTCCACCAATCTGGATGCTCTCCAAACCCTGCCCGTTGGGGTGTTTTTACCCCTTGCTTCATGACCAAGGCACGATTGATTAAATCATTGGCCGTTGCCAATTGATTTGACCTTTGGAGGAGTGGGGGGCATGCTGAGTGATACTGAAAGTCCCAACCCTTTAATTATAAGGTTGGTTCTCCTGGCAACTAGTCCCCAACCTTAAGTGGGATCCCAAAGTCACCTCATTAATGTATCAAAAGACATTTTTGTCACTCTCTTCACTTAAGAAATTCCAAAGGTTTCTGGGGCACCTGGGTGGCTCAGTAGGTTAATTGTCCAACTCTTGATTTCAGCTCAGGTCATGATCTCATGGTTTGTGATTTGGAGCTCCATATTGGGCCCCATACAGCATGGAGCCTACTTGGGATCCTCTCTCTCCCTCTCTCTCTACCCCACCTGCTCATGCACACTCTCTTTCTCTCTCTCTCTCTCTCTCTCAAAAAATCATAAATAAACCTAAAAAAAAAAGAAATTCCAAAGATTTCAAGAGCTCTGTGCCAGAAATGGGGATACAAACCAAATGTACATTATTATAAATTACAATATCACATCCATCCAGAGCCAGACCTTCCTATTAAAGTTTAGTATTACTATCTTAAGGGATTGGGGAACATGGCAGATCTAGTCATGAGGACAGCCAGCAAGTCTCGTTGTGGGTAATGAGAATATTTTCATCCCCACTTTTCTTAACCATTGTTTGAGCCAAAAGCAGTATAATTTAAGAATCAGTTTATCAATTTGTACACACACACACACACACACATGCGCGCGCACACACACAAGCACAAATGCATCCTGGGATTCTGAATGGGATTTATCCAGTGAACATATAGATCAATTTGAAGAGAATTGAGGTCTTACATATGGAATCTTCGTATTCATGAACATATCTGCAGTTTCTTCTTTATAAACTCATATAAAAGATCTCAATAATCTTTTTACATTGAGATTCTTAAAGGCTATTGTGAGACATCTTTTGGCATATCATATATCAATGCTATTATAAATTTTTCCTTTTTTTCTCTAATTATATACTGCTGATTTACAGAAAGCCAATTTTGCAGTATAACCTTGTACCAATGTTTTTGCTAACTTCTTAATAATTCTGATAATTAATCTATAGTTTTACTGAATATTCTACACATGTACTCATCTCATCCAAAACTAATGAGAACTTCATTCTTCATTTTCAATTCTTATAACATTTTTTCATTGCCTTACTGTTTTGATTAGATGTGTAGTGCAACTTGGAAGAGAGAAAATAATAATCGTCTTTTTTATAGGTTGCTTATCTCAATGAAAAATATTTCAACATTTTATAACAATATTTGCTATAAGCTTTTTGTTAAAAACTTATATTAGAATAAGAAAGTTTTCATCTATCCCTACTTAGCTAAGAGTACTTCATCATACATGATTGTTGGATTTTATCAATGGTTTCACTGTATATGATTTTCCTGCTTTATTCTGGTAAGGAAGTAAATTACATTAATTGTTTTCTATTGTTAAGCCCCCGTTCCTGGGATAGACCCAATATATGATATATTGTGCTTTTTTTCTTTGAATGTGTATTTGTTTTGAAAGAAAGATTGAGTGAGAGAGGGAAAGAGAGAATCCCAAGCAGGCTCTGCTCTGTCAGCACAGAGCCCAATGGTGGGACTTGAACTATGAGATCATGACCTGAGCAGAAATCATGAGTCAGATACTTAACCAACTGAGCCACCTAGGTGCCCCATGCTTTTCATCTATTACTGGGTTCATGTATTAATCACAAGATAGTTGCTTCTCCATGAATGAATGAAAGTCACACATTACTTCCACCTAATGTTCTTGTTTGGTTTTGGCATTAAGTTTATGCTGGCCTCATAAAATGAATTGGAAGGTATTTCCAACTTTTCTATTCTCTAGAAAATTTTGTATAAGGTTTCTCTTATTTCTTACTTGTATATTTGGTAGAATTCATGGGTGAAGTCATTTGAATTTGTGCTTTCTTTGTGGGAAGATATATACATGTATATACATCTATATACAAAGTACATGTATAGCATATAAGGAGCTTGGAAATCACCACTCCATCTTGACAAGTAAAAAGCTGAAAAGACTGAAAAATCAACAACTTTTCCTGTATCTATCAATCTTAAAACAAAACAGCCAGTTATTTAACAGCAAAATGTATTTGCTCAGGAATAGCAGAGGAATTGCAGTTAGGAATAGGAAATCTATAGTAAAAGTCATAGACAAATCCAGAGAACAAAGGGGAAAGAAGGGATTTGAGAAGGGCTGTTATAAACAAGAAGTTCATTGGAGCAAACTGGGTGTTGGAAGTGTGGTGGCTTTTCATTGGCTGAGTTGTGACAGTTTCTTATTGGCTGGGCTGTTGCCAGGCAGGGAGAAAATCATCCTTCCTACTACTGGGGTAGTGAAGTGTAGGCATCTTCCTGCTGGGTCTGCCAAGGGCTGCAGTGAATGGTAGGGTGTGAGAATTCCCCCTTCTGACCTCCTGAAACCATTTTAGATGATATTTCCTTTATTCAGTTTCAATGATTCCTGAGGGAGGGTAGGACACAGGGCAAATCACTCCAATTCAGACCCTAGTGGTCTTTTTTCTAAAGTGATTATTTAAATCTTTTGTCTATATTTCTGTTGGGTACCTGTCTTTTTCTCACTAATTTTAGGAATTCCTTATGTATTCTTGACTTAAGTAATTGGATATATTCCCACTTTATGGGCTGCTTTTTCACTCCCTTGATATATTTTTGATAAAAAGAAGTTCTAAGTTTTAATATAGTCCAATTTATTACTTTTTTCTTTTGTGATTAATGCTTTAAAAAATCTGCCTACTCCAAAGTCAATAATATGTTCTCCTATGTTTTCCTTAAAATATATATGGTTTGCCTTCACATTTAGATCTTTGATCTACCTTGTAATAATTTTTGAATATGGTGTGAAACAGGCCCAAGATAAATATATTTTATCCAAATGACTATGCAATTAATCCAGCACCATTTATTTTAAAGACTGTTTTCCCACTACAATGCAGTGTTACTTTTTTCAAAAATCAGAAAATGTTATATTTATGGACTGTCTCTTCTGTTGCATTTTCAGTTTGTCTTGCACTGAGATGTGGGAATGTTATTTAATAATGGATTGGATTGCTTTAATAAATATAAAACCATGAGGATATTTTCTTTCTTTTTCTTATTTCAATTTAGAATGCATTATCTTTCGAAAGAGTGTGTCCACTTCATCTACATTTTGAAATGTATAGAGTTGTTCAAAAACCTTCCCTTATTTTTTAGGTCTGCAGAATAGTATTAATGTCCACTTTTCATTCCTGATTTTGATTTTTTGTGCTTTTTCTTTTTCCTTGATCAGTCTTTCTTCAAGTTTATCAATTTAATTAATCTTTGTGAAGAGCTCTCTTTTAGTTTTGTTTATTTTCTCAATTACAGATTTTTCTTTCATGCCATTAATCTCTGTTTATTATTATATACCATCTTTTATTTTTTTTATTTTTTAGTTCCTTTTTTTAACTTACTGAGAAGGAATGATTAGCTTATTGATCTATTAACCTTTGCTATTTTCTAAAATATGCACTGACGCTATTAAATTGTCTATAGATACTGCATTAGTTCTATGCTATAAGTGCAATGTATAGTAGCTTCAGCATAATGCAATTCAAAATATTTTCTTGTTGCTATCGTGATTTATTTTTAATCTGATGAGTTATTTAGGAGTATAGTGATTAATTTCTGTATGTGTGGGAATTTTTAAAGATACATCTTTGGTTGCTTTTTGGTTTGAGGGTTTTGAAGGGGGAGGTTTGCTCTTGTGGTTTGATTTAAGCTTGGATCTTTAGCTTAAATCAATTGTGACCAGAAAACATATTCTGTATGATTTCAAAGCTTTGAATTTGATGTGTATGCTTTATGGCTAATAGCTGTTAAGTGCTCCTTATGGGAATAAAAATAATGTGCTTCCTACAGAATTACATTCTATAAGTGACATTGTCTTATTATGTTCCATATGCGTCAATTAAGTCACACATTTTCATATCTTTTCCTCATTTTTCCCAATCTTTATGCATTTTAACATGTCTCTTTTAAACAGCATAAAATTGAGATTGTGTATGTGTTGTGTGTGTGTGTCCACACAGATAATTGTCTCTTAATTAGAGTACTAAATCTGTTTACATGCAACGATTTTTATATGTAGATTTAAATCTACAATCTTGCTATGAATTTTTTGTTTTCCTCAGTCATTTTCCTCTCCTTTCTTGCCTTATTTTGCCTTCAGATTATCTTCTAATCCCCCATTTTAAATTAACTCTATTTATACCTCTTTTACTATGTGTAGTGGTTTCTTTGATCTTATAACATGTACTTAGTTAATTGATTATCTCTTCCAAAACAATACAGCCACCATAGAACACCTCCCCCTTAAACTTGTATGCATTTTTAAAATTGATGTTAATTATTTACATATTTTTAAACCCCATGAGACAATATATTGTTTTATACAGTCAATATTTATTTAGATTTACTTGCATATCTTAACCTAATTTCAGGAAATGAGTATTTCTTGGCCACCCCAACAAACTAAGATGTTTTACCTCTGATGTAGCCTTATACCTAGACTATATCTCCTCTGGTTCCAACCCCAATCACAGGGACTTTACCAGGGCCACCATATTTGGTAACACTGGCTTTCAATTTAACTCTCCATAGACCTAAGAAACTTTCCAAAGACTCAGTCTTGTCAGATACCTATTTTGGATTGGCAGATGCCCACAGAGCAGAAGCAATTCCGAAAACCAGTCTCTTATCTTTGTATTTCTGTTTCTTCCAGATATTGGTGCTATAACTGTTTATTGCTTTCTTAGCTATCTAATGGCTTTAAGAAAATGTCATATTTCTTTTTAATTTTATTATCAGGTTATGAAGGAACTGTGTTTCAGAATATTTAGTTTACTATTACCAAAAGTCAATAATTACCTTTTGTAAGACTTTTTCTTTCAATTAGACTCATTCCCTAAGAATTATTTTGTTTTCCTTTGCACTCCTAAGTACCTGCTTGCATTTAATAGGCAAGAAGTCAATGTTGTTGAATAAATCATTTGCCATACTTGATAGTTCTAAGGAAAATACCACAATACATAAACAGTACTATCTCAAAGGTACATATGTTTAGAGGTGAGCCTTGATGAAGAAAACATAGTGTTTCTAGGGCAGTGTTTTAATAATTCAAGTAATTATCAGCTATACCAATGAGTCACTGAGGATATTAATAGCAAGAGCTGAAATTTACATTTCCTTTTTTTTAAGTTTATTTATTTATTTGATAGAATTCATGTACAGGAGGGGCAGAGAGAGAGAGGAGAGAGAGAATACCATGCAGGCTCCACACTGTCAATGTGGAGGCCAATGCAGGGATTGAACTCAGGACTGTGAGATCATGACCAGAGGTGAAACCAATTGTGACCTGAGCCAAAACCAAGAGTCTGACACTTAACCAACTGAGCCACCGAGGTGCCCCTGAAATTTACATTTCGATTGAAATAGTTCTTGTTAAGGGATTGAGGTCTGCTGTAATAAGTGTTAAATTTTACACTGACATTCCAAACTAGGCAGAACCAAATAATTGTCTTCCCTTTGTGTGATGATACCCAGAGTTTGGTCCACCCAAGAACCAGTTTTGTGTGCAGTATCCTGCAGACTTGTACTAAGATATAAGGGAAGATTAGTGAAAATCTTCTAGTTTAAATGGGTAAGCACATCTATTGCAAAACTGAAAAAAATTGAATTAAAAATGACAGTTTCAGTCAAATAGAAACATGAATTGATTCTACTTGCTATACATATATACACCACATAAGGCAGTAATTATTCATTGTCTACAGATGCAAGTGGGTGTGGCATTGCTTCCCGTCACCCAGCCACTTTTAACCTCTTTTCTCACTCATTCCATTAACATAATTACAGTGGTAGCTGCTCTTTCCTTTCTTTTCCTTTCCCTTTCTTTTCCCCTTTCAACCTTTCTTATTTCCTTCTTTCCTTCCTTCTTTCCCACCTCCTCCTCCTCTCTTGTCCTTCTCCTTCTTTCCCCTTTCTATCCTCTTCATCTATTTTTATTGTCCCTTTAATACCTACATATCAGAAAACCACTGGATCCTTATTCCACTCTGGGTTTTGCCACTTGGGCAAGTCTCTGAACATTCGTTGTCACATTTCACTAATTTATAAAATAAAGTCTTTAGAAAGATAATTATTAATGTATCTTGGAGTTCCAATAGTCTGTAAGCCTACTGACTTCTCCATGTTTCTACACTACCCTATCTCTCTGGCCACAATTAATTGGCCAGAGTTTTGCGTACATGACCCAAGCTGAAGAAATGATTCTCTTCTTTGAAATGTTTGGACTTAGAACCAGACATAGAGCAGTTAGTAACTTTGCCTAGGGATCAAACTGTAATAAGTAAAGTTTAGCAAGTACTTGTAGTAGTCAACTTTGCTGCCAAAGGAGAAAGTTTGACTGAAGAGAAAGAGAAATTTAAATAATTTTCATTTAAATGATATAAAAACCAATCTGTAGCTTTTAACAATTTATTCTTATTTATCTCATTTTGAAGGATGCTATATAAGATAGATTTAGAAGATTAGGTCATAGGATATAAAGACAAATTTGTTTTTTAAAAACCTATTGTATGAGCCAATTTTCTTAAGCCACTTACATATCTTGCTGAAAAATAGAATGGCAGAAAGGGTTCAGAAGAAAGATTTAAATAAAGGGATCCAAGCAAGAGTTACTATTTGAAGATCATTTATTATTACGAATTTTACAAATATTACTTACCATTCATAAAATAATCCATGAAGTTAAGAATTATTATCTCAGTTTACACAGGGGGAAATTGAGATTCAGAAAGATTAAATCACTTGACAAATTTATGCAGGTAGGAAACCACTGAGCTGGGGCTCATCTTGTTTTGTTATGACTAGAGAGTCCCAACCTTTTCCATTCTGCAGCACAGAACTGCCTCTCAGGATGTGAGCATGTGCCCTCACTTCTACAATTAGCTTATAATCTTCCTGGAAACATAGAAATAAAATAATTCATATATCAGTATATATATGAATAAAGTTAATATATTAATAAAATATTTAAAAACAAATCCAGGAAAATTTACTTTCTCAAGGATTATACCATACTCTGAGGAGTGTGTATGATTTTATAATCTATAAATTATACATTTCTGATGGAAACTAAGTTTGAAGTTCAGTGTTAATGCACATCTGTCAGTTCTGTGGGAGTTTGCTTGGCGAGGCTTGGATATCTTAATTACATAATATCACAGGGTTTCTTGGGACTCTGGGAGATGAGTTTTCGTAGCTCGATTCAATCACCCGATTGATTTTTCAAAGCCTGCTCTTTTTGAAAAATATACTAGGAATTTTCCCATATGCCTTACATTCTAAGTTTACTTAAATTATTGTTAATAAATATAGTTACCATTTACAATGTTAATACTCTCAACAACCCTGAAATACAGGATACAGCTTGCAAATTGTACAATTAGCTAACAAGTCCAAAGCTGTCTGGTTATGAGGTGAAGACTTCACAGCTTCAAACAACTTCAGTCAATGTTGGACCAGAGACTTAGTGAGGTCAACAGAAAATTTTTTTAAAAAGATGTAAATATATTAAACCAAATTCAGTAATTATTTCTGAAAGTATGATCACAAAATTGTATATATTACATATTATGTACTATGTAATATATATAATTGTGTAATATGTAAATACATATTATGTAAATATGTATTTCAAATCTTCCCTTAAGATCGGTACAGTGAAAACATATCCACCAAAAAAACCTTCATACAAATGTTTCGTAAAATGTTTTTACAAATGTTTATAGCAGCGTCATTCATAATTGCCAAACTTGGAAGCAACCAAGATGTCTTTCAGCAGATGAACAAACAAAAACGCATACAATGGAATATTATTCAACAATTAAAAGAAATGAGCTGTTAAGAATAACATGCATATTGTTAAATGCATATTGCTTAGTGAAGTGAGCCAATCTGAAGAGGCTACATACTCTACAATTCCAACTACATGACACTCTGGAATAGGCAAAACTATGGAAATGGGAAGAAAAGATCAGGGGTTCAGGGGCAGGAGAGGAAGACAGAAGGATTCAGTAGATGGAATACTGGGCAGTGAAATATTTCTGAATGATTCTAATTGTGGATACATTTATTTTTAATGGTTATTTATTTTTGAAAGAGTGAGAGAGAGAAAGAGACAAGCAAGCGGGGGAGGAGCAGAGGGAGAGGGAGACACAAAATCTGAAGCAAGCTCCTGGCTCTGAGCTGTCAGCACAGAGCCTGATGTGGGGCTCAAGCTCATGAACTGTGAGATCATGACCTGACCCCAAGTCAGGTGCTTAACCGACTGAGCCACCCAGCTGCCCCTGTGGATATATTTCTTTACAGCTTTGTCAAAAATTTATAGAGTGAGCAACGCAAGGATGAACCCAAATGTAAACTATGGACAATAACATACTACTATTGGCTCATCAACTGTCACAAATACACCACCTTAATGCCAGATATTAATAATAAGGGAAACTAGAGGGAATGAGGAGCTCTGTACTTTCCACTCATTTTTTTCTATAAAACTTAAACTACTAAAGAAAATAGTCTATTAATTTTTAAAAATATACTAGTTGCTTATGTTCTGGAGATATATGAGTATACATTCACAGAACAAATGGGGGGAAAAAAGACTGTTTGGAAGATACACAAATGGAACCTACGATTTGAAACAATATTCCCAGAGACTATCAGAATCACACGTTAAAAAAAATTCTTAGATTGCAGTGAAAATGATGATGATGAGTAAGTATTAAAGATAAAGATCTCCATTATGGGGTTTCACATAAGAATTTGCATAAAATTTTCATGTAATTAAGAGAGAGAAATGTGTTATTTCTTAATTATTATATTGATTAAAATATGTGGTTTAAATGTTATAGTATAACTAATTTAATAAATCAAGCGAAACATCTAATTATTAGATCACCTCATATACATTTAACTGAGAAGTACATTTATATTCTTCTCAGGCAAAATAATTTCATTTGTAAAATTCTCACTGAGAATTTGGGGGTTTACTCAATTTGGAAGACTACATTCTATTCAGAAATTTACGGTATTTTTTGATTGTCTACCTTACATTGGGCCGTGGGTTAGGCACTGTGAGGCTTATACAAAATCATCAAGACACCATGGTATGGTTTCTGCTCTGAATCTCTAAATATGGTCCAATGATAAGGGTTGAATGAACATAATTCAAGTAATACCTAGTCAGTGCTCAATGTTTAGAAGCAGTAAGTGGGAAACATGGAATAATCATGCTGGTCTAAATGAATGAAGAATTGCCTCTGTCTGGAGAATTCAGAAAAGTCTCCATGGAGAAGACAATATTTTTGATGGGTTTAAATGGATTCAGAAGATGGAGAGAAAACAGTGGGAATATTCAGATGGAAAAAATCTCCACACAGATGGAGGTACAGAAAAGAGTGAATCATGTCTAAGGGTTGACAGTTGACTCAGCTTGGTTAGATCACAAGAATCTGAATACAAAGTGAAGAGGAAAATTTTTATGGAAAGGAAAGGTAAGGGTTAGTCATGTGGTACACTGACAAAGCAAGATGAATGTTAGTCCTTCATTCAGTTAGAAATTAATGGGGGAGATATTAAAGATATTGAGAGTTTCTGGGCAAAAAATATATATATTTTATAAAGGTGAATGTAATTCATCTGTTTTGTGATAATGAAATTTATTTTATTGTATTATGCTTTTTCATGTCATTTGCCTTCTGGACCAGGGGCTCCTCAAGGGCAAATGTCATATCTTACTCATCTTGTTATTTTTAGCACTTAATCCACAACGGGTCCACAGTGTAAACTCTATAAATGCTTACTAATGAATAACTGAAGTAATTTTTCTTAGACAATTTAGAAATAATTTTAAGAACCCTATAAATATTAGTTTTATACTGATCTTCGATCATTGATTTGTAGAACAGCCTGAGTTGATACGGAAGGGGCAATAGAAGGAGTGAAAATGTCATGGTTCAAAGAGAGACCACCTCCCTAGTAAATTAACTACTGTTGCTCTTTAAACTCAGCAGCCTTCCAATATTCCGTATCTGGGAGCTGGACACTTGAATCATTCCTTGTACCTGAGAAGTCTTTGTCATATGTCCCAGACCCTAGCTCCCCTGAGAAGATGACCTGTCTCACTCCTCCAGAGTCCCTGCTGAAAGTTAGAGTTCAGCTTTGAAGCTCAGGCCAGTGTCTGGGACCCAGGGAGCTCCCTGCTGCAGGTGTTCCTCAGGTGGCTCTCCTGTGCACCTAAAAGTTGCTACTTGAAGATTTCATCTCTGTGCTCTCCCCACCCAAACCGTCAAGGGCACTTGTGCTGCTTGCTGCCCTCTACACTCCCCTTCCTCTCACCACCTGCCACTCAAGTTCTGTACTCAGTGCCTATGTCTCTGATATAAGAAGATTGTGTTCTAGGTCTGATCCCAGACTGCTATAAATAGCCAAGCCATACAGAAGCAACTCCCAAAATATTACAAAATACAACATTAACATAATCTATATTTTTAATTTAAAACTACACAGCCAAAATAACATGACTTCTCTTTACTTGCTTTATCAAATTAGCATTGCAATATAATTTATCTTTTTAAATTACAAGTCAATTGGTTTAAAAATGTTCAGCAAGGGGCACCTGGGTGGCTCAGTCAGTTAAGCAACTGACTCTTGACTTCAGCTCAGGGGTAGTGAGATCAAGCCCCCCATCTGGCTTTGCACTGGGTGGGGAGCCTGCTTGGGATTCTCTCTCTCTCTCTCTCTCTCTCTCTGCTCTGCCCCCACTCACACTATCTTTCTCTCTCTCAAAAATAATTTAAAAAGTGTTTAGCAAACATGTATACTTGATGCTACTGACTTTTTAAAAATCCAATAAAAGATCTTAATGAAATCAGAGGTATTTCTAATATAACACATTCTCATGTCGAGAAAAGTTATCCTCAGCACAGCATAAACTCAAGTGAAACTTAATATTGTTTATTTTTAACATTTCCAATGGTTATTAACTAGCAGAATGTCAGTGTTAGAAGAGACTTTAGAGGTCAGCAGTAATTTCCTTTGTGAATGGGACAAGTGCAGTAACCTTCTAACCTTTAAAAAATAAAACTGATTAGCTAAACTAATTCCTTTTCCACACTGAAGTACTATACGATGTATTTGAAAACTTATATTACTTCTATTCCTGTCACATCAAACAGAAAGTTTTTCCTGGCATCATTTTCTGGTAGGCTTTTTCCTGTCAAAGCTTTATCCTACAAGGAACATTGCGTATTTCCCAATTAAAAAATAATATTGTAATGAATTTGCTACAATAAATTGTCTCTCTGTGGTGAAAACTTTCTCCTGAGCAATGCTGACAGCTTCATCCACCACCACTATCCCTGTTCCATCTCTCCTGTGGTCTTACCCCAGGAATTTCTTGGTCCCCCCTATCATCTGTATCATCTGTCTCAAAACATGAGTGAGCATTCTGAGAATTCCATCTGTGTTTACCCAGAATCTACCACTGTGATGAGCACACAGCAGTGTCTCAATAAAAACCTTAAAAAAATTGTATAAAAGAATGAGGAAAGGATGAATAAACCATGATTTGTATCAATACACTGAATGTGTATCTGAAATCGAAAAACGTTTCAAAATCATCAATGCCTTTGACAAATAACCTGACTTTCATAGTCTTTCTTTCTGTCTGGTATTTTTGTGGTAGAAGTAATGTAAGCCAAACAGTGCCTCTCTTCATGGATATTGAATTCCCACTCATTCTTCTTAGGAGAAAAATGTAACATTTTTTTGAAACCTTTTGTTGTCATTCCCTCAGGCAGCATTTTATTCCTATTCCTGCTATGACTGATCACATTGCATTGTCATTTTCTCCTTTAGCATTATCTAAGGCCTAAATGAAAATTAAATATGAATCTTTATGCATCATTCCAAGGTTATTCACTGTGCTTTTAGAATTTTGGATTCAAGTTTCCTGCCTTTGACACATTGTCTGTGCTTGTAGATATATTTGATGGATATATATTTATTTTTTATCACCAGTTTCATATCAAAGGTAATGACCCTTTTCACTCTGCCCATGTCATCAAATAGTATCACAATGTAATAACAGATGTCTAAAAATCCTGTGGTAAATAAATATACTTATAAGCGTATAGTACAGATAATGAATATACTGCTGAGTTTTGATAATTTAATTCACATAAGGTCCAATGGTTTGAATGTCCATTAACAATGGGTAGTATTAAGCTGACTGAAGTAACCACTTCCAGGGAAGTCATGAGCATTTTATATTTTAGATAGTACATTTCTGTTTCGTTTGTTCTTGTGTAGCTTGAACTAATTTATACTAAGTGTAGTAATTTGAACTAATGTGTAATTTGACAAATTCATCAGCTGAAATGTCCAAAACAAAATTTTCTACCTAAACCATACATGACTAAGGATAGATACATACATAGATAAATATATAGGTTGATACATAACTACTATATATACATAGATATATAATTTTTTCTCTCTCTCTGTCTCTCTCTCTCTTTCTTGAATACTATACTGTGAAATGAAATGGGAGCTTATTCATATCCAAAGAGTTTTTCATATTGATTTGTGGTCTAGAAATCTGTGGGACAGGCAAGGCCTTGTGACCTAAGGATTAAGTGCTTTCTGGTAGAATCACCTCTATCCATCTTCTCATGTCCCCGGGCTTGTGATCTGAAGCAGACCTTCACCATTATTGGCCAACTAGATTTTTGCTGTCATGTTTGTGACATGTTTGACCTGAGGCTTCAGCCTACACTGTCTCTGATAGAAACTGACACCAAGATTCCTTTTTGGGAACTTGAGGCTATAAAATACCATTAGGCTTCTTTAGCCATGCTTAGAAATCTTGAATAATTTTCCCAACAATAAGCCTCTCAGTCTGACTACCTTTTGGTGGACCCTCATTCCCCTACTGCTGAATGCTCTTTCTCCATCCACCCACACCATGTCTCCTGCAACCCACTATGAGCAGTAAGCAATCTTCACTCCATATTCTCGACTACATACCAAATGGTTCTCCAATTCTTTGAATAAATTGAATCCTAGCACAGACTCAAAGATGCTGCTTTGCTTGTATCTTTCTAGAGCAGAAAACAGCAAAATTCCTCTGTACAGGGCCACAGAGTCAATATTTTAGACTTGGGGAGCCATACAGTTTCTGTTGCAATTCTCCACACTGCCCTTCTAACACAAAAACAGCCCGAGGCAACAGAAAAATGAATGAGTGTAGCTGTGTTTCAGTGAGGCCTCATTTATAAAAACAGGCAGCAGACCAGATCTGGGGGGCATAGTGTGCCTGCTCTAGTGGAGAGGGTGCTCATTCTGTCCTGCCCCCCACTTCACAAAAGCAAGCAGTTGAGTCAAGATTATTCTAACTTTTCAATCCGTCGCTCTCTGCTCCTGGGTCACCCACCCTTTACCCAAGTCTCATTACTATCTTCTACTAATTTCTTGGTCGCTCCTTAACATATTTTGAAGAATCTGGCAATTGATTCACACTATTCCTCCTAACCCAAGGCCTGTCTGGTGTCTGAAAGTTCACTGGCAACCATTTAATACCCAAATTTCCAAAGGCAGCACTTTAATATGGTAACATTTAATGCCCTGTCTATCTCAACTCTGATTATCTTTACTTATAATCCACTTCCTCTACCCTTGTTTATGACCATATCATGGGCCTTTTCATCTCAAAGAAATGTTCTACTGTGGAATAATAAACCGTGACATTCCACTCTCTGACTACAATTTTTTTCTTCCAGTTTTCTCCCTCTTTTATTGCTAACAAAACTTCTATTCAATCTGGTTAAGCTTTCATTCCCTTGATCCCTGACTTTAATTCCAAATTGCTAAATTTCACTGGTCCTATTCAACTTAAGCCCCAGTAAAAGTAGCACCATTTATTGAGTACTTATTAAATGTCAGACACTGTGCTAAGTATTTCACTTACATTATTTAATGTCAATCCTCATAACAGCTCTGTGAGGTAAGTACCATTCTCTTCAGATGAGGAAAATGTGATTGTGAAAAATGAGATAATTAAAAGTCACACAGCTAAGTGTCAGAATGAGATTTGAATATAGGCTTGTCACACCCTAAAGCACATTATTCAAGAGAAGGCAATTGACTCATTTAATGTAAATGTATTTGGAGCTTATTATGCACCAGGCCTTGTTTTTGGCCCTGGGAATACAAAGATTAATAAGAAATGGATCTTTTCCTCAAGAATCTTAAGTTTAGTGGTGGAACTCTGCATGCATCAAATAAATACATTGCGACATATTGCAATAATTAAGAAGCACGTAAAGTAATACGGTAGCAAATGGGAGAAAATAATGAACTTCCTTACAAGGAATACTTGCAGATGATGTGACACTTCAGTGGATCTTAAAGCACAATTTGAAATGGGCCAGGTGGGAAAAAAACTTAAGAATATTCTAGAAAGGAGAACTGTGTACAAAGGCGTGGAGACACACTTCAGCTTGTGCAAACTTCCATGGCTAGAAAACAAACATGAAAGGGCTAGGAGTGCTAGGAGATGAAACTATTCACAAGGTAGAGGCCGATCTTGAAGAATCTTGAATGACTTCTGTGGAATTTGGAAGATAGACATCTGGAACAGAAGTTGGGGAGAGAAAAGATCCTGCAAAGAAGACTGTACAGGTAAAGGATATCAGATGAGCAGAACAACCAGGTCACATAGGCATCCTCTAAGTCAAGGAAGAAGAACATTTTAAGAGGGGTGGGAAAGAAAAAAAGGTTTCCAATAGAGCAAGAACCAAGAAGGGAATGAAAGCTTAACCATCTTGGATCTGTGGCTTAAGAACAACTTCACCGGAATTTCGGAAGCAGAAATCCCTTAATGATTTAATTGAGTAGTTCAGACTATTTTTATGTGTCCAACTTGTTTATCAAATATTATGTTTATATTGACGTATCAAAATCTCTCCATATATGTATATCAATACAAATAACTCTCCTTTTGGGTAATGTTTTTTTTTGGATGTGCACTATTTTTAGACTGAAGACACTGAAGAACCGATAGCTACATTTTTGATATGCATTACAATGATTTTTGATATTAAAATACAATCATCAACAGCTGTATTTTTCTCAATGGAACACTTGCCTGCCCTCTGATTTGTGAAGAAAACTTAACAAATGCTTTCCCTATTATTACTTGTATCTGTTCTCATGCTTCCTATTCCTATCATATGATGTCACATGATTATAAATAGTCATTTTCCCAGTAGTGATTAAATACTCATTTGCTCTTTCTTTACTCTGCCAAACATATTTCACATTTAACAAAATATCCCACTTTAAAAGTCTTATTAAAATTCAAAAAATTGATTTTAAACTTGTTACTTGACTTTTCTGATTAAAATACCTTTATGCTTATACCAAAAAATATGAAATGTTAATTAGTAGCAAATGCTATTTGATTGTTAATATTAGGGAAAAGTAATCATTTTAGTCCAGAGCAACCTAATGTTTTTATTTTTTTTAACTTGGCTTTCAAAAATTGGTATAAAAGAACAGAAACATCTAGAAATAGGTTCCAGAAATTGTGCACTTTAGACTGAAATTGCTTCCTACTCTGAAATGATGGAAACATTGATGATTGTGCCCATTTAAAGTCTCAACAGGTCATAAGGTTTCTCTGCAACTGTGCAATAATGAATTACTAATTAATAATGAGAACTTGCTTCTTCAGCAAGTGCTTGCCTGTCCCTAAGATAGGTCAATGTAAAACAAACCTTTTCACCCCGGTGTACGCTGCAGGTTTTTCCACTGAGGATACTAACTAAAAGGTTATTGTTTGAAATGACTGGACAATGATCTTTGCGAAATAAAATGGTTGACTGATTTCATTCTGTTTCCCTTTGCTAGGAGGTTACCTGAGGGTTACCTGAGGGTAAGACAGGGAGACCTCTCTTAAGCAGCACTTATTTTTACAAGAATTTGAATGAGTTGAATCTGCAGGAAAGTCACAACATTTATTGAGCATGAAGAATAAACAATGCTGTGAAAACAGGGGCATGATTCCTACCCATATAGAGTAAAAATTATACTATCAATGGTAGAATATATGCACATGTAATTAACTAAAAACATTTCATTGCAGAGGGATCCCACATGAGTAATATGAGGAATATCATCATCTCTCAACCCTCTAGTGATATTTAATCAATCAATGCATTCTTAAGAAAAAAGTTTAATTAACAGATAATATGCTAAACTAGACTTGTACCTGCAGCCTGAGTGTGGAAACCATGAGAAACTGTCTATAAATGTTCATCTGCCTCGTTTCCAGTCATTGGGGAATTTCCTATTTCTGTGTCCATTTGGAGTCTCAGTCTGGAATCGGAGTTCACACTTTCCACATTCTAATGTCTCTGTGGAGAGCTTTGGTTTTGACACTTACCTCTCCCTTCCCCTTATCCTCCACCTCCATTATTAACAAGTAAGTTGTAATTGTTTTAAAATGGCCCCAAATCCCTTGCCCCTCTTTCCTTGAGAGGTGGAATTTTGTTTTCTACCTCTTTAGTTTGGGGTGGCCCAATGACTTGTTTTGGCCAATCGAATATGGCTATAGAAACCGGGTGTGAACGTTAAGATAGAATCTTATGAGATCTCCAGCTTATACTTTTGTGCATGCAGACACTCCCTCTTGAAACCCAGCCACCATGCCGGGAGAAGCCAAACCACATTGAGAGGCTGTGTGGAAGTCATGACACTGGCCAGCAACCCCATCTCCACTTGAGTTCTGAGAAAACAGCCAGCACCAACTGCAGCCATTTGAATGAACTGTCTTGGAAATTCTAGTTCAGCAGAGCCTCCAGATGACTCCAGAACCAGTTAACATCTGGTCTAATGCTGCAGAAGGACCATAAAGATGAACCCAGTTAAAACAGAATAATGAAAAGTAATTAAAATTCATTTTAAGTTACTAGGTGTTCGGTAGTGTGCAACATAGCAATACATAACAGAAACACTAACTGAATTATTATCTGAGTATCTTGTTTATTAAATTTCCTATAGATGCTTGCTCACTAAAGTTTGAGGGTTTTTTTTTTTTTTGGTTTGTTTAAGAGATTTATTTGATGAAAAAGTATGGATTTAGCAATCAAGGAAACCTGGTTTACAAAAAGACTTTATTTCTTAGTGTAACTGCATGACTTTGGGCCAAGTTTTTCCTTAACCTCAGCTTTTACTTCTGCAAAAAAGAAGGTAAATAACACTGACTTTTGTTTGTTTTTTAATGTTTATTTATTTATTTTTGACAGAGAGCAAGGGTCAAAGAGAGGGGGAGACAGAGACAGATGAGGCCTGATACAAGGCCCGAACTCATGGGCCATGATATCAAGATCTGAGCTGAAGTCAGATGCTTAACTGACTGAGCCACCCAGGTGCCCCAGTAACACTGACTTCTTAATGGTTGTTGTAACAATTAAGTAAAACTATGTGTGCAAAAAAAACAAAAACAAAAACAAAGTCTTATCACTGTTCACCTTCCATGATCCACAGCAAGCACCGGTAACAATCAGTTTCCTTCTCATTTACCACATCCTTATTATAGCCACATATTTATTGATTTTTCTTTCTCTTACTCTCAGTTGTACATATCTCTGTCTTGTTACTGCTCAAAAGCCTGAAAAAAAGGCAAACAGCAAAAACACACTGGCAGACAGGCTAATGAACAAATGATTCTGCTTGATGTTGGGAAATTGCAGGCCATGCTTCCAAGCTCTCTTTCAAATTGTGGCAACTCTTAGCAGAGGTACATGCCACTAGAATAAACATGAATTGTCAATCCTTTTAAGTAGTACCACATGGCTCCCAGGGAGAAGGGATATAGCATGGCTACCAAAGACACTTTTCATCTTTCTCAACACCAATGGCTAGCCGTTCCTTATTTTCCTCTGTCCTCTAAGCCCTGCTCCTGACTTCACTGGTTATTGAAAATGGCATTGGTAATTTGGTCATCCAAATCGTTGCTCCTGACAGTATCTCCTTTCAAGACTGTATTGTTTCTTTGCTCACCCTAACTCTTCTCACAAAACATTCTGCCACCAGATACATTTTGAAATCCAGTGTAATTATCCGTCTGCTTTAGGGAGCTTACCAAATAGAGTCTACTTCATCATAATCTCTTCTTCCTTTGAATTCAGAAAATTTAGATTCCACAAATCAGGTGGGACGATTAATAAGGTACTGTCTTGTGATACGTCTTTTGTTTTCATGGTATTACATAACTGTTCTCTGAATATCATTATTTGTTCAGCCAGATTGCAAGCTTCTTGAGAGCAAAGTCTAACACTTACCAAATGGATTATATTGAACAAATTACTCAATCTCTTAAAACTTGGAAAATGGGGATTATAAATCCATTCTGTTCAGGTTACTTGAATTTAATGAGATAAACACATAAAATTCATAGTTTAGCACATAATTATGTTCCAGATAAGCAAATTAATTTTTATGTGCAGCTTTTAAGTATGCCTCAGCATTGGATTGGAAGACACAATATTTTGCTGAGTCCTTGATATGCTCATAAAGTAAATTAGAAACTACTGTTGTCCAGGGCTGACATGATGCATATGAAAAATAGGTAACTAATATATAGATGATACATGGAATACCAACATCAACTTTTCGGTCCAGTGATTTTTTTTTTCAGGAATATTCTGATAAAATCAAATATCCTCCGGACCTGTAACCTTTCAGCTATTAAAAACTTATTCTGATTGTTTTATTTTAGCACAGGAAATAAAATCACATGAATAAGAATAATGATTAGCTCTTGGATACAGGCCTAAAATAGGGATTCTGGGCAAGTGAATACAACATGAATGCACTAAAAACATTAATGAACAGTAGTAAAGAAGAGCAAAATAGAACCAATATGAGGCGATTGGGGAAAAGATAGGCTGAATAATTAGTAAATCCAAGTTTACCTTCCCAATTTTTATGACTTCAAGTAGATTTGAGTTTGCAAAGGACCTAATTGTCATGTACTCTAACCACACAGGTCACGATGGAGAAGACATGTTATTTATACTGAAAAGAATAACTATTCGCAGCAGGAATATTTTACATGCTAGTGAAAAAAAGGTGCCAGCTGCTTATGTAGCTATTCAGGTTTCCTTTCTGTAGCCTCTGCACATTTGTCCTTGTTCCAAATGTGGGAGCATGCTGGAAGAAGAAGCAAACCAGAGGCTCGTGCTTGCTCATTGAGGAAACATGACTATATCATTGTCTTACACGGCTGTGTTTTACAGGTTCTGTAGAACCAGGGCCACCGCTCAAAAGTAAAAGAATTGACTACGACACAGTTTTGATTCACTTTAGTCAAAAAGCAGTGTTTGAACAAGAAGTGCCTGGTTTTCATCTCATCTGAGGTACTTTCCATTAACTACTAAGAGGGGACTAAATGTTGTATCCCTAGTTACAAGGGCTTAAATTCTAGGAGCAAAGAACACAGTGTGGATACCATGATGGATGATGAGGAAAACAATGCCACTGTGCATGACTGACTGATCCAAGCCCCCATGTTAGGATCCCCAGGGATACCTGGTGATCATACAAAGACAAGCTTATTAAGCTTGCTGAGCAAGTGACAGCACAATAACAAGGGTATCCATAGTTTTCAAGAGGCAAATCCTAGGAAGAGGTACTTATAGGATCGGGGGTGGGGGACAGTAGATGGACATAGTGATTTTAGAACAGAAGTTAGTAAGCATTGGTCAGAATTTATGAATAAGACAAATTAGTGAGACGATCATGGTCTTCTCTTTGAAAACTATGAGTTCAGAGTAACGATAAACCCATTCATCTGTGGTCTTCTCTTGGAACACATGGATCTGAATGAGGTGACGTTAAAGTAGTTCAGGCTTATGTAATGTATGTTGCATGCCATAATTTAGAATAGTTTGTTATGCAAGTCAAACTATAGTTTGTTTTGTAAACTGTCATGTCTATTTTAACTTCTCCGAATGTATGTAATAAGCCCTTAAAAGAGATGTTCAGCTTCACTACAGTGGTGGATGTCTAACAAGAAAGAATGAGGGAAAAAATATTGTCATGTTTGAAGGGAAAATTCCAAACTTTTGAGTGAAAAGCTAATGCTGTTATTACTATCCTCATTCCATCCAGGTAGCTTACTGAAGAAATAGCTGAGGAAAATACATCAGACACTGGAAAACTGAGAGTCATTTCCATTTCTAGAATATACCAGATATATTTTCTCATAAGAAACATTGCCACGAACATCTGGCCTTGTGAATGATTCAGAGAGAGTTTATCAGCTCGTTTCCTAACAATGTCTGCCAAATGACTGGTAATGCTGGCACAGTTGTCTTTGAATCTATGGAAGGTATTGTGAGCATCCCAAAAGATGACAGAATCAAGGATCTACTATTTGAGAAGTAAAATAAACAGTTTGGGTTTTTTTTCCCCTGATGCACTGGCGAAGAGAACTTGAAATATTGGAGAGGTAAGGGGGGAGAGGGAGATAGCAAATAACTGTGGCAAATGCATTACAATACCAGGGAAGCCCTTAATTCTCGATCAAATAAACATCTCTGAGGAAGTGGTACTGTAAAAACATGTTTCCAGCTTTGTTATCCCAATCATATTAAAGAAAAATAGTGCCCCAATCTCTCCATTAAAATAGCATTCTTTGGGTAGAAACAAGATTTTTTCTAAGTAATTGAATATACTTGACCATAAGCATTCGAATAAACAAAATACTTGCTGGTTTCACACACTAATAAAAACAAAGAACAGGGTTTAGAACTGAGCCCAACACAGAGTCAATTGAAATTAATTACAATTCCAAATCATAGCATATGCAAAAGTCTGTTATAGGAGTTTATTCAATGAAGTGAATAACTTGTCACTCTTTGGTGAGAATAATTATTTAATTTTTTTTCCTCCATGGCCAAATGAACTTGTTTCAAAGCATAATCATAACTCAGGTACTCTTTAGAGTTTACAATTCATCCTTTATATGTAAAGTTGATCCTCATAATAGCCCTGGGGGCAGTCATAATCACTTCTCTGTTAATGGAGAATATTTAATTTCAAGAAATACAACTCAAACTACTTTAAGAAAAAACAGAAGATGATTGGTTCATATAACTAGAAAGTGTAAGGGTGATAGCTGCTTCAGGCATGGCTAGATCTAGGGACTTAAAGAGATATAACTCTCCTTCCCTTTACAGTGCTTTCTTTTTCATTTTGGCTTCATGTTCACTCTCTGTTGGGTAAAATTCATTGCCACTGCAGCACCCCTTAGTCTATATTGTAGCTTCCCATCAAAAAATAGAGAACCCTTTTTCACTGACATGTGCATATCCAATTTCATGGTAAGTCTCTGAGCAGTCTTGCTTGGGTCAAGTTCTCATCTCTGAACCAATCACTACGGCCTAAGAGATGAGGCATTCTGATGGTCATGTACATCTGCCTGTAGCTGGGAGGGGAGTGGTGGTAATTAACACCACTGCTTCATAGGGAGGGATTGGTTTTCCAAGGAAAGAAACACTGAGCACACAAATAACATATGTCCGATACAACCTCCCGTGTACAATGTACTAATGACAAATGACTAGATACCCTTAGCATAAACTATAATCTTTAGTTGAATCATAAGGTTCTTCATAATTTAACTCCAGACAGTCTCTCCAAGTTACCTACTTTACTTTCTTAGATATACCCCTTAAACAAGAAATATCTTCCAGTTTCTTAAGACTCCATGATTCTCCTCATCTCCAGGTTACCTCCCCCCTTCCCCATGGTGTGCTCCTCTTCATCTCTTCATTTTGACTTCAGAGGATGTCTCTATGACTTTCTTCGAACAACTGTTATTTGCTGCACCATTAGCTCTTTCAGTTCCCTTTACCTGCACAAACATAGCTTTTACCATGTATGTTTATAGTTACTTGTCTACCTGGTTGTTAGACCATAAACTCCATGTGAGCCATGCCTACCACATAGTAAGGGCTCCATAAATATGTATTGAATGAAGAAATGGGCACTGCTACAGTCATGAGAAGCCAAAGTTTTGATTCCTGAGCTTGAGCTCATTAAACCACACCGCACAATTTTACCAAAGTGCAGCAAAGTTTAAAAAAATTAGAAAACACAATTATCAGGATAAATTCACTACCACAGGTGGTGCCAGAGTAGCAAAGTTCAGCAATTTCAGCCTGGCTAGAGAACGCAGTTCCTGGCTGTGCAATGGCCCTGCTAGAATCTTGACGATCTCCAGGGTCTCCTGCAAATTCCCTAATGAAAAAGAAAATTCCCCAAACATGGAGACAAAAGAAGTGTTGGCTAAAAACAAAAGGTTTTGAGTTAATTGCTGGCATATTGGCAATTCTAAGAAGAAAGTCTCTGCCATTCCCTGGATGATTTTTAAGTAGGCATCCGGCTTTGTTCTGACAGCTAGGAGCCTGGAACTTGCTTCAGATTCTGTGTCTCCCTCTCTCTCTGCCCCTCCCCGACTTGTACTCTGTCTCTCAAAAAAATGAACAAATGTTAAAAAAAAAAAAAAAAAAGAAGAAGGAAAGAAAGAAATTCTCTCTCATTCAGTTCATTCTTCCCCTCTGGTTCTCCCAAGCCATTTCCATTTCTCCAGTGTGTCCCATATACACATCTGTTTTTTTTCTTTTTTTAACTAGTTACGTTCTTTGAAATTCCTGTTTTGCTGAACTTCACAAATATCTAGAATCTTCAAGGGAACAGCTCCTTTTGACCTTTGTTCTCAATCACAGATAAAACAAACTTTAACACCTCCTCACTTACATGTAAATCACTACCATCTCTCAGGGTCTCCTCCCTGCCCCCCCCCCCATAGCTCTGTCTACTCATTGGTGTACCACTGACCAAACAGCCTGTGGTGGGCACTTGGCATAATCTGTCCAGCATCTTCTCTGTCTTAGGACTGCTTGTCACCCATCTACATATTTTTAGTGCTTTTTAAAAAGTCAGCTTTATTGGGATATAATTTACATATAGCAAAATTTACCAATTTTAAGAATATAATTCAAAAGGATTTTGACAGGGATATGTGGGTGGCTCAGTTGGTTAAGCATCCTACTCTTGGTTTCGGCTCAGGTCATGATCTTGTGGTTTCCAGAGTTCAAGCCCTGTGTCAGATTCTGTGCTGACTGCACAGAGTTTGCTTGGGAATATCCGTCTCCCTCTTTCTTTGCCCCTCCCCACTAGCGCTGTCTCTGTCTCTCTCAAAATAAATAAATAAACTTAAAAAATTTTAAAAAAGGATTTTGACAAATCTATAAAATTCTGTAACCACCACCAAAATAATAATATTGAACATTTCTAGTACCCCCAAAGGATTCCCTTATACTCCTTTAACTTCAATATCTTCCTCTGGTCTCTGGCAACCAGTTCTTCTGTTTTCTCAACATAGTTTTGTCTTTTTAAAATTTTCATATAAAGGGGGACACCTAGGTGACTCAGTTGGTTAAGCATCCAACTTCGGCTCAGGTTATGATCTAACCGTTTATCAGTTTGAGCCCCTTGTAGGGCTCTGTGTTGACAGCTCAGAGCCTGGAGCCTGCTTCAGATTCTGTGTCTCCCTCTCTCTCTGCCTCTCCCCCACTCATACTGTCTCTCTCTCAAAAATGAATAAATGTTAAAAAGTTTTTTTAAAATAAAAAAAGATTTCTTCTTTTCACATAGTTTAATGGCTTTTTGTTAACTTTGTAGCCCCAATCTTGATTGAACCATCCAAGGATGGGTCACTGGGCCAAAGTCAACAAGAGTTTCCATAGAGTCTCTCTGATGCCTCAAGTCAGAAAATGTAGAACTCACAAACTGAAGACAGCAGTATATCTTTATGGGAAGAAAGCTAGTCTGAGATGAAAGAACAGATACAAGACACAGAAAGAATCCTGGAAACACTGGACTCTTTAGCTTCAGGTCTTTCCAACGTTCAGCTATAATCTCTTCCCTGCAGCTTGGTTGTTTGACATGTGTTTGGATTTCATGAGTCAATGAAGCAGTTTTCCTTTTTTTCATAAAGTTGGAGGGGTTTTCTTTGTTTTTGGTCACATAGTAGTCAACTGTGGCTGATGGTCACTGGATTGCAATAGCCTTTAGTATATAAGCTCCCTGGAGTTAAGGGCTTATGCCTTATTCATGTTAATCCTTTCATCACCTGGCAACAGCATTTAGTATGTTTGCTAAAATGTTTAGCTAACCTTAGTCAAGACATATCCTGTCATCATTATTTGTTGACCATATACTAAGTGTGGGACACTGAGTTTAGAGTTTAGGGTAAAGATGCCATGTCTGTCTCCTATCTATCTCTTCAATCTCGTCTCATGGTAACTTCATTCTGTCTTCTCCAGCCACATTGGTTACCTCTATTCGTGGGTTGTTCAGAGGCTGGACTATTTTTCCCAACCTTCCTGCCTCTTAATGGCTTCACGGAAGCCTTCTCTCCCCCTTGAAGTTAAGCCTTGTTTAAATGTCCCATAGATAGATCCTCAGAGGACCATGCACTGGTATCTTTAAGTAGCATTGATTAGGGGCACCTGGGTGGCTCAGTCAGTTGAGCAACCGACTTTGGCTCAGGTCATGATCTCACGGTTCGTGGGTTTGGGCCCCGTGTTGGGTTCTGGGCTGACAGGTTGCTCAGAGCCTGGAGCTTGCTTCAGATTCTGTATCTCCATCTCTCTCTGCCCCTACCCCGTTTGTGCTCTGTCTCTCAATAATAAATAAATGTAAAAAAATTTAAAAAAATAAATGGCATTGATTAGAACTATAATTTTACATTTATTATTGTAATTATTTGTTTAATTTGTCCTCTCCACTATTTTAAAACCTTGAAGAGTGTAGGGCTCCTGTTTGTTTTCATACACCATTGTATTTACAAAGGCTAATAAAGTGCCAGGAACAATAGGATACAACATATTTTGCTGAATGTATGAATGAGATTGGGAACTGCTTTAAAGAGCTTATAATGAAATTAGTCTATACACATTTTTAAAAGGCATTCATTCCTCTATCTTTATTTGCTAAAACTGGAAAGTATAAATGAGTAATGGAGACACCTAGGAAAGGAGACAGTACAATAACTGAATCTAGTTTGAAAGGTATCGACAAGAGTATTAATTTACTATTGTTGTAGTAGCAAATGTTCCCATTATCTCAGTGGTTTATAACAGCAAACATTTATCTTACTCAAATTTCATGAGTGTTCAGCTCAGTTCAGCTCTACCTGTTTTCTCATTCTGGAATGCAAGTAAAAGGAGTAAGTATCTGGAATATACTGTTTTAATGGTAGAGGGGTAGAACTAGAGGCACTGAGCCATGTTGTGCATGCACCTTCTGCTCAATTTCATTTGTCAAGGCAAGTCATGTGGCCAAGGCCAGAGTCAATGGGAGAGGAAACATACTCACCTACCATAAGCAAGGAGCATGGGAAGGGAGATTGTAAGAACAAAAAGACAGATGTGAGAATGCTCCTGTCAACAAATGTCTGGGGAACTTCAACATATTTTTCATTATTTTTCTATTTTAGAATAGTTTTAGATTTATAGAACAATGTGAAGTTGGTACACATTGGAGTTCCTGTATATCCACACCTGGTTTCCCCTGTGGTTATCATCTTACATTTATATGACACACTTATTAGTTATAACCAATGTTACATTGTTATTAACCAAAGCCCAAACTTAATTCAGATTTCCTTAGATTTTACCCATTGTTCATTTTCTTTCCTATGATCTCATCTAGAATATCATAATATTTAGTCACTATGTCTCCTTAGGCTCCTTCCAATGTTTCCCTGATTCTACTTTATTAAAATTGCTTAATTGATCTCTCTACATAATATCTTAAGATATGAACCTAGAGGAAATATCCCTGGACACAACAAATGAATAAAAAAAAATTTTTTTGAAACAAAGTCCAAACTGTGATCTTATTGTCTCATCCTAGTTCCTGAAAAGTTGATTTACAACTGTTGGTTTCTTAAGGCATGTCTACATCTGGAGTCTACTGAAAAACAAAGATGTGATCTAGTAATTTTTGTGGACATCTGAATGACACATTCTAGAAAATCAATTGCTGAGTAAGTGAGGGACTGGATTTTAAGAGAAATGCTGAGTATTCATAGCCTCTTCCATCCCTGTATTAATGACATATACATGAAATATTGAAGATAAGAAATTAAGAAGTCCTTTGGAAGTACAATAAGAAAATATGCAAAGGATTAGTTTAGTGTAAGGCTTTCACATTTTACATGTCATACTGAAGGGTATATATGAGGTATCATAGCTGTAAGATTTTTGTCCAGGGAAGAGATTTGGGCTTACAATGGATTGTAGAAAAAGTAAGTGCTAGAGTAAAACATAAAGAGAAAAATCTAAAGTAAATATACAGGGAAACTATGGTAACCCCATTCTCTAAATGAAAATTGGGATGAGTATTCTTTTTTTTAATTGAAGTATAGTTGACACATAGTATTACATTAGTTTCAGGTATACAACATAGTGATTCTACAACTGTAAACATTATGTTATACTGACCACAAGTGTAGCTACCATATGTCACTATACAATGCTATAGCACAACAATTGACTATATTCTCTATGCTGTACCTTTCATCTCCATGACTTATTCATTCCATAATTGAAAGCTGGTACCTCACAATTCCCAGGATGGATATTCTTAAGTGGTTTGAAAATAGAACAGGGGCACCTCGGTGGCTCAGTTGGTTAAGCATCCAACTCTTGATCTCTGCTCAGGTCGTGATCTCACAGTTCATAGGATCAAGCCCCTCGTCAGGCTCTGCACTGATAGCACAGAGACTTCTTGGGATTGTCTCTCTCCCTCTCTCTCTGACCCTCCCCTGCTCACATGTGCTCTCTCTCTCTCTCTCTTTTTCTCAAAATAAATAAATAAAATTTAGAAAAAGAAAATAGGACAGATTATTAGAAATGTTATGGTTTGCAAAATTGCATAATGTTGAATTAGCTAACATTTATTGAATACATTAAGTGTTAGGTATGGTTATAAATATTCACTTATTATCACAACAGCCAATAAGATAAATTTTATCATTTCCATTTTCAGATAAGGTAGAGAGACACAGAAAAATTAAGTAACTTGCACAGTAAATAGGAGAGCTAGGTTTCTAAATCTGGTGCCAGGGTCCATGCTATAATCTCTACCTTGATTGCCTCTCCTGTGGGACACTGTTAGCACAGACATGATGGACACAGATATGAACCCTCCAGACCTCCTTCAAGGAAAGATGTGTGCCTTCATTTGTGAGAGTGCTGTTGTAGACATTGACAAGCCTGGTTCTGGCATCTGCATAGTTTTCTAGCATTGATAGCTGACATGTACTTGGCAGCCTCTTGATGATAATTCCCCTGTACTCCCTGTATTATGTCCTTCTATTGGTTGTTCTTGTCAGACCTATGACTTCCTCCAAGACCACTTTCCATCCAGATATCCCCCCTGCTCTATTTCTCCCTTTCAGTTCATGAATTTCATCTAGTTTCACCCAGGAGTGGTGCAAGACTGAGACTTACCATAAAGGGGGACCTAAGCAAATAGGTGTTTCCCACTATCAACCAGAATTTGGCTCCATCAAGAAACACTTTATGAGTTTAGGCTACCTACATTTAGGTTACCTTTACTCTTAGGTTGGTCTCCTATTCAGTGTCCTATGGACTCATATTTTTGCTAAGAAGTTGTAGAAAAAGTTGGAAATGTAAGTAAAAAACTAAAAGAGATGTTTCACCATAAACTTTGTAAATTATTGAGATATGAACATAATTTTCTTATATTTATGTGGAATAAAGCCATACCAAAAATGAGAGAAAGCTACTCTCCTCGGTGCTCCATGAAGAAACGCAGCCCAGATTCCAGTCATTGGTTTTGAAGACTATTGTGAGCATCAAATTGGTTCCTCCAGGACTCCAGCATACAGCAGCACTTGTACTCAGTAATGAGGGCCCTTTGCATCCAATTTATCTGTGGAAGGGAGCTGGAGCACAAAGAGTGGGCATGACAGAGAATTTGATGAAAGCAATGAGGCAGCTGATCAAATTTATCTGTGGCATTTGAAGTAGAATATTTATAGGGATGTTATTAAGATATGTGCTGAGAGCAGGCAAGAGCAAGAGTAAAACAGACTTCATACAGGTGAGTAGGAGAAATGAGCAGAAGATAACCTAAAGAGTCTTAAAATTTTAGGTAATTAGAAACAGCAGGAAAAAAAACACAGAACATGAGCAGGTATTCAATCACAGTGCACATCTGGCCAAAATGACTGGATGGAGGGGTGAAGTGGGATTAAAAAGATAAGTCTGAGTTTGATTGCTTGAGCTTGGCTGCTGTTGAGATATATCTTTTGCAGAATGAACTTGCCAAAGATAAGATGAAATAACAGATAAAATTTAGTCTACTGGGATATACTGCCAACAAAAAAAATATAAGTACTCTTAGGATGCTATTCTGATGACTTATGGTCCTGCCTATGCTTGGATACTGGAAACACAAAGGCAACAACTTTGCCCATGAAGACGTACCTGCTGAGAAGTATAGCACAGGGCAGTAGAAGACTAGCAAGCAACCTCAGTTCTCCAGTAAATGTGCATTCACTGCAAAACAACTATTATGGGATGTACTGTGTTCAAAGGGCAGGGATGTCTGCATGCATCCTAGGAAGCTGAATGTTGAGGATTTAAATATGGACTTTGACTTGAAGTCTGAGGATTCTACCTCCTGATTGTACAAAGCGACAAGTGCTCACCAGTGCATCGAAGGCATGTAATTCTTTTTTTAAAAAATTTTAAACATTTATTAATTTTTGAGAGACAGAGAGAGAGAGATCATGAGCAGGGGAGGGGCAGAGAGGGAGTGACACACAGAATTGGAAGCAGGCTCCAGGCTCTGAGCTGTCAGCACAGAGCCTGATGCAGGGCTCGAACCCATGAACTGTGAGAACTGTGAGATCACGACCTGAGCTGAAGTTGGATGCTTAACTGACTGAGCCACCCAGGCGCCCCTGAGGCATCTATATTCTTAAAGTTCCTCTCCACTGACTCTAAGCCTATCACCTATTCTGATGCCAGTGTGGAGTAAAAGTAGATAACACAAATACCAGGAGAAACTGAATGTAATAAAAACCTAATGCTGAACTGCAGTTCTCCTGGGGAAAATGCATATAATATCTAATAAAGTTGTACTATAGGAGGAGAGGCTCTTGAAGCATTCATGAAAAGATGCTTCGGAGGGAATTAAAGAAGGCTCTTCATTAACAAAGAAATGATAGAGGGAGAAAGGAAAGGAGATTACAATGATGGGATAAAAGGAGTTGTTATCTCAAGCTGTAACACTTAAGAGGGTTTTGCTTTTGGACTACAAGTTTTGAGAGTGCATAGGTAGAAGATACCTAGTGGCCAGTGTATTCCTGGAAGGCAGGAAGTACAGAGATCACAGAACAAACACTGTGAAAGCCAGGAGGGGACAGAGCTCATCACAGGTACTGGGAAGATGGCTTCAATAACTTTAACAAGAATAGGAAGAAAAACGATGCCCACTGAAGAGCTTCCCTTAGTCCAAGCACCCTCAGGTAAGTTAGCTCACTCACAGGCCAGGAACAAGGCAGCAAGAATGAAGGGGCAGGAAGTAACATAGCGAGAGGGTATTCATCAACTTTCTATGAAATCCTCTCAGTTAATCATAAAATGTGTGGATTTTTTTGAGCATGCTTGTATACACCTCTATCCCTATAGTGCTTGATTAATGTATCATGTAAGAATACAGCCTACTTTATTATATTACACCCTATGTTATTATATTACACATGCACCATTAAATTGAGTGAGATTATTTACAAAATTTGCCATCTGCAGCCCTCAAACTCATAAAATAGAGATAGAAATTACAAGCACTATTCAAATAGTCTCTTTGAACACTTCAGAAATTTGTGACAAGAAGCTAATATTTTACCCATATTAAGAGACAAAATGAACTTTATCCAATATTTAGGTATGGTAACCATCCAAAGGTATTGGCAGGAAGTCACAGGTTGGGTTCCTGGGGAAAAGATCCTGAAAAGCAAGTTTGTTTGCAAAATGTTAAGAAATGCCCTTGGGATCCACATCTATATGCCTGTGGAAAGAAAAAGCTAGGACAGGATGAAGTAGGGAGAAGTGGATCTGCAAGCAAAACTCACCAGCCTCAGCTGACCCCATGGAGAGCTCTATAGCTACAAAGATCCTTCAGCATTCTCCCAACTTGGGTCAACATAGCTAAGCCTTTCTACCTTGATATGGATTAGTCATTTTATGTGGGCCACTCTGGGAAGAATGTGTGTTTGGGCAAGGTAGCTATGTAGTTGGGGTGGTCTCTGAAGGGGCTGGCAGTTGAAGGTGGTGACTGACAGCATTCTCCACTGTAGGGGTATTGAGTCTTTCACTGATGGGGGATTCAGAAAGCACAGCAAATGTCCATCCCCTGGGATGTCTGTGTGTCCAAGACTGTACCAGATAATATAGAGAAGATAGAAAAATAAAATATTTAAGATATGGTCCTCTACTTTAAGTAAAAGAGACCATAGAGCATGCATATTCAAGAGTCAATTTTGACACTTGGAAGTTGTGTGAGCTTAACTATTCTATGGCCCAAACTTTTATCTGGAAATTACGGATAACAACTGTATTCATTTTCTATAGCTACTGTAACAAGCTACTACAAATTTAGCAACATAAAACAATGCAAACTTATTATCTCACAGTTCTCTAAGTCAAAAGTGCAAGTGGGCTTGGTCAGTTTCACTTGCTTGGGATCCCACAAGATGGAAATCCAAATGTCAGCAAAAGTGTCCTTTCTTGGAGACACCAGGGGAGAATCCATTTCCTTGCTCATACAGGATATAGGAGAATTCAGCTTCTTGCTGTTGCAGGACTGGGGTCTGTATTTCTTTATTGTTAGCTGAAGGCCATTCCCAATTTCTAAAAGCCAATAATATTCCTTAGCTTGTGGCCTACCCTTCCTCCAACTTCAAAGCCAATAATAAGTGGTCAAGTCTCTTTCATGTTTGACACCTTTCCTGCATCTTCTTCTATTACATCTCTGATGGACTTCACTGTCTTCCTCTTCTACATTTAAGGACTCATGTGATTGGATTGGGCCTACCCAAATAACCCAGGATAATCCCTCTATTTTTAAGTTCATCACCTTAATTTGCAAAATTCCGTTTGCCATGTAACAAATTCACAGGTTCTGCCTATCAAAAATCACAGTGTTATAGATCAATGGAACAGAATAGAAAACCTAGAAATGAACCCACAACTATATGGTCAACTAATCTTCAACAAAGCAGAAAAGAGTATCCAATGAAAAAAGACAGTGTCTTCAACAAATGGTGTTGGGAAAACTGGACAGTAACATGCAGAAGAATGAAACTGGACCACAATCTTACACAGTACACAAAAAGAAATTCAAAATGGATGAAAGACCTAAATATGAGACAGGAAACCATCAAAATCTCAGAGGAGAACACATGTGGCAACCTCTTTGACCTTGGCTGCAGCAACTTCTTACTAGACACATCACCAAAGGCAAGGGAAATGAAATCAAACATGAACTATTGGGACTTCCTCAAGATAAAAAGCTTCTGTACAGTGAAGGAAACAATCAACAAACTACAAGGCAGCCTGTGGAATGGGAGAAGATATTTGGAAACGACATATCTGATAAATGGTTTGTATTCAAAATCTATAAAGAATGTATCAAACTCAACACCCAAAAAGTAAATAACCCAGTTAAGAAATGAGCAGAAGAACATGAATAGACACGTTTCCAAAGAAGACATCCAGATGGCTAACAAACACATGAAAAGATGCTCAACATCACTGATCATCAGGGAAATACAAATCAAAACTACAATGAGATATCACCTCACACCTGTCAGAATGGCTAAAATTAACAAGAAACAGCCAATGCTGGCGAGGATGCAGAGAAAGGGGAGCCCTCTTGCACTGTTGGTGAGAATGCAAACTGGTGCAGCCACTCTGGAGAACAGTATGGAGGGTCCGCAAAAAACTAAAAATAGAACTACCCTACAATACAACAATTGCACTACTAAATATTTATCCACAGGATACAAAGATACTGATTTGAAGGGACCCATGTACCCTGATGTTTATAGCAGCATTATCAACAATAGCCAAACTATGGAGAGAGGCCAAATGTCCATCAACTGATGAATGGATAAAGAAGATGCAGTATACACACACACACACACACACACACACACCATGGAATATTACTCAGCCACCAAAAAGAATGAAATCTTACCATTTGCAATGACGTGGATGGAGCTAGAATGCATTATGCCAAGCAAAAGTAGTAAGTCAAAGAAGGGCAAATACCATATGATTTCATTCGTACGTGGAATTTAAAAAACAAAACAGATTGAACATATGGTGGGGGGGGGGGAGAAAAGAGAGGGAAACAAACCACAAGAACCTCTTACTGATAGAGAACAAACTATGGGTTGATGAGTGGGAGAGTGAGTGGGAGATGGGGAAGGGCACTTGTGATGAACACTGGGTGTTGTATGTAAGTGATCAATCACTGGATTCTCCTGAAGCCAATATTGCACTGTATGTTAACTAACTAAAATTTAAGTTTAAAAAAAAAGCAACAAAGAAAGAAAACCTCACAGTGTTGTGTGAGATTATGTTAAATGCCTATACATCTGAAGTAAAGTAAAACCTTCAATTAACAAAACTCACACCAGGAGTTTAGAAAAGAGACTGACTAATAAGCACCTGAATCATCAGTAAAGACTTAATGGAGAAGAGGGGCTGAGTCTTGCAGGATAGGAAGAATTTAGATAAAGGAAAGGACAAGGCGCCTGGGTGGCTCAGTCGTTAAGCATCTGACTTTGGCTCAGGTCATGATCTCACAGTTCATAAATTGAAGTCCCACATTGGGTGAGCTTGAGCCACGCTTTGGGTGAACACAAGCTCCACTTCATGTAAAAAAAAAAAAAAGTGTATATATATATATATATATATATATATATATATATATATATAAAAGAAAAAAAAAGAAACACGAGCCCCTCTTTAGGTGAGCCTCACTCCTCTCTCTCTCTCTACCCCTTGCTCACTTGCACCCTCTCCTTCTCTCTCTCAAAGCAAGATGCTAGATTTGAAGTCAAATAGACCTGAAATGTTTAATTTGCTTATAATGAGGTCTGTGTCTTAAGCAATTTAATAAACACATCTCATGGGGCTTCAGTTTTCCTCACGTGTGTGCGTGTGTGTGTGTTATCTGTCTAGGAGAAAAGCAAGGCATTTTAGTATCCTATCTTTGCCTTCTCAGTTCCACTAGTTTTGGCAAACCCACATTATCTTCCAAGCACATTTCCTGGTTACTCCAGGAGGCTAAAAATTCATCTCTAAACCACTTATGTCATTCCAAAATTCTGACATGAATAGTTCTGCAGGGCTCATAAGCAAATGAGGAGAAGGTCTACAGCAGTAGTCTCCAAACTTCTTTGATGCTTCAACAGATCGGTGAAAAGTTTGGAGAATGTATTTTGAATATATGAACAATGAATATATATGAATAATGAATATATGTATATATGAATAATAAATATATATGTACATGAATAATGAATATATGTACATATATTCACTGTTCATATACTGGAAGTATACATTAACATATATAAATAATATTGATTTATATTATATTCTATATTAAATATTAATAAGCCTAAATTGTATTTTAATTATTTTAATTTTAGATAAAAATAACGATTCACAGAAGTGTTAATATATTCCTCTTACATTACAATTGATTGTCTTGTATATTCCCTAAAGTGCCTTTGGAGCAGAGATCCTCATAAGTTTAGTCCAAAAGGCCACAGTGTGCACATTCTGGCAAATCTGTCCCTATCACACATGCCCCATATTCGTGGCCTCAGGTATCATCCTCCTTTTCTGCCTTGTTCAAAGAACTATTTCAGCATGTACCTGAAAAGGATATGTTTGGTTTCATGGTAAAGATTAAATCTGGTGCCTTCTAATTAATGACGCATTAAGAAGTACACAGATCATAGGGGAGTTCTATTGTTAACTTTTTGAGGAACCTCCACACTGTTTTCCAGAGTGGCTGCACCAGTTTACATTCCCACCAACAGTGTAGGAGGGTGCCCGTTTCTCCACATCCTAGCCAGCATCTATAGTCTCCTGATTTGTTCATTTTAGCCACTCTAACCAGCATGAGGTGGTATCTCAGTGTGGTTTTGATTTGTATTTCCCTGATAATGAGTGACGCTAAGCATCATTTCATGTGTCTGTTGGCCATCTGGATGTCCTCTTTGGAGAAGTGTCTATTCATGTCTTCTGCCCACTTTTTCATTGGATTATTTGTTTTTCAGGTGTGGAGTTTGGGGAGTTCCTTATAGATTTTGGATACTAGCCCTATATGTTTTCACTCATAAGTGTAACAGGAGAAACTTAGCAGAGGATCATGGGGGAGGGGAAGAGGGAAAAATAGTTGGGGAGAGGGAGGGAGGCAAACCATGAGAGACTCTTGAATACTGAGAATAAACTGAGGGCTGATGGGGGAGGGGGAGGAGAAGGGGGTGATGGGCATGGAGGAGGGCACTTGTGGGGATGAGCACTGGGTGTTATATCGAAACCAACTTGACAATAAACTATAAAAGAAAAAATAAATAAACATAATTTTCTGCTCCTTGCATATAAAAATGCAGAATAAAAAAAAAGAAGTACACAGATCAACCCAAGCTGCTACTGATCAAGAATTCAGTGATCCTTGTTTAGGAAAATGTTGAAGATTAAGAAGGAAGGTAAGGTGTGCATTTTACTTGGGGCAACCTCATCTAACTGAAGTGACTGGGTCCCAGTCCCCAGGAACTGTCAGGTGACCCAGTCTTCCCCACATTGAGAAGAGCCCTTAGGAAACTTTACCTGTGCCTTTTTCCTTTAAAAGAATGTTTTGATAGCTCAAACTTCTTCTCTGAAGAAAAGACTGTATCTTGCTTCCATTGCTTCTGATTCCTTTGTCCTCATGAATTATGCCTGACTTCAATCTTAAGGTTGGACCCCCCTTTTCCACCCCCAATAGCCCTTACCCCTCTTCAGCATAAAATTTAAAAATCACCTGATGTGTACCTTCCCTCTCCATCATAATACTAGTAGATAGGGTTAGATTTTGTAGAACCTTGTTAGAGAAATTTAGATTCACTATTTTAAATAAGTCATTGAGGATTTTGTTCTGAGAATTTGCAAGACTTTAGGAAGATGGTCTTGTCCACCTGATTAGAGAAGCATAGAATATGGAGGCTGAGAGTGTTTGGGAGTGGGGAGAAGGGCTCAGTTCTGTACTAGTGGACAATCTGGCCGTGGTGTGATGAGACAGATGCTCACATAGCTCCCCCAGCTATGTCCTTGTCTGGAATGAGGAAAGAGAAAGTTCTATTAGTGGTTTACAATCTTTCTTTAAGTTTATTTTTATTTATTTTGGGGAGTGACAGGGGCAGAGAGACAGAGAGAATCCCAACCAGGCTCCATACTGTCAGTACAGAGCCTGATATGGGGCTCCAACCCACTGAACTGTGAGATCGTGACCTGAGCCAAAACCAAGAGTAGGATACTTAACCAGCTGAGCCACCCAGGTGCCTCAGTGGTTTACAATATTTATGGTAGTTACCTGCAATGCACATGGGATAAGCAAACTACTAGATGCTATTTAGTTATTAAGTAATATGTTATTGAGGAAGTCAGGTGTTAGAGGGGATTCTGACATATAGTTGAAAAATAACTTATGTTCTGGTTTTGGTGCTGTCCAGTTTTTGGCAAAAACACTTTTGTTTCTAGTTTTCTCAGACATTAAAAAAAAAAAGGTATTCAATAATATAAACTCCAAGAATCCTTGATCTAGAATTATACGATTGTAAAAGAATAAATAATGCCTAAATTTGGAGGAAATTCCTTCTTTCTTCTCTTTTTTTTCAAACATCATGCATCATTCTTCAAACACTAATCTGCATATGTGATCCCATCTCCAAGTATTTTTAAAAGGAAGCAGTATATAATTTAAAAATCACTATATGATATTTTAATAGTAACTCAATATAAATAGAATCAACATTTAATAATTGATCATTATTTTTTCATAAAAACACAAGTAATCAAAATCATATTTTCCTCTGGAGTTATAATATTGTAGTATTATGAAAGAACTAAGAGATTTCCAAAACAAGGAAGCCAAGTTAAGTGGCATGTTGATAATATGAGGAAATCCATGCATATGACATATGGAGAAGGACCCCTCAGTTATCTGCTTTGATGGATAGAGACATTAGTAGAAAATCTAAACATGATCATGTTATATCTACCTCAGAAGTAAGCTTGCAAAACTATGCATAAACATGACTGCGTCTAATGCTTTAAGAATTAAGAATACTTCAATTTAAATACTGAAATTCTAATTCAGGAGACACAGGAAGTGTCTAGTTTCACCACACAACCAGTGTTTTAAAGAAAATGAAAATTATCACCTCTACTTCCAAACAAAGAAATCACTTAAAACCAACTAACTTATTTCAAGTTTCATTTGTCTGGGCAGCTAATATTTTGATTTAAATAACACTCTTGGTGGATTGAAGTAAGCTTGGAGTCAAAAGACGTATATTTAACTACTGTCACCTCCTTTTGCTACCTATGTAACATTGAGGAGACCACAAACGCTGAAACCCAATGTTATCATTTGCGACCTGAAATTAATAAAAGAGTTATAACTACCTTATGTTCTTCACATGAATACAGATAAGATACAATAAAATGATTAAAGTGGAATTATTTTATAAAGTATTTACATTTATAATAATTTGATGAATTACTACAGTAAGACAAACATAACAATATCAATAAACAAGTGATATATACTGCATTAACTTCATATTTTATGCAAATCTGGAATAAGCCAAATTTTTTTAAATGTCTCTATTTTCAGAATAATATGATCTATCTGAAAAGACATATAAACAAGGAGACTTAACAATTTCCCACTGTCAACGTGGGAGCTGGTATAAATCTAGGGCTTCAAGAAAACATGGAGGCCACCAAATGAATACCCATTCTTTACAGCTGAGGAAGCTGACCTCCAGAGAGTTTTGAAGTATGATTTGAGGAAAAGATTCAGAAGAAGGTTGACATTGCATATGAGGCCCGGCATTAATAAAGGAAAATGTTGGGGTGCCTGGGTGGCTCAGTCAGTTAAGCATTGACTTCAACTCAGGTCGTGATCTCTCGGTTCTAGGGTTCAAGGCTTCGAGGCCCGCATCTGGCTCTGTGCTGACAGCTCAGAGCCTGAAGCCTGCTTCAGATTATGTGTCTCCCTCTCTCTCTGCCTCTCCCCTGCTTGCACTGTCTGTCTCTCTCTCAAAAAATAAATAAACGTTGAAAATTTTAAAAAAATAAAATAAAGAAAAATGTTGCTGAGGCATCTTGCTTAATTGCAAATACAAGAACCAAATAGAACAGTACCATCTCTAACAGTTTCTAGGAATAGTGGGTAGAATAATTGACTAAATAACCTGCAAATGAGTAACAGTCCATTGTGACTTAAAAGTTTATGATAATCATGACAACCAAACTCCATATCACTAACCTATGAGGATTTTCTTTCAAAAGTGCTGTTAAGATACTAGACAAGACTATGAGGTTTTCAATTAGACTCTCAACTTTGGCATGTGTGCCTTCATAAACTCATGAAATGGGCACTGTACTTTGCACAGTACCATGTGATGCTGTTTTTAGCAATCAGAGCACTAAAATTCTGCAAGTAGACCAGTCCTAGGCTGTCAGGCAGAACAAGGCACAGGTGCTCAATCTTGAAGGCTTCGAACACTGTATTTTTTTAATTATTGTTTTATTTTTTTAAATGTTTATTTATTTTTGAGAGGGAGGGAGACAGAGTGTGAGCAGGAGACGGGCAGAGAGAGAGGGAGACAGAATCTGAAGCAGATTCCAGGCTCAGAGCTGTCAGCACAGAGCCCTACACGGGGCTGGAAACCACAAATGACCTCAGCTGAAGTCAGACACTTAACTGACTGAGCCACCCAGGCACCCCTAGAACACTGTATTTTTAAAACCAGGGTAGTAATAAAAGTGATTCCTTAAGTTGTACAATGTTTTACATACACTAACTCATGTGATAGTGAGGTACAATATGTAGAATTCTCCATTGTATAGATGAGGAAAAAAGTATATGTGACTGAGGTCACATAGCAAGTGAAAAATTAAGCTAGAACCACACGTTATATTCTCTAACCCAACGTCCAGTCTTTTGTGTTTTCACTGTTCCAGACTTGACAATAATAATTATAGCTACTATTTACCAAGCACTTACTATATGTCAAGCACTGTGCTGAGTTCTTTAGATGCTCCATTTTGTTTAGGCAACCCAAAACCCCAGGGAGAAGGAAGCATTATTATCTGCATTTCATAGGCAAGGCAACTAAAGCTTGCAGGAGAAGCAGGAAGACCTTGCTCAAGGTCACAGACTACCAGGTGGTGGAACAAGCTCCCCCACCCATGTCTGTCTGACTTCAGCCTGTCCTACCCCTTCCCCCAGGCAGCTTATGTATCTCTGGCAGTTACCGTTCCAGAAGCTTCCCCTTCAAGGAGTTTGCCTTGAACCAAAAAGCAGTTTGACTTAAAAATATTAAGGCAGAGCAATGAAAGGACCGCACTATTGGCATTTTAGGGGTCTCTTTTAGTATCTATTATTAAAATGTGATATTATTTTATATAATCTATACATGCTGAGTTTAAATCCTCTGCCCAATGTATAGTTCTCTATCAGGCTGTTTTTTTTTTCTTTTCTCCCTTTCCACCTCACAAAACATAGTCAATATGTAATGTATGTATATATACATTGTATATACATTGTAATGTAATATACAGTGATATGTATGTCTACCCTGGGACTTCCTCGTGTTTCACATGCTCAGGAGAGTCCTGGACAATGACAAATATTCTAAAATCTTCATGCAGTGCAGATTGCCCAGATGTATTACTAATGATTTATATATATTTTCCAGAATCTAACATACTCTTGAAACATATTATTTCTACCTCCTACTACCAATATTTATCCTGCCTGCCTTGTTTTTTTCTTCCTTCCTACTTTCTCTCTTCCCCACATTCTTTTCTTCTTTCTTTCCTTCCATCCTCCATATAATGATAATAATTCAAAGTGACTACTAAATGCAAACATGACCTGGGGGAACTCACTGTCTACCTGGACAAGAGCCCCATATATGTATTAAACAACTAACATATAAAGAGTAACAATGTGTCACAGACTATATGGAATGTAGATTCTCTGTAAATTGACAAAGATCATGAAAAACACCTCCCGAAGAAACCCCTGAACTGACCCTTCAATAGTACCAAAATATGCCAAGAGGAAGGGAGAGGCAAGATAACATTTGATAAATTTTAAAGAGAAAACAATGGGTACTATTAATTCAGTCTCTTCTCTCAGCAAATCGCCCTTTTGCCTGCTAACCAACAAACACAGACCAGGCTCGTGCAGTTCTCCAGTTTAATACAGTCTTGTAGCTCTGTTTCTTTGCCTCTGCTGCCCCCTCTGTCTTACATAGTCTCCCAACCTCCCATCCAAACCTCCTGACTTTCTGTGAAAGTCAGCTCAAGGGTAAGTCTGTAAATCCTTTGTGAAGCTTTCTCTGGTTCCCCCAGACAGGCTAGGCTTGCCTTCCTCGAGCCCCACCGCACACTGCATATAACTCCATTGTATCTGACACTTTGATGTGTCAATGCCTCTTCACGCTGTCTCCATGCCACACTGTGTGTTATTTGTTGTCTAAATCCCAAAACACCAACAGCATGGAATGCTTAGGAAATAATCAATACATGTTCCAGGAATGAACAAATTCTATAAAAACATTTGTGAACTTGGTCTGTATAATTTGAGTACTAAAATGGTCGTTTTCAGTGTTAAAGACTCCGTCTAATTCAGGTTATTCTCAAAAATACTTACTCTGTGGCTTAACTCTGGGTAAAAGAATTACAAAGAAATGGTGAGAATGTGAGAACCCTTTCCTTGAAAGGAACTATAGGCAATATAAATATCTAACCAACGCTTAAATATGCACAGAAAGAGATGAATGAGGCATTCATACAGCAACAGTGTCTGAGTCTTCTAGAAGTGGTTGATGATTGCAGGCTGCCATGGAACATCATGAATAAAAGATTAAGCTGTATGTGTTTTAGGTAGGTGGATGGGTGGGCAGTGCAGAGAACTGGTAACAAAGAGGGAGAATATTCAGAAATACCTAAAATAAATAATTCATTTCCCAGTGAAAGTGAAACCCAAACATGACTGTTGCTAAAAGAATCATATTTACATGACATCTTAAACAAATTTTGTATAATGTTTTTATAATAAAATGGATTATTCTCTAGATGGAAAAGGGAATTCACACATGTCAACCAACATCTGGAGATTGATTGTATGGAACTAAGAAAGAACATAAAGGTTTTCCAGATTCACAGAAGGTCACAAACCAGGGGAGCCTGCATTTAGAATAAAATTGAGTGCATAATAAGGTACCAAGAATTCTCATGTGAATTGACTTTCCCAGTCACCACTAGAGGTGAAGAGGCCCTTGCTACTATCTTATAGAATAAGCAAGAGGAAGGAATAGAAGATTCAGAAGTTAGAGCGGGAAGGTTTATGGAAATCATCTTCTTTGCTTCCCTTATTTTCAAATGAGGAAACCTGTCAGAGTCCAGAAAGGTATAGAAACTTACCAGGTAGTCAAAGAGCTAAAATATGCCAGAGTTGGAGCTAAAACCCACGATTTCTGATTCCCCGTCCACTGTTCTTTCTTCTACACTAGGCTATGTGAAAATCAGGTCAAAAATAAAATACTAAAGCTACTAGGCTTACCATTCAGGAGCGTTGGTACAGAGAAATAGATTTGTTTCTTGTTTCAATGTCAAGTCTTTGTTTTCTTCTTGTTTACAAAAAGAATGACATGGACCACAGTCTCCTAGTGACATCTGGTGACTAAATCAGGGTAATACAAAATATAGGAAAAATAAAATAAAGCACCTTTGTATTTTTGTTTATTAACATTTTCTGGGGTACTTAAATCCAAAATTTGGAGGATATGTTCTAATTGTTGAAGATAGTCTTTCTTGGTTCCCTTCCTCATTAATAGTCTACAAACAAGAGTTTGTTTTATAATTCTCATTTGTAATAACAGTGACTTATTGACAACCTTGTGCCATCTGAGTCTAAATTACCTAATCTATTCAACAAAGATTTATGTTAACCTACTATGTAACAAAAACAGTTCTAGTGACTGTGGATGCAAGGATAGATATCTATCTTCCCTTTCTTTAGCAACCTCACTGCCTAGCTGGGGAAATAAAGTCATTACAGGGAACTATTATACAATGTGATAGGGGCTGAAATGAAGATACGTATAAAATATGCTGGGAGGGGGAGTGACTGGGAAATCAGGAAGTCTTCAGGGAAAAGACCTTCTTAACTTAATTTTTAAGAAGGGTTTGAGAGTCCATATGACTTAGAAAGCAAAAGGTCCTAATCATTCTATCAAATATAACAAAAAGATTCTAACATTTAAATGTATTTTTATTAAATGGCATTCCATGAGTATGACTATCACTCTATATTTCTTCAGTATTGATTAATTTGGTCCTTGTAGAGAAGAAGAGCATGCTACTAGTTCTGGTCAATAACACAGAGATATTTCTAATATTCTCACCATTTTTATTTCTACATCTAGTGAGTACAAGAGCTGGGGGCCAGAACCCAGAGCTCTCTGACTTTGAAGTATTCCAGCGTTACTTATTGAGTGACTACTGTGTGTCAGATATTCTCTATGATGCTGGAGATAAAACAGTCAATAAAATCCATACCTTCATTGTAGTTATATTCTAGAGGGGAGGAGAGTCAATAAATAAATAAATAAGTAAGTAAGTAAAACATAGTAGTCAGATAGCTGTAAATATTATTACAAAAAATTGATAAGGGATGGGGAATAGATAGTGCTAGGGGGGAGGGTAATTTTAAAGATGATGGTTAGGGAAAGTCTCTCTGAGAAATTGATATTTTAGCAAAGGCTTGAAAGAAGGAATGGAGGGGGACATGTAGGCATTTGAGGAAGAGAGCTCTGAGAAGGGGGAACAGTAAGAGTAAAAGATCTATGTTGGGAGCATGTGTAGAGTGTGAAGAACACCAAGGAGGACAGTGTGACTAATGAATGAGGCCTAAAAAAGAGTAGAAGAAATTAGGTCCGAAAAAAAAAAATGGGGACAGATCACGCAGAGCCTGTTGGTGAAAAACCATTGTAGAGTTTAAGGTACAGGGGTAACATCACTCAATCTGATCCAGCTGCCATGTTCAGAACAGACCATAGGAGGGAGGCACATGCTAAATCAGAGAGACCAAAAGTAGAATATTGTATTTACTAGGGAACAGATGATGACCATCTAGAGAAGAGTTAGCAGTTGGATAGGAAAAACCAGATTACTTATACATTTTGAAGGTATAATTAATGAAATTGGTTGATGGAGCAAATATGTATGAGAAAAAGAGACAGATCCATTGGTAGACAACTCCAAGTTGCTTAAGCGATTGGAAGGAGAAGTTGACATTAAATGTGCAGGAAGATCAATATCAAGGAGCTGTATATCAAGAGTCCAACTCAGGATATATTAAATTTAAGATTTCTCTTAACTACAGAAGTGAGGGCATTCAGTAGCAGTTGACTAGAATTCCGAGTTCATGTACGAACATTTGAGCGTCTTCAAAATACAGATAATATTTAAAGTCATAAGATTGAGTGATATGGCCTTGAGAGTTAGTGTTGATAGAGAAGAGAAAGGAAATAAGTTCCCCCAGTGGAGAAATGAGAGGAATCAGTAAACGGGCTACAAGAAGCAACAAAGGGGATCAGGAGAGCTGAGAGAGTAGCTTCCAGAAGCCAAGTGAAAAAAATATTTCCCAGAGAGATTCATCCAAGGGATCACTGCTGCTGAGAAGTTAATTAGGGTGAAGACTGAGAGTTTAATATTGCTTTGGGGCAACTATGGAAGTCATGGGTAATCTTGAGAAGAGCTACTTCTGGAGTATGTTCCAGTGAGAACAGGAAAAGAGGAAACACAAGAGTGAATACAAGAAATCTCTTTCAAGAAATTTTGATGTATATGGAAGCAGAGAAATCAGGTGATAGCCAGACTATTTTAAAGTAGGGGGTTATTTTTAAAAAGGTATTACAGTAAGCTTATAAGACTTATCTGATTGAGATGAAAACAATGTTGCTTAAGGAAGAGAATGTAATTGCTGAATAAAACGTGAATGGGACCCAGTGTATAAATGTTACCAGAATCATGGTCAGTTCACCTATAGCAAGGTGGAAGAAGAAAGAATATACACAAACAGATAGGACAGTTTAGTCCATGTGGGGGAACAGAACAGAATTATCCACTGATTGTTCTAGGGCACAACCAAGGACCTGGGTAGCTGAGGTAGAATGGAAGTTCTCTGAGAAAGTGGTCAGGATTTTGGAATTTTAATCCATGGACATTTACCACAGTTTATAACAGGAGTGTTGTAAAGACTGACCTTAACACACACATGATGAGATCTTGAAAAGTAATAACTAATATAAGCTGATGATATGACCATCGTGCTAGGGGATTTTTCAGGAGGACAGAGAAAAAAATCACCTGGAAGTGTCAACTCAGAGAAAGGACCTCCACATCTAGGTCCAGTGACAGAGGAGGTATGGGAGACAAACCAGTGAATACTTGAGCATGTATATTTCCTAAGTTTGTTACTTCTATTTATTAGCAGATATTTGTTCTTTCAACAAATATTTATTAGAATGTCAACTCTATTCAGGTCAATAAAGGAGGATTTCTTAAATCAAGACCCCAGCATTATTTGATCCTTCCATTTTTATAGGTTTCATTCATATCTATTGGCATCCAGCATATTTTAAAGAAGATGGGCATTCATATCCCTGAGTTCTAACCAATTTCCATCTCAGAAAACCATATTGTGCTTTCCTACATGTCTTCCTACTATTTCTAATTGAAAAAGCTATTCTCTGCTTTCCCTCTGTGGTGTCCAGCAGAAAGAACTGTGCCTGCATGTTTTCAGAGTTGGGGACTCTAATCAAGTGGTGTTTTATATTGTCTCCTAATGGTGACACAGTCCCTTCAAAGTGCTTTCAGAGTCTGCAGAGGAAAAGTACCCAACAAATATGAGCCACTAGGAACTTAATCATTTACCCTGAGCAGCAGATCACTCAAATATAACTGGCTAGAGATTTTGTTTTAATCTTTCTCACTGGTCACATGTCACATCCCTGGACCTCATGTGTTCTCACTCCCAGGCTTACAAATTGTGTTTTCTTGAATTTGTTCTCTTTTTCAATTTGCCCAATCCAAATGATTCTTCTTTGACAAGAGTCTTTCACTCTGATAGTTCAATTCATCCACATGTTTATAATGGGCAAGATCTTGGATCCTAGGGGGAAAGGGAATGAAAAGATGAATGAATTCTGGTCCCTATGGGCCACAAGCCTGCTGTGAAGTAGGAAGTTTGGTTTACGCTCCCTCCCTAATCCTTTGGCAAGGAGAGAACAGAATATTGTCTCAAGCCTCCTCACATTAGCAACCCCCTGGGGTGGTGCCTGGAAATAGGAATTAACCTCAGATGCTTCTTGTGCACACTTGGCCATCCTAATAACGCACTTTTATTTTGATCGTGGGCTCATGGGGGCCAGGAAGAAGTGAACTTGGTCCCCCTCAATCTGAATCTATTCCTGCTAGGCCTATGAGGTCTTTTTTGCAGGGTTTTTGTGTCTATCGGCCAGGTTTCTGGGACTTTCCCTGGTTGGGACATTTATTCTTTTAATGTCCTTTCTCCTTGCAGTAGGTTCATTGACCACTTGCAGGAGGTTCTGGTCCTCCCCCCTTTTGGAAGCTGAACTTTCCCTGTCCTTTTGTCATGGCTCTCTGTCATGCCATGTCTCTCATGTCATGGCTCTCATGTGGTGCCTCAGGGTCAAAGGGGGTGCAAGCCTTGCATAGCCTTGGCATAATAATCCCCAGGGGATTCCCCTTGCTGCTGGGTATACTCATGGGCTTCTTAGCCCCTGCTTGGATCCCCCCGAGGAGAGCCTCTTGGTATAGGTGGCTGTGGACCGGCATCTGGAGAGCACTGCACCTGGCTGACGGTGCAATCTGGCTGCTGGTAGAGGGGAGAGAGGATCTGCCAAGTCCGGAGGTGCTGGGGAGACCAAAGATGGCAGAGTATCGGGAACCAGGGGGTTCATATGGTGGGGGCAAGATTGGTTCTTCCTCCAGATCACTGGTGAGAATTTGTGGAGGTTGGGACTTCTGTTGACCTTCCTTGGGCCACTTTGTCGAGGCTACTAAGACTCTAGCCTGTCCCTGTTTGTTGCAGGTAAATGGCACCCAGGGGGGAAGGGCTTGGGCAATCTCTAACCAGGAGTCAATACACAGAAACTGACCAGGGTACTCTGGGTCTCTGGTGACAACATGGCAGACACGGTGGACGGTTGGGACACCGAAGGTTCCCTCTGTGGGCCACCCTACACCAAAAGTGGGCCATTCTAACTCACATAGTGTCCTTAATTTGCTGGGGTCATCTTAATTCCACAGTCTCCCAAAAACCCCTTCTCAAAGTTCTCGACCATAGTTTCAAGAACTGTGGGTTTGCTTGGTCCCAACCCCATAATGTTCCCGTGAGGAGGAGTCGCAAAGACAGAGGGGTAGGGGTACCCCCTCTAATGAGGAGACCAATCAGATACCTATCTGGCTGTGACCCAAAGGAACTTAGGTGACGCTTAGCCGTAGCGGTCTCAGCTTTGTGACACAATCAGAAACTATTCCGATGCTGCCATAGACTGTATGCCATTCACCACAGAATCGCATACGGGCCCACTCAGACTTCGTGGACTTTTAGGGACCTTAAGCATGCCCCCACCATGAAGCCACAGAATCGAACTTGGCAGGCAAGCCAGACCGAGTTGCACATTCACACTCACATACACACCAGAGGTTATTACATTCCCTTCCACAGAATTTCTACCGGTGAGACCACTGAGATCTCCGGGGAGTGATCAGGTCTCCCTTCCACTACTATGGGTAGGCCAGACAGGAGAGAATTAGGGCCCAGGCCTTACCAGTATCTGACGCGGGGTACAGGTCCTCACCTGCCAAGTCTCCTTGAGCCTGGCAGGAATGGCGGAGTGGGGCCGGCCTGAAGCTAAGCAATGGGAGACTGCTGAATATCAGGCAGGGAGCACCTTCTCCTTTGAGATTCCTCCTTCCATCACCGCCTTGCCGGTTTCCCAAACCGGTGGCAACAATGGGCCAGTGCGGTTGGGTTTCCTGGTCAGGGAACCAAATGCTGTGGAACCTGCTCTGGATCACCCGGTAGAAGAAACAAACAGCACTCGGAGATCTTGGAAGGCAGGAGGTTTATTTCACACCGGTGGGCTCAGAGGAGATAATCTCCAGGGGTCTGAGCCCCGAGCGAGCATAAGCAGAGGGAATAATTTATAGTCTGTTACTTCCGCATTCCTCGTTAGTGCTCACGACAAGCAGGGTGGGAAGAAGAACCCGGAAGGGGAGTCTTCAGTCAGGGACAGGAATTTTCCCTATCAGTCCTGTCAGCCATCTTATAACAGATATTCCCTATCACATGAATATACTCTTCCTGTGAAGAGAACTACATTTTAAATGGCACAGGAAGATCAGTTATCAACACACACTGGGAGAAACTGAGACTGACAGGAAAAATAAAGATATGCTGCACATATACCCCTGGGTATGTACAATGAATTCTGAAAATTATGAATGTACATATATAAGGTTCATTTCAACACAAAGAAACATTCTGAATGCAGAAGTATGTGGTACAAGAACAGAACAAGAAGACATGTAGAAAAGAATTTACAGACTTTAGGTCAAGCAACAAAGAATTCAACCAAACTAGAATTAAGATGATTCTTATAGCCATTATTGGTTAAGGGATTACTAAATTGGAATTAAATATTTATACCTGACCAGGGCACAGGGTGAGTGACTCTAGGGTGCACAATCCATATTGAGTACAATGTGTGCCCCAAGGGGAGCTGAGCAATGCCGGGCTCTTATAGAAGTCCATCATTTATCATTGGTAATATACAGCCTATACTGAAATTTAACTTAATGGTATAAAAAAGTACATAGCATTTATTCCTTTATTTAGAAGAAAAGAATCCTTTAATTAGTCTTTCCAAAAGTTTTTGTGTTATGGAGTTGCCGAGGTGGCCCAGTCAGTTAAGCATCCAACTTTTTATTTCAGCTCAGGTCATGATCTCATAGTTTGGGAGATGGAGCCCCACTTTAGGCTTAGTGCTAACAGCACGGAGCCTGCTTGGGGTTCTACCCCTCCCTCCCCTGCTTGCACACACACTCTCTCTCTCTTTCAAAATAAATAAATAAGCTTAAAAAAAATCTTCATGTTGTCAAGTCCTGTGTTACAGAACTTGTGCATATTTTGGGCTTACCTTATTTAACTTTACCTTATTCTTGCTGTATAAACCCAAATGAATGTATAAACTGAATGTATAAACCCAAAGTAAGCTATAATAATAATGATGATGATGATGATGATGATAATAGTGTCCTACCTATTGAAATAGCACCATACCTATTGAACTAGCACAGACATCTCCCCCACTTGCTTACTAATCCAAATTATTTCCCTGTGTGCAGAGTTTTAATTGAATAATAGAATTTATCTGGATTGACAAAGTCCAGTAAAGGGTCTTTCTGTCAGTAACTTATTCCGTCTTTATGTAATGTCTTTATGTAACGTCAATAGTGAAAAGGGGGAGGGGAAAGGAATGTTTGTGACCTCAACTCTCCAAAGGAAAATAAAACAGAAACTTAAAAATGAGGAAACTGCTTTGCCCTTTTAAGAATCATAGATTCACAACCTAATAAAGTTAGGTTTCCCCACTTCCCTCCTTCCCATTTCACCCTATTATATAGCACCATGTTGCCCTGGATGAAGGGCATAACTCCGTTGTGTTACTTATTTTTCATGGTAAATATTCTGGTCTTGCAATGCCAAAGCTGTGGTTATAGTTTTTTAGTGGAAGTAAGACATCCAGCTCCCCATCCTTGACAAAATCATAATAATAAAATAATAGAGAGAGATTTCACTTCTGTTGAGTTATTTGGCTTGACTATAAAAATTGCAACATCTGTCTAAAATACTCTCCACTTAGGCTTAAACACAAAATACACTAATGATTGCACGTACACCAAAGATAATTTTATTTTTCTTATTCTGTAATCAAACTAAATTTTATCACCTATATCTACCCTCATAGTTTGTTGCCACCGAACATTTATTTTCATCTGTCATGTAAACATTTGTCACATTCTTAGATATATAATGCATAAGAAATAACTTAGTTATTGTTACATCTTATAAATGTGTAAAGTCACAGTTCTTGATTCCTGGCTTAGAGTTCTTTCCATGGAACAGCAAAATCCATCTGAATAATATATGAGTAATATATGCTAATGAGAAGAAAATAAATTCCAAATATCCAGATAAAAACTCAGATGGAACTGGGCAGGTTTCCCAGGAAACAGAAGAGTATGTAAGAGAGATAGGAATGAACACTGTAAGCAAGAAGCTAAACTTGGCAGTCCAGGGCAGGAATGCCTTTTCTTCTGGAATCTGAAACTATGTTGCAAGTCTTATTTTGTCCTTGTCCAGAGGGTATAGGGTTATGTTGCAGACAGACTCCTGATTTCCACTTCATATCAACTTTCTTGTTACTGGGCTCTCCAAAGAGGATCCTCCCCCACTGGCCTGCCTCCTTGGGAATACACTGTTCCTCTATATAGGTCTGAGATCTGGAAACATTCCTTGTTCTATCAGTTCAGCTAGGACAAAGCTAGAGGTTTTTTGTTTTTGTTTTTTTACTAATTTGTACTAAAAAACATTTTTAAAGGAAAAAATTTTTAACAACTGGAACAAAAAGACATATAGAAAGAAATTCTAATCCAAATGTGTTTTGGCTGGTTGACATAATTCTTCAGTCTTTTTGGAAAATAGCACATTGAAACCCTCCCTCTCAGGTCTCTGTCACCCTTCTCCCATTATTCTTTGCTCTTCTTTGACTTACCTGCTATGAAGGGGAGAAGCTGGAACAGAACAGATTAAATTCCTCACCAGAAAGGGTAAGAAACAATGAAATGAATTGTCAAGTGTACATTAGTGTACAGCATCATATGATCATGTTAGAGTCAGAGGCGGAGAAGCCAGTCCTGAAGAATGGCATATTTTCTGGCCAGTTCTGAAGGGTAAAGAGGTCTTTCTTCCACAAAGCTATTCTAGCAAGTAACCTTATGCCACACGAAGAACTTCTTTGCATATTATAGGCCAGTCGCTCAAAAAACATCTTGCTTAAGCTCAGCTCTTAACAGAAGAAAAGCTGGACACTCGATAGGAGTTTCTTTCTTTTAAGTTTTTTAATTTATTTTGAGAGGGGGGCGGAGAGAGAGAGAGGAAGCATGAGCAGGAGAGGGACCGAGAGGAGAGAGAGAATCCCAAGCAGGCTCCCCACTGTCAGTGCTGGGAGTCCTATGTGGAACTGGAACTCACACACGGCGAGATCATAACCAGAGCTGAAATCAGATGTTAGCCAAGTGAGCCACCCAGGCACCCCTAAAATAGACATCTCTGAGGAAAAATGACACAGTATTCTAGTTTAAGAGGGCATTGAGTACCCCAATATAAAAGTGTGAAATAGCTCACAATCTTTTGAAAGCCCTCAAATAGTTGGTTAATAAACTACCTACTCTAGCAACAACAAAAGTCATTATAAACCTAAATAAATGACTTGCCTTAGAGAATATCTTTGGCAAGAGACCCTTTGTTTATTCCCACTGGATATAGATGAATCCAAAATCCCAAACTAATAGACGAGCAATATTAAGTTAATTAAACCAAGAGGCCATTAGACTGATGTGGTCCTAATGCCATGGCAGCTTTTGTAAGCAAACTCAAGTCTCAGCCTCAAGGTTAAGAAATCAAAATAAATAAGGACAAGGGCACCTGGGTGGCTCAGTCAGTTCAGCGTCTGACTCTTGGTTTTGGCTCAGGTCATGACCTCACAGTGGTGAGACTGAGTCCTGGGTCAGGCTATGCATTGAGCCTGCTTGGGATTCTCTCTCTCTCCCTCTGCCCCTCTCCCCTGCTTGTGCTCTCTCTCTCTCTCAAAAAAAAAAAAAATTCTTAAATGCTAAAGACAACCAACCACAATTAGCCAAGTGGGCTTTAAGCTTTAGTCAGTCTGTAATTTCCTTACTTTCCTTTTGCCTTTTCTCTGTAAAACCCTCTCACCATGCTCCTGTCAATGGAACTTTCCTAACCACTTCCAGTTTTATGCAGCCTGATTCAAACTGATTTTTCTTACATAGACTCTTGAAATTTTATTATGCCTCAGTTTATCTTTTAATAGTTCTGGTATCAGAAGAGGGAACCAAAGGAGAGCTTCCCCCACCCCAATGGCCCCCCAGGAGCAATGAGCAACCAGACAAAGGTAACTGCAGAGCCTCTGGAGCCCTGCTTTCTGGCTGCCTCTGGAGGTGATGTGAGTGGAGAATGGAGAACCAGATCTGAATGAGAGATGAGACTCAAGAGCTTAATTATTCAGGATTCTAAATAAGAGGAACCAACTCCAGTTAGTTAAGCAAAAAGGATATTGGGTAAGGGAGCAGGGCTTTATTATAGAGACATAAGAATATCTCACAGAACCCAGGAGCAGGAGCAACACTGGGTCTCTAGAAACACTGGAACCACAATCTTGAATTGAAGGTCAGGAATTAGGAGAGCACTCCATTTTGGATACTATCTCTGCTCCTCTCTGGACACTCGTTCCTTCTACTTGCTAGTTAATCCTGCTTTCTCTGTTATTGTTATCTGTGTGGTAGGCTGAAGCTGACTGGCCACATATGTAACACTTCTAGCCACTTTGAACTCCAATTCAACATCCCAGCAAAAAAGACTTTCCTCTAAGCTGAATCAAGGGTCTTGTCTTCCTTCAATTAACTGTGCCCAGGGGCAGGAGGTTTTCAAGGTAGACGTCCACTATAAGAATAGATTTGTGTAAGGTTTTGGAAAAATGTGTAGATCTGGAGGAAGAATTTAAGCTTTATATTGTAGGGAGGGAAAAAACAAGTAAAGGCAAAGATTTTCAAACCAAAGATTGAGACAATCATATTTCTTTTTTAGGAGAACTGGTGGAAGTTGAGTATGAGTAAAAGAGGTAATGGTCTAGTTTGCTTACTATTGTGTCTCCTGTACCAGGCATAGCTCCTGACACATAGGACACACTAAATAAATATTTCATAAGTAAATAGATAAAGAATGACTTAAGATTTCATCCTGAACAGCAATGGAGAATGGTGCCACTTTTTCAGATAGGGCAGACAGGGAAGTCTAGCAGGAGGTAGGTGTGGTGGTGGGAGGTGGTGTGATGGTTAATTTTATGTCAACATCTGGGGTATGGGACGCCCAGATCACTGGTAAACATCGGATCTGAGAGTGTCTGTGCCATGAGTGTGTCTCTGGAAGAGATCAGCATTTGATTCAGGAGCCTGAGTAAAAAAGATTTTCCCTCACTAATATGATTAGGGCCCGAATAGAACAAAAAGATGTTAAAAAGGTAAATTCCTTTACTTTGTTCTTCAACTGGAATGTACATTTTGGGCACTTCAGACTTAGGGCTTTACACCAGAGATATCCTTCCCCACCAAACACCCCTTCTCAGTTTGGACTTGGACTGAATTATACCACTGGCTTCCCTCATTCTCCAATTTGCAGACAGCAGATTGAGGGACTTCCTGGCCTCCATAACCACGAGCCAATTCTTACAATAAATCTTCGCTTGTGCATAGCTTGTACATAAATGTATCCTATTTATTCTGCTTCTCTGCCAAACCTTGACTAATACAGTTGGGTAGTAGACCAAATTCTCTTTGACCATGCGAAGTTTGAGTGGACATTAATAGATTTCCAGGTAGAGATCTCAATTAAACAATTAGATATTTAATTCTGGACCTCAGGGGTTAAATCTAGGCTGGCAATAAACATGAAAAAATAGAGGATTCCATGAAGATCAGTAATATTTAGTGACATCAGCTATTGTAGCAAATAAATCTATTCGGTTAAAAAAAACAAGTTTATGTTTCACTTCTATATAGTCCAATTGGGCATTCTTGATTATTGGTTATTCCTCCAAGCAATGATTTAGGAATTGATGTTCTTTCCATCCCGACGCTATTACCATCTTCTAGGGCCTTGATTCCTCTCTTAGATTGTGTGCAAACAAATGACTGATGTGAGGGAGAATGGAAGATTGTGTAGGATTTTTTTTTCAAAGTTTTATTAAAAAAATTTTAATGTTTTATTTATTTATTTTTGAGAAAGAGGGAGAGCACAGTGGGGGAGGGGCAGGGAGAGAGGGAGGCACAGAATCAGAAGCAGGCTCCAGGCTTTGAGCTGTCAACACAGACCCCGAAGTGGGGCTCGAACCCACAAACCGTGAGATCATGACCTGAGCCAAAGCCAAAGTCAGACACATAAGGGACTGAGCCACCCAGGAGCCCCTGTGTAGGAAGTTTTTAAGAGCCAGGCTTGGCAGTGACAGACATCACTGCCTCCTGTATTTTGGTAGCCTTTGCACAGCAAAGCGGCCTACCTACCTTCAAAGGAAACTGAGATTTGTAGTCTAGCTGTGTGCCTAGGAAACAGGGTTGGTGAACCTCTAGCCCATTTCTGCCAGAGTATAGCTGGTACTTGGAGTTCAAAATCACCTCAAAGTATATTAAAGAAAGAAGAGAGGGGTGCCTGGGTGGCTCAGTTGGTTAAGCGTCCGGCTTCGGCTCAGGTCATGATCTCACGGTTCATCAGTTCAAGCCCCACGTCAGGCTCTGTGCTGACAGCTAGCTCAGAGCCTGGAGCCTATTTCGGATTCTGTGTCTCCCTCTCTCTCTGCTCCTCCCCTGCTCACGCTGTCTCTGTCTCTCAAAAATAAATAAAAAACATTAAAAAAATAAAAAAAAGAAAGAAAGAAGAGAACACAGGACCAAGGCAGAGTTTGAGACACTCCAACATTTAAAGGCCTGGCAAAGGAGACTAAGGAATGCCAACAAGTTTGGGAGGAGTGGTATCATCTAGTCTAGAAGAGACACGTTAATTGGGGAACTAGTAATTAACTTTGCTAGACACTGTGACAGTTTTTTCTTTTTTATTCTTGAGGGCAGGTTTTATATAGAAAAAATATTCAGAGTTTTACTTTGATTTTTATAATCAGTATTTGGTTGATTGAAGTTAGAAATTTTAAAAACCTGTTCCTCTTTAGCAGCTTTAATTTCAGTGTATGTATCTTATTCTATTTATAAATCTAATAAATTTTAACAATCACTATGAGACTTTTTTGAAATTTTAATCTTATTTTACACACTTGATTAAATACTGTTAAACATTTTAAATAGCATTTACACATTTAATGGATTCTATTAATTTTAAGGCACTTCAATCATTTAACAAAAATTTTCAAGTACTGAAAATTAATTCTTATAAGACCAATAAATTTAATCTGTAATTATGGAGAATCTTAATTTCTTTTACATATTCCAGTAAAACTGCATATAAATATAGTAAGTAATTTCAATTTAAAACCCAAAAGGTGAACTCAATTACTCTATTATACAGATTACATTTAGAATTAAGTCTAAATGAATATCCCAAATCCTCTCAAATATCACACATCAGATTTTTGAAATACTAAATATGCCTAAATTTCTTATAATTAATGGGTCCAATTACCCATACATTTCTATGTTTAAATCTAAATATGCTTTTTCACAAAGGAAACGTAGCTGTCATCAAGAGTCTTCAAGGGTCCCCTCTTAGATGTTTGGAATTTGGAGTTACCTGAGATACTGACCAGGGATACTCACCTCTGTGCCCATGATCCCCTATTGTCAGCCCTATATCAAACCACTAATTGGTTGTGGAGATCTCAAAATCCATGTAGATTACATATTTGAATTTGGATTTTTCCTAATTCTTCTTTTCATAAGACTCTGCAACCCCATTCAGATGGTTATATCACTAAAATTAATTTTCTTTGGTTCTTATGCTATTTAAAATATCTCCTTACGTGTAAGTCTAAATACCCGTTATCTTGATAGAAACCTACACCTCTGTCATGTTTTTCCTATTTGTTTGGAACAGATGCCTTTATGGATCTAGATAATTCTTAGAGCTCTACAGTGTCCCAAGGTCCCACTGACAGAGAGTGGCAGGGTGGGAGGAGGGAGAGACAGAGAGATGGTGGGTCAGGGGTATAGGGAAAGAGAACTGATTACTGTCTTGGTAATTTTGAGAATACTGAACAACTTACCTATAATTACCTATGTGAGTAATTGAGATAGATTTATTGTTTTAAGTTTATGTATTTATTTTGAGAGAGAGAGAGAGAGAGAGAGCAAGAGCAGGGGTGGGGCAGAGAGAGAGAATTCCAAGCGGGCTCCACATTTAGTGCAGAGCCCAGTGAGGGGCTCGAACTCACAAACCACAAGATCATGACCTGAGTTGAAATCAAGTGTCAGTCGTTTAACTGAAACTGACTGAGCCACCTGGGCACCTCAACTGAGATAGATTTAAAATCAGCTATGTATGATTTTAAATCCATGACTGTGAAGAGACAAACTTGGAATATTTGTGTGTGGGAATGTTTGTGTCTTTTCAACAATATTTATTCTTCTTGTTTATTTTTCAATTAGGTAAATATCCTAAATTAATCTAAGATTCAGCATTTTGGAAGACAAATCTTTGCTAATTTGTTGTTTTGGTTATAATTTGGGCCTTTTAGCAACCTTTAGTTTTTAGAATGGCCATCTAGTTTGTTTTTAAAATGGTGGAGAGAACATTTAATATCTACCCTTCATCTACCCTTTCAACAGATTATGTATGTATGTATTTTGCTTTTTGTTTTTATTTTATTTTTTATTTTTAATTCCAGTATAATTAACATACAGCATTATATTAGTTTCAAGTGTACAATATAGTGATTCAGCAATTCCATACATCACTCAGTGCTCATCATGATAAATGTACTCTTAATCCCAATCACCTACTTCACCCATCCCCCACTAACATTCCCTCTGGTAACCACCAGCTTGTTTCCTATAATTAAGTCTGAGTTTTTTGTCTGTTTGTTTGTCTCCTTTTTTCGTAAAGTATTCCTTTTTTAATGTTTATTTATTTTTGAGAGAGAGAGAGAGAGAGACACAGAGAGAGAGAGAGGACAGAGAGAGAGAGAGAATCCCAAGCAGGCTCCGCACTGTCAGTGCAGAGCCTGACACAGGGCTCGAACCCACGAACCATGAGGTCGTGACCTGAGCAGAAACCAAGAGTCAGACTCTCAACCGACTGAGCCACCCAGGTGCCCCTGTCTCTTTTTTCCTTTGTTCCTTTGTTTTGTTTCTTAAATTCCACATATGAGTATGATCATATTGTATTTGTCTTTCTCTGACTGACTTACTTCACTTAGCATTATACCCTGTAGATATATCCATGTTGCTGCAAATGGCAAGATTTCATTCCTTTCTATGGCTGAGTAGTATCCCATTGTATATGTATTCAACCTCTTCTTTATCCTTTCATTAGCTGATGGACACTTAGGTGGCCTCCATATCTTGGCCCCATTTTAACAGAGTTTTTAAGTGTACAAAAACAGTATTGTCGTCGATACTGCACAATATTATCTATAGGTACAATTTTGTGCACCATATATCTAGAACTTTTTCATCTTGCATAACTGAAATTTTATAGCCTTGATTAGCAACTCCCTGGCAACCACTGTTCTATTCTTTGCTTCTTTGAGTTTGACTATTTTAGATATGATATAAGTGGAAACATGCAGCATTTTCCCTTCTGTGACTGGCTATTTCACTTAGCACAATGTTCATCAATGTTGTCACATGTTGCAGGATTTCCTTATTTTTCAAGGCTAAATAATATCCCACTATATGTATATACCACATTTCTTTTAACCCATTCATCAATTGGTGGACATTTAGGTTGTTTATACATCCTAGCTATTGTGACTAGAACTGCAATGAACATTGCAGTGCTAATATCTCTTTGATATACTGCTTTCAATTTTTCTGGATGAATACCCAGAAGTGGGATTGCTGGATTATATGATAGTTCTTTTTAAATTTTTGAAGAACCTCCATACTATTTTCCACAGTGGCTGCACCATTTTGCATTCCCACCAACAATGCACAAGAGTTCCAATTATTTAAAACAAAACAAAGATTTTAGCTTTAAGTTTCTAGTTTGATATAAACAATGTAGTATCTCTCCATTCCATATTCCTCCTCTCTCAATAATATTGTATTTTAATTGGATTTTTGGTTTCCTCTCCCACATATTCTGTCAAGAATGTTGAAGATCTTTCTTTACACACACGCTAACTCAATTCCCTTCAGTTTAGGTCTTAATATATTTCTCTCAGAATTTCCATTATAGACCTTCAAAACTGTGACCTTTCCAAAATTTTTCCCAATCAGCTTCATTCTTACCTTTATATTCCAAATGATTCTCAGTAAGTTTTCACTTTACTCCATACAAATCACACTTACCTTGCTTCTTATCGCTTAAAAATCGCTGACGTCTTCTGGTTATTCTGCTGTGAATGGAATAAAAAAGACCTTTCTACTTCATGTGTCCAGAAGAAGCTTTCTCCTTGTTCAAGTTATTGAAGGGCCACTCCTTCTTCTTAAAAGTTTATTTATGGCAAAAGTGTGGTGCTACTTTCCAGAACAAATTTCAGCTTGAATGCAAAGTATTAAATTTTTCTTTTAAAAATATTTATTTTGAGAGAGAAAGAGAGAGAGAGAGAGCGAGAGAGCGAGCGAGAGAGAGAGAGAGAGAGAGAGAATCCCAAGCAGGCTCTGCGCTGTCAGCACAGAGCCCAGTCTTGATCTCACAAACGATGAGACCATGACCTGAGCTGAAATGAAGAGTTTGACACTTAACCATGAGTCACCCAGGCGCCCAATATATTAAATTCTTATGTGAATCAGATACACATAGAAATCTTTGGTATGCCTAGAATAAAAATTGCATTTTCACACCCATTCTTTAAAAATATTATAAAGCTACTAAAAAAAAGTAAAGGATATAATCCATGTATTGATATGAAAATCTCCATTACTGAGTAAAACAAACAAATTAAAAAATTATAGGCATACATATATATAAATTCTTATAAAGCAAAAAAAGGCAGAATATTCCATTGAAGAAAACAGCTTCTCATTTTTTAAGGAAAACTACATTTGTAATATTTGAATAAAATGCGGGGGGGGGTTCTGTTAATTTTTATTTCTAAATAAAACTTGCTTAGGATTTAAAGAAAAACACATAGCAGTATAGGAAATAAGAAACTCAAGTACATCTTTTACCCTCCCCTCTCCCTTCGCTCACTGTTATCAGCCTTCAGAGGTAAATACTGTAAACATTTCGGTCCTAACCCTACCCTGACATTTTTCTACGCGTACACACAAAATACTTTAAGAAATACAAAATGAGATGATGCTCTGCCTTCATCTTTTGAAGGAAGGTTTTAATTACTGTACAGAAGCATACCTAGAAGTTCACAAGTCATAACTGCACAGCTTCAGGACGCTCAACTGCGGGTGTTGGCACTTTGTAAAATCCCAGGAAGCTGATTGGCTCAGAGTGAGCTAGCGCTGTAGGGCGGAGACACCGGAGCCCGGCGCAGAGGGAGCGTGCAGTAGCGGGGAGGCGCTCCCGGGCCCGGGACTCCTCCGTCCCGCCGCCAGGCTGCCGCGGGACCTCAGCGGAGGCGCAGGTCCCGGGAGGCCCCGCCGTCCGCTTCGAGATGTGGAACCCCCTTCACGAAGCCGACTCGACCTTTGCCGCTTGGCGCCGCCCGCGTTGGCTGTGCGTCGCGGCGCTGGCGCTGGCCGCCGGCCTCCTGATCGTCGGCTTCCTCTTCGGTAGGGGCGGGCTGGGCTCGCGCGCCGGAGCCTGCCGCGCAGCCCCGCCGTTCCCGGGACTCGAGCGCGGTCCGGCGGCTTGTTTCCCGCACCGGGGTGGGGGGAGGGGGATGCGCGCGGAAGCTGGGGCCGCTGGGTTGGGTTCTGGACAGCCCCCCAGGGTTAGGAGTGGAACGCAGGGCCCCAGAAACTGGACTTCAGCAGGTCCCACCCGCTCGAGCCCTGTGAGAAATGGGGACATCTAGGACGAGCGGCAGGTCTGCGGGGAGCAGTTGAACCAGGTCGTCCAGGGAGCTTTGCAGGAAAGGACTCTTACCTGTGTGGGGTCTCTATCTAGTCGTGTTGCGTCGGCTGCTTCAGGTTATACAGTAGGTAGACGTCAGGGCCTCGCTGCACGGGACTCCTTTCTCTCCTCAGACTTCAGTTCCTGCGCGTTACATAATTAGGGGGAACACTTGGGAGCTGGCTAGGACTGCCAGCGCTCTGAACAGATCTTCGCTGTAGGTCATCTGCGTTGTTCTCTGGGTACCGATTCGCAGACTTAACCCAACTTCCTTAAAAACTGGGGGCGGCACAGACCAGCTCAGACTCTTAAATTTTCATTTGACAGTTACTTCTTTGTGGCTTTGAATAATTCACCGAGTCTCTCTTAGCCTCCGTTTTCCAATCTTTATGATGAGGAGAATATCTGAAATTTATTCGGAATAGTAAATAATAGAGCACCTGAAGCCCCTAGCACAGTATTGGGGTGTTGGCACTTGTCTTTGTTCCTTCTTGGTGAGGAGATGCTTCTCGTTGGACGTTGGTGCACAGGGTCTAGCCTAATGTAGTTCACCCCTGCTCTGAATTCTGAATTCCCCTCTGGGACTCAGAAGACCAGGCATAGACCAGCTACCTTGACTCAACCCAGCACTCTTTTTGGCTTGCTGTGTGACCTTTGGGGTGGCTAAGCGACTTCTGAGCTGCTGTAACTAACTTATGGATGTTAGTAACCCCCCAGGGTTGTTGTGGGGTTTGCGTGAGATAGGTGCTTAATAATCAGGACACAGTTCAAATTGAGTTTCAATGGCCTCAGCTGTAAAAATGGGAAATAGACTTGGTAAGGCTGGCACGGGGATTAAAATCTGCCTCTCATGATGGCAATCTTATTCTTCCTACTGTTGCCCACAGCCCCTTCCTTGTACACTGCTCAGTGATTGACACCGATTAGGTTCTCTTTTTTTTTTTTTTTAACGTTTATTCATTTTTGAGAGACAGAGAGAGACAGAATGGGAGGGGAGAAGGGCAGAGAGAGAGGGAGACACAATCTGAAGCAGGCTCCAGGCTCTCAGCTGTCAGCACAGAGCCCCATGCGGGGCTCAAACTATCAAACTGTGAGATCGTGACCTGAGCCAAAGTTGGACACCTAACTGACTGAGCCACCCAGGCACCCCCGAAATAGGTGCTTTATTAGGACTTGTTAATTTTTTCCTAAGATTCTCTGCTCTCCACTCTCCCACAGGCCTCCCACCTCTTCATTTTGTTCATTTTTCAGCTCTCAGTTCAAGCACTTCATCTTCAATGAGTCCTTCCCTGATTCCACACTCTAACCCAAGTCCTTTTGTTTTATGTACCGGTGGAATTAAGTTTCCATTTGCTGCCAGCCATTTATTTCAGTATGTATATATGCGTGTGTGTGTGTATGTATATGATTTATAACTGGAAAGTTCCAAGAAAGCTGGATGGGTGATTTTGGTAGCCATTTTATGCCCATATCATATCATTTTTCCAAATAAACTCTGTAATGATGCCTCATTTCCCTTAGGTTAAAGCCAGCTGTAAGGGCTAATGGTTCTGCATGATGTGGCTACCCATTGTCTCTAGCGTATGTGTGTGAGCACTGGGCATCTGGCAAAGCCATTGGGTAAATTATAGTTTCCTTGTAGCTCTCTAAAGTCGAAGGTCTCCAGCCTGCTTCAACTGGAAACACAGAATCTCAATACATTTTGAGTTTGAGAAACAGAACAAATGACAAGTCTGAGTTTCCTTCACTGAAACAATTTATGTTCTTGAAATAGATTCATAATTAATTCATTATAAACATTTACTAAAAGCTTGTTCTCAGTCAGCAGAGGAGCAGTTACTGGAGGTAGAAGCTTTCAGGAGAAAGTAGGTAGATTTTTTTGCCTTAACCTTTAAGAGATCTTGTTTATGCCCTTTAGTTGAAACATATTTAATTTTAGTGGTCCTTTTCTTATAAAACATTTTTTAAAGAATAACAGCAATACTCGTCATTGAAATTGTATTCAAAAATATGTTGCATCTGATGTGTATTTTAAACGTGTTTGCATGATTATTTTCCAGTGGAAGTGGTCAAGAGAAATTAAACTTCAGAAGACTGGAAGTCCTTGATAATTTGTGTTACATATGATAGATATTATAGTGAGGAAAAATAGTTCCTGTCAATGAGCTCATGTCTCATTCCTATATTTGTATGTATTTTACAGGGTGGTTTATAAAATCCTCCAGTGAACCTACTAATGTTGTTCCACAGCATAATGTGAAGAAGGCATTTTTGGATGAATTGAAAGCTGAGAACATCAAGAGGTTCTTATAGTAAGCATATTTGATAGTTTATATGGATAATTTGTTGGAAAATTGTTATTCTGTTTAGAAGTATTGATCCAATATTTCATATACAGGAACTGACTTTTAAAAAAAGTTTTCTTTGTGGAAAACCTTGTATCATATTTCATCTAGAGTGGATTATACTTTAAGCTAAACTGTATCACAAGAGCCATTTTGGGGGAGGAGCCAGCAAACTCTATCTGTGAAGCACCAGTTCCTATTAGGCCAGTTGATCTCTATCCCAACTACTCAGCTTTGCTACGGTAGCAAAAAGAAGCCATTGAAAATACATAAACAAATAAGAATGGCAGTTTCAATAAAACTTTATTTATGGGCACTGTAATTTGAATGTCATATAATGGATAGGTCACAAGATACTCTTTTTTTTTTTTTATCTATTTAAAATGTAATAACCATTTTTAGCCTGTGGAGTGTACCGAAACAAGGAAGTTAACTGGATCTGGTCAGTTAACTGGAACATAGTGTGCTGACTCCTGTTTTAGAAGACATTATATTTTAGTCAAAAGACTACATTTGAATTTTGGACTTGGATATACTGAGTTTAAATTCCATCTTTGCCCATTGACAGTAAAATCACTAGGAGTGAATACTTTCCTGAGCTCTCATTTCCACATCTGTAAAGTGGGGACCATGGTAGTGTTGTGACAAAGATGAATTACAGAGTGTACATGTGACAGGGTTTGCAGACTAGCTCCCTAGTTCCTGAAATAGTTTTATCTGTAGTGTAGAGCAAAAGATGTAAATGAGTACATTTAAAGAGTATTTGCAAAGCAACTAAAAATAAAACACTTGTGTGGGATGATTGTATGCAATTGATTAGAATAGTTAGCTTTTTCCAAGTAAAATACTTGAAATCCCTATTAGTGATTGAAGGATTCCTTAGTGGATACAAGTTATAATTTTATATAAAGGGAAGTTACATATACACACATATATTTACGTGCACACACACATATATATAATAAGCATGAGTGTACACACATAATCCTACCAACACATATGTCTATTTTAATAACAATAGAATTAAAGCTATAAATAAACATTTGCCAGGGCACATTCCAGAAGGGCCATGTCAAGTGAGAGACCCTGAAGCTTAAATTTTGTGGAAATCCCTCCTCTGACTCTTGGACTGACTTCGCTATAATTATGTATAATAGATATGATAAAAGTGGAGGTCTGGCAAGAGGAGGTCTGGCAAGATACAATCTCCGTTCCTGGACCAGCTGCTGTCTGCGCTTCCTTCTTCCTTTCCTAACCTGTGACATAGACTGGCCAACAAAGAAGAGAAATGAATGCCTTAATTTCTCTTTCTGGACCCTGAATAAAATGGAAGCAGTGCTTAATTATTTTTCCATGACCCTGACCAAGCTCTTCTGTTTAGAACTCAAGGATTTTCACCATAAGCACAAAAGAAAGAGATTAAAGAGAACCCAACTCACCCCTCCAAGGACCAGAGAATTACCAGAAACCTCCTGGCCTCTCCAGATTTCCCATTTGCCATTCGACCATCAGAGGTTCTTTAAAGCCTCAGATCTTGCATCTTTTCCCCTTTGCTCTTCTACTAAAGATCACTACTTCCATGTTCTCTGCCTCTCAGTAGTTGCTGGGAGGATTAAAAGTAGGGGCTGTTTTTTCAGTCTCCCTTGGGATGTAGGGTTATCCCATTTCCCTTCTGTTTTGGAAACACCTGGTTGAGTTCTCTGGTCTGTTCACTATTTTGCACCTTTTTAGGGAAACTTTCCTTCCCTTCCCTGTTCTGAAAGACAAGATTATTTTAGAAAAGTGTTTTAGACCTCTGGGCTCAGAATTTCACTGATAATGCATTTGAGTACCAGTTCTACCTTTCACTAGCTGCCTTCAAATCGTCTAGCTCCTGGAAGTACTATACCACCATTTATAAACCAGATGCAATGTATTAAAACAGGAATACTAACAGCCCTCTATTAATTGAGATAATGTAATAATATGTGGAACTTTCCTAGCCAGACAGAGATTTGTGAACCTGTTTTTAAATACAAGCTGTTGGCTCTTGGGCATAGTTTGTAAATTATTATTTTCTAAGAAAACTTGATATTTTAGTCGGATCAACAAATTATTTGTAACACACCTCTTAATTGATTAACAAAAATTAAGAGCTGCAGTTTAATATCAGTTACCTCATTGAGCCACAGACCTTTGGGAAGTAGTGAAGGAGCAATATTCTCCCCATATACAGATAAGAAAATGAAGATTTAGCCAGGATTACACAAGTTTGTAGCAAAACCTCGAATACACCACCTGTAGGATTTTATGCCAGCTAATTTATCATTGGAATTGGATTTTTTCCCCACTCTTCATTAGGATCTGCTTTGCTCCAAATGAGTGAGTTCTAGCCATGATTGTAGCACAGTGTAGTATCCTAGTTGGTAATGACTAGTTGGTAATGACAAAACTGTTCCAAGGAATTTCACTCATAATAGCCAGGTCTGATAATAATCCATCTTACTCCCTCTCTCCCTCTTTCCTGGTGGTGGGGAGAACAGGTTCAAGACTCCCCATTGGCAACTGTTCTTTTTTCTTTAAAAAAGTTTTTTTTGTGTAAATTCTACCCGGCAACATGGAGCTCAAACTCACAATGCCAATATCAAGAGTCACATGCTTTACCAATGGAGCCAGCCAGGCACCCCATCTCTTACATGTAGGGACAGTTATCACTGTGACTTCAGGAAATATGTATAATCTGCATCCACCTACAACATGTTAGCTCTTTTTCTCTTTTCTCTGCAGGTATACTTGAAGGGATATATAGATACCTCAGCTGCCTCTTAAAATTGTGTTCTTTTTGTTACTACATTTTGCAAAGACACATTAGAAACTGTGTAAGAGGTTGTAAGGGAGCAAGAATGTCCTGTGCCCTTCAAGGTCCTTCTAGCAGGACTAAGAATCAAATTGACACAAACAAATTAACAGGAGAAAACCAAATGTAATAGCATATGTACAGAGAATCCACGCAGACATGGAAGTTCCAAAGACGGACAGAGGATTATACATATACAAGATTATACATACTAAGAAGGGGGCAGGGGTCTGAGACTTCAGGTGAATGCGCTTCACAGGGCGATGAGAAGAGCAGGTGTTTGGTAATAGATGTGTGCCCTGCCTATACAAAGGGGTCACTCAGATAAAATTTATCTCTACTAATAACCCTTATTTGGGGAAAGACCACCAGTTTTCGCTTTTCTGTGTTGTTAAGGGAGGAGCAAAAGTTTCTTTGGAGGCTATTGGGTCTTGATTGCCTTCAGCTCAGAATAATCTTCATGCCAAAGTGGCCCACCTTGGGGCAGCCCACCTTTGGCCCCTATGGTGTTAAGCCCTTGAATATTTTTTGAATAAGGATTTTGATACTATCTTTGTAAATACAATTTAGATTATTTTAACAGAATTATGAAAGTTAACAAAAACATCATTTTTTAAAAATTGAAAGTTATTCTTGGCAGTTGATTTTCCAAATCAAAAATTCAGATACACAGTAAAAGGAAGCATTTGAAGGTGAAATCATCATAACCATGTTGCCTATTTGTTAGTTTTTTAAAAACTCATAAGGATGGACATGTGTTGATTTTAGGAAAACCTACATATTCAGAACCAGAAGTTCATGATCTAGAAATAAATGTCTTTTTATGATGTGGGATGCATTGTCATATGGATTTTTTTTCTTTAAGTGGTTTAAGATGAAAATACCAATTTGCTGAATTTTTAGGGAAAGAACACATTGCCTGGAGGGAGAAATTTAAACAAAAAGCACCAGCATCTAGACATATTAAAGGAGAAAGTAGTAAACTCATGAGAGTATTTTTGGTGGCTAAGATTCCTACACAGTTTATTAATTAAAGATATTTCTGGTCAGGCTAATTATCATCATTGATTTTAAGTGTATTACTATGCCTGATGAATGGAGTACAAGAGATTCAGTCTGAGCTTGTGTAAATATGTTTGGATTATTCCTTAATGAAGACACTTTATACAGGTTGCTAATCAAAAGTTTTCTCACTTGGCTATAACTTTCAGTATTTAAAAATAAATGTGATTATCAGCCATTCTTGGCACATGACAGCTTGGTATTTTGTATGAAAATAATTTTTACCTCCCAAATACATTTTACACAGTGAAATAAAAAAATAATTCCATGGAAGTTCTAAGAAGCATGAGTGTTAAGTAACAAATGTGGTACGTTCCTCATCTACTATATGGGGACACGTCCAAAGGATTACACATAACAATTCTCTGCAAAGATCAGTTTCTCCAGTTTTTCGTGAACGAATAAAATTACAGCATCAAAACTTCAAAATACACTTTGAAAATCTATTTGATGCAATGATAGCACCACTTTGCTTTTTTAACGTATCACATTTCAAAGCAATTTTTAGATGTAAATCTGCCTTACTTGGTTGTTCATTTGGGATACCGGCTGACTAAACATTAATTTCTAACTGCTTTCAATTTTTGTTCACCAGTAATTTTACACGGATGCCACATTTAGCAGGAACAGAACAAAACTTTCAGCTTGCAAAGCAAATTCAATCCCAGTGGAAAGAATTTGGCCTGGATTCTGTTGAGTTAGCCCATTATGATGTCCTGTTGTCCTATCCAAATAAGACTCATCCCAACTACATCTCAATAATTGATGAAGACGGAAATGAGGTAAAAAAAAAAGAGAGAGAGAGAGAGGGAGGGAGAGATCAGAAACTACCCTCATCTCTATTCTTTTCAAATACCTTTTATGAAAGAACGGCACTATACCATCTCTAATTATTGATAGAAGTCAATATTATTGAAACTTGTGAATATTTTTAATAGCTCATTACCAGTGTCAGCTATTTTCCTATGATGTTTGAATTTAATATGATGTTGGAAAAATTATGAGAAATTAATGCTTGATGACAGTTGTATTTCTGGGTTTTAGTATTGCATACTAATATACACTATGATATATTAGTACTTCCAAGCAACTAAAAGAAACACATTTTTGATAGGTTCAGACTGTAAAAGAAGTAAGTTTGGGGATGTCAGGAAACTCAGGACACCCCGTGTGCAGTTTGAGCCATCAGGTTTTTATTAATACTTAATGATATGTCTCCTGTGATCATGTGTTCAGCTCTGTGCCCAGAAATTGGATGTGGCGTTTGAAGAAGAGAGTTTGGATGGCAAGTCTATAGAATGATATCTAAAGAATTTACAATCTTGTTTGCAAGTTAGGGTACATACTTGAGAAAGAGAAGATAATAGAAGTAATTGAGATATTTCTCATCATGATATATATTCAACATGAAAGCTCATAAAATAAAACTCGTACATTTAATCCTATTTAGCATACCTTAGTTTTAAAGCTACTGTATCTTAACTAAAATAGCCCCTTTTAATCTAGATAGTTTCCTTCAGCCCTTTTGTTAACTGGGCCTTCTAAATATGTCCAGCTTGATCAGTGAAGTGAAAATGTCATGTGATTTAAATATATAGATTTAAAAATTTTATTCATAACATGTTAGTTACCTTCTATCAGCTAATGAATCAGTCTTTTAATGGCTAATATGCTATTATGTTTTGTAGCCAGTCACATAATCTCATGCTAAATTTCCTAACATGATTTGAAACTTTCCATATTAGCTATTATTTTAAATTATACTAGTTAATGGTTTATCTTTTTAAAATATTAATCTATCTCAAAATTTAAAAAGTATTTTTTAAAAAGGTATGGTCCCATAACATTTGTTAAATAAGTGATGTCATATCTATAGTCGAGTACTAAGCAGCCTATAAAAGTATATTTAGGAAAATTGTTTAATGATGAAATAAAATATTGATTATGTTAAAAATACAAACAAATACTTAAACCTCTGTCTTGATCTGTCAGATTTGGGGATTATCTATATACAATGAGGAAAATAGCAAACTTGCAGTTCTTTTTTCCTTCTTTGCTCTTATTATTCCATTCCATTATTTGTTTTTGCTATTATAAGCATTTATTAAATTCGTCAAGCCTGTCACATAATATAAAGGTATCATGTAGAAATTTCATTTTGGAGAGTTTCTTGATGGTGTCAGCTCTCTCGTTGGATTCCTATACCGATTTCTACTGGGAAGTTTTCTCCACGCAGTCAATAAGCAATTCTTGGACCCAGGTTGGGTGTTCTATAATTCAACTCAATTCTGACACTTTACCTGGAGATAGTGTCAGATTCCACAGATAAGAATTCAGTCTTCTAAAAATGTCCCCTCCCTCCCTCATTCAGGATGCTAGTTGCAAGCTCAGGTTGTTACCTGTGTTTCTGACCTACTCCTGGCTATAGACTGGAAGTTCCAAAGCCTTCCTCCAACTCAGGATGCCAATTGTAAGTAGGTTGTTACCTGTGCTTCTGACAGATTGGCAGAAATCAGAGATTCCCATGATCCCCTCCTCAGGTTTGATTAATTTGCTAGAGTGAATCAACATTTATAAAAAGCATTTTACATTCTAGATTACTAAATTATTACAGAGGATGGTAAATAATATGAATCAATAGCCAGATGAAGAGATGCATAGGGCAAAGTTATGTGGGAAAGGCACACAGCTTCGGTGACTTCTCTAGGAGTGCCAGTCTCCCCACATTCCATGTGTTCGCCAGCCCAGAAGCTCTCTGAACCCTGTCTGTTGAATTTTTACCGGGGCTTCATTACATAGGCGTGATGATTAAATCTTGGCTATTGGTTGATTCAACTTCCAGGTCCTCTCCCTTCCCTGGTGGGAGGTGGGCAGTGGGACTGAAAGTTTCAAGGCTCCGATCACAAAGTTGGTTCTCCTGGCCACCAGCCCCCATCCTTAGGTGGGGTCAAAAAGTTACTTCGTTAACATAACAATAGACACCTTTGTTGCCCTCAGGAAATTCCTTTTAGGAGGGTTTTAAGAGCTCAGTGGCAGAAAAGGAATGAAAATTAAATACATATTTATTGTAAGTCACAGTATCATACTGCCTAAAGCTTCCTAATTTTTTAAAGGCTGTATCATTAGTTCATTTGCCTTTTTATTTTCATCCAAAGTATACCTGAACAAAGAGTCACGTACTTCTCCGAAGTGCCTTGCTTTCTCCCTATTTCCCTATCCTGACGCAATCGAGATTCAATCTTTGACACAAAATAAACCTTTAAAAATTTTTTTAAAGTTTTATTTGAGCCCAAGTTGAGACAGCTGCGCAGGATACACAATCTTACCAAAAGCTAAAGGAGCATTAGGGGGGAAAAGGAGGAGTAAAAATCATATAATAAGAAGGTAGAAGTGACTTAAATACTGTATATCAGTAAAAATTTAAAGGAAAAAACTGGTTAAAAACATAGTATGTCAGACTACATAAAATCAGCTGTGTACTAAGGAGTGACTTGAATGTAACATCACAGCAAGTTTGAAAGTAACAAAACTGAAAAAGATATACCAAGCAAATACTGACTTAAAAAAATTGTCTTATAGTCAATTTTAGGGCAAAGTCAAAAACCTTATTAAAAGATACATAAGTGTTTCAATTTGGTTTTATCTGTTAAAGAAAAAGATACAACAGGCCCCAAATGGAGTTAATTGTACTAAGCCCCACTTCAGCAAACCAAGATTTAATACCTAACCTAATGCAGTTTCAGCCGCTCCCAGTAATGTAACCTTTAACTAGTTAATTTGAAATTACCTGGTCAGCACTAATGAGGTAATCCACCTGATTGACCCCTTTTGTTCCCCAAAGGACAAGGTCATTAAGGAAAAATACATAAATAAATAATATAAGGAGTAAAAAAGAGAGGCATATCTCTAGATGTTGCACAAATTCAAAAAGATTAAAAAATACTAGGAAGTATGCCAATAATTCATGCTGAGATGGAACGGAAAAATGAAAAAAAACCATGAAAATTGACATAAGAATGTACCTTTAAAAATCCAAAGAGTTTTATAACATTAAAGAAATTAAATCTGTACTTCAAAAATTCCCACAACTCAAAGCATCAAGACCAACTGGTTTTCCTTTAAGTTTGAAAGATTAAAGATCATTTTTGTAAAGATCATTTAAATACAGTATAACACAACTTACTTAAGAGAATATTAAAAATTCAACTCATTTTTAAGGGAAGTATAATCTAGAATTTATAACCCAACAAGGACATTGCAAAAATACAGGCCAAATATGTAATAAATATATATATGGATAACATAATTATCATTATGAAAAAGAAAAACTTACTCATCTCGAAAGACATCCATGACAAACTCTTGGTAAACTTGGAAGTTAGTTGACATTACCTGATAAAGGTCACAGCAACTATCAAAATTAATAGCGAGACATTGAAACCTTCCCTTCAAGTTCAGCATATCTGTCACCACTTTTCAACATTGTACTTAAGGTCCCGGCCAGTGTGATGGAGCAAAGGGTAGTGGTAGACCAGGAGTGAACCTGGGCTGACATTGCCTTATACTAACTAGAGCACCAAATACCTGCCTCTCCTGAGGCAGACAGAATCTAAAATGAAGTCAAATCAACCACTACCCTCCAAAAATCCCCACATCCTCAAAACAGCCCATAATTTTTCTGTGATCCACATAGGATACAATCATCGGGCAAGATCATAAAAGAAACTGTAGTATAAAGTACAGTACAAATCCATCTAGAAACACAGTCATTACATCAGCAAGTCTTTCAGCCAACGGAGTATTCAAGTTGGTCTCACGCAATTTGCCTTTATGATAATCTTCAGTTTTACAGCATCACTGAACAAGTGGATTTTAGAACATGTTTATGAGTTATTCTAACAAGAGGAGACATTTTTTAAGGTCAAGGAAACAACTTTTTTGGGTGACTTTATCAAAAGTAGACTACATACCAGAGAGCATTTCTCTCTTTCCCAAATTCACTAATATAGCCTCAAATTTTGTATTATGAATGTAACCAAAATAATTTTGGTACACAAATCTCTATTTACCTTTTGTGACATAAAAAAAGGCAGTAATTGGGGTGTCTGGGTAGCTCAGTCGGTTGAGCATCCGGCTTCAGCTCAGGTCATGATCTCACGGTTAGTGGGTTCGAGCCCCGCGTCAGGCTCTGTGCTGACAGCTTGCTCAGAGCCTGGAGCTTGCTTCGGATTCTGTGTCTCCTCTCTCTGCCCCTCCCCTGTTTGCGCTCTCTCTCTCTCTGTCTCTCAATAATAAATAAATGTAAAAAAAATTTTTTAAGGCAGTATATAGTTCAATTTATATCATATGTTATCTCTACATAAACAAAGATAAAATAATGTGTCTGTATATTTAAAACATTTCTGGTAGAATCTATAGAACGCTAGTCTTATGTGTTGCCTGTGGAAGGAGGAACTTGTGTGTGTGTGTTGTGCGGGATAACAAAAGTTGACAGTTTACCACAGAGCTCTGCTCTGAATAGTCACAATAATTAAGCTACACTGGGAGATGGTGATGGTACAAAACCATTTGCAGGTGGGACAGAATGATGAGAACAGCTGAGCTGTCACAATGTCAATAGAGAACACCTGAATCTGAAACACAGGCACTATAGCATGTGATTTAAAGAAATAGAGGTAAATATAAAAAAAAATCAACTCATGGTTGTGATAAAATAAAGGGAATTTTCAGCTCTTCATAGTTGTAGGCCCTGTGCCTGGGCTCCCAGGGAAGCTATACTTTAACATTTATGAAAATCAAAATGACTTGGCAAAACCTTAAGGTATGGGCTTTATTTCTGCCCTGAGCACACACCGTACATCTGCTTCGATAAAAAAAAATAAAATAAACAAAAAATAAATAAATAACCAAAGAGAAACATTCCAGACATAAGGATAAGAAAACGAAAGAAACTTTCTTGGTTCCCAGAAAATTATTTTTTTAAATAAAAATTTAATAATAAATAAATAAATAATAAATAAATAATAAACTTTTTTTAATGTTTTTTATTTTTGAGAGAGAGACACAGAGTGCAAGCGGGGGGAGGGTCAGAGAGAGAGGAAGACAAAATCTGAAGCAGGCTCCAGGCTCTGAGCTTGCAGCACAGACCCCGATTACAGGGGGCTCAAACTCACAAACTCTGAGATCATGACCTGAGCCACCCAGACTGAACCATGGAGTGAGCCACCCAGGAGCCCCTAAGAGTTTCTTTTAGAGGCTTTGTTTTTGTTGAATGATATCCTTTAGAAGTTTTCTTTGTTTTCAGTGAATGTCTGTTGGCTCCAAACTTTCAATTTTTGGTAGAAAATGTGTCTTTCATTTCATCAGGAAGGTTGTTTCATGCATTATGCATCACATTATTGAGAGATCAGCCCAATCTAATTTTTTTAAACTTTAAATTTTTTTTATACAGTTTATTTTTTATTTTTGAGACAGAGAGACAGAGCATGAGTCGGGGAGGGGCAGAGAGAGAGGGAGACACAAAATCTGAAGCAGGCTCCAGGCTCGGAGCTGGCAGCACAGAACCTGATGCGGGGCTCGAACCCACAAACCGCGATATCATGACTAAGCCGAAGTCGGACGCTTAACCGACTGAGCCACCCAGGCGCCCCCCCAATCTAATTTTTTAGATTCAGTTTGGTTATCTTGTGTAATCTCTCTTTTGCAACTTTTAACATCAAGCACTATATCAAATATTACAATTTACCTATGATGGGTCTGGATGTAGATTATTTTTTAGTTAGCTTGGTCAGGATTCATTGGACAGCCTGAATCCTAGAGTTAATAATTTTTATCAGTTTGAAAATTCTTAATCATTGTCTATTCAAATTTAGCTCCTTCACATTCTTTCTATTCTCTTCTTTTACAAGTCCTCATATATAAATCCAACAGGTTTATCTCTAGTGTAACCTTAATCCTGAAGGATGCTGTATTTTGGAGACTCAGCTTTATGCAGGGGTCTCAAGTAAGACTCCCTTACTTGGACTATCTCTAGACTTTCTGTAAACATCCTGTGCCCCTCTTTTGGGATCCCAGCCTCCATTAGATCTGACCTTAGTGTAACCTCTCAGGATTCCTGCTTTCATGCCACTTTTTTGGCTTCTGAGTATTCCTTACTGCCCCCCCCCAAATTCAGTGATACACCTAAAAACATAATATTTTGTATTTAGTGCAGCGCTTTTAGTTCTGTGTGAATGTTGTCCAGTGTGTCTCGATACCATTAGATATAGATCTTCTCAAAATGTACTTTTTGTATTGAGGTGAATTTAGTATTTAATTTGTTACTAAATAATTATCTTAACATTGTTATAAGGGACTAAATTTATAATACAATGCTACTTTTTATTTGGCTGCTAACATTTTCCTCCTAAATAAAAACCTGGTGTTTTATAGGTCCTCTCTGGTCTATGGTTTATTCTTCTCATGAAATCCTTACAGCTTCTAGCACAGTGCTGGGTATTTGATTTGTATTTGCAAAATACTGAAGGGTTGATTAATCCTGTACTGAAAAAAAAGAATATACACATTTTTTCTTGTGTTTGACTTCTAGAAATCAAACTTTACCTGATTTACTTTTGATTATTGTATTTTGTTTTTCTAGATTTTTAACACATCATTATTTGAACCACCTCCTCCAGGATATGAAAATGTTTCAGACGTTGTGCCACCTTTTAATGCCTTCTCTCCGCAGGGAATGCCAGAGGTAAAGATGCAGTACGATGAAATAAAAATAACAAACAGAACCCCCTCATATATGCAGGCAACAATTAAACAGTTATAAGGAGATTTTTCATATAATCCAAATTTACCCCTTTTTTACAGTTAAGAAACTAGAATTTCTTTATAAGAAAAAAGGACTATTTATTAGTTTGTTGACAGTTTTTAAAGATAAGATTTACTACAATAAGATGCAGTAGTAAATGCATATTTATGTATGCATAAATGTATGCATGTACAATAAATGTACATTTATTGACTTTTGACAAATGCATATACTTATGTAATCCAATCCCCTTAGCACACAGAATATTACAGTCACTTCAGAAAGTACCTTTATGCCCTTTCTCAATCAATAGTACACACCCCCCCCAGTCAGTCATTTAAATTGTTTTTGCCACCATTGATTAGTTTTGCCTATTCTAAATATTCACCTAAATAGAATTGTACAGCATGTAATCATTTGTGTCCAATTTCTTTCACTAAGCATAAAGTCTGTGAGATTCCTGCATTTTAGCATTTAGCTCATTCTTTTTTATTCCCAAATAATTTCCATGGTATGAAAATACTACATTAATTACTACTGTTGCATGGTAGTGACTAGTTTTCAAAGAATTTGAATAAGAGTATTGTTACCATTTTCAAATGAGGATCCTGAATGTCCATTCTAGAAAATGTCGTGTGGTCTGCTCAATAAAACGGTATGCCTAAATATCATCTGAGATTCTGCAGTCAATCCCGATTCTTGTGTGGTATTTTGTTTTTTAGAAGGAAGCTAAGGAAGGTAAATTTGAAAGAGTTGAATATAATTTATTAATATATTTTTAAAAATGTTCTTTCTATTATAATATTTGACAGTAAGTAGATTCAATTTTGGATGTATTGGGTTGAGATGCCTAGGATGTATGATATATTTACGAGAAGTTGCTAATTGATATTGGGTATATTGAAATATCACTCAGTAGAAGGGTAAAGGTTGGCTATTATTGGAAACATCCTAAGTAAAAAATTTGCATTTAGAATTGAATATTTAAACATCTATCTTCACCAATCAATGAGAATTTATTACAAGAACATATGGATGATTTAATATCAGGCAACAGTGCTATATTTTTTAATAAGAGAGAAAAATACTCTTATTTTCAAATGTATTGGGTTTACTGGCTTACTTATAATTTAAAAACTTACACAAACTCTGAATCAAAGAATATTTTCTATTGATTCCATGAAATTTATTTCAAATGAAGTTTACATCTTAATGATATATTATTAGAAAAATTCTCTCTAAAATCTGGCACATAAATAGAATGCACACAATCATAATTATTTTATAGTTGACCTGAGATAGAAATGAGACATGTAACAGTTGGAAATGAAGAGATAGTGTATTTTATTTTATTATTGACTTTTTAATGTTTATTTATTTTTGAGAGAGACAGAGAGGTGGGGAAGGGCAGAGAGAGAGAGGGAGACATGGAATCTGAGGCAGGCTCCAGGCTCTGAGTTGTCAGCACAGAGCCCAACGTGGGGCTCGAACCCATGAACTGTAAGATCATGACCTGAGCTGAAGTCGGACACTTAACTGACTGAGCCACCCAGATGCCCCGAGATAGTATATTTTAGATCTCAGGTATCCTGAAGTCACTTAGACTAGTTCCTCAGGCTAAGGCGCCTTACCATCATGGACCCATGCATGATCTCTAATTTAATGTATTTTCTTTTCCTTTCTTCTTCCCTATTCTCAATCTCATTCCTTCCCCCTCCCCCCAGTGTATTTGTGTCCTTAGCAATGTACATAGTAGTCTTAAAGACACATGGCTTTATTTTGTGTTTGATGTATTTTAAATCTCCATAGGTAGCATTGTATTTTAGGTCTTACTTCATCTTTGACTATTTTCAGTCAATGTCCTTTAAAAAATCTATCCTGTTGCTCTATGTCAGGGCCGCTCATTATTGTTACTGTTGCTTACCATCCCATGATGTGTGCACGCCACATGTGACTTCTGCATTCTCTCAGTGGCCAACACTGCTTTACTTCTAAATCCTCCTGACCGTAGTGTTGCAGCAAGTAACCTCATACGTGTCCCTGTCTGGGCTTGCCAGGGTTTCTCTGTTTATGGCAAACCAGGTATGGGATTGCTGTTTTATAGGAGTATTTAATTTCCCAATGTCCAGACTGTGAGAGTTTATTGCTCACACTGACATCCTTTTATTTTTTTTTCATATTTTCATCAACACTTGAAATTATATAGCTTTATAATTTTTGCCCATCTAAGTGTTTTAATTTATTTTAATTCATATTTCTCTGATTACCAATGAGGTTGCTCATCTCTATACATATTTATTTATTAGCTGTTCTGGTTTTTATTCTGTGCAGTGACTAAATATAGACTAAGGATAGCCCTCTCCCTTTCCTGTTGAATTTTCAACCTTTTTCTTATTGAATTTAAATGTTTCTTAAATATTTTAATTATTTATTCCATATTGGTTTAAATATTATAAATATCTTCTAATTTTTCACCCATTTCTTCATGCTATCTAAGCTGCTCTTTATTGAAAAGATATCTTTAATTTTGATATTGCCCAGTTGCTCTCCTTATGTTTTCATTTTGGGTTTTCTTTATTAATTCTCCTCATTATTTATAGTTTTATATCTGTATAACCAGAATATACAGACAATACTAACATATCATTATTAAAAAATAGCATTAATATTATCAGATTAGAGTTAAATACATATGGACAAATAGTATATAATAACAGGAAATATAACAAATAATTTTAATTTTAAATAGCCATAAAATATAAAATACACTTTAGAAGTCTTCAATGAGTGTGAAGTAGTTGAAGAACACTGAAATTTATTGAGCAATGAAAATACTATGTGTAAAGAAACAGATTATGGGGGTACCTACATGGCCCAGAGGGTTAAGCCTTCTACTTTGGCTCAGGTCATTGTCTCGCAATTTGTGAGTTTGAGCCCCGCATCGGGCTCTGTGCTGACAGCTCAGAGCCTGGAACCTGCTTCAGATTCTGTGTCTCCTTCTCTGCCCCTCCCTCATTCACGGTTTCTCTCTCTCTCTCTCTTTCTCTCCTTCTCTCTCTAACATAAACTTTTAAAAAAAGAAACATTGTGTTTCTAGATAAAAGGAGTGTTGTAAGGAGGAAATTATACCCGCATTAGTTTGTGGGCTTAATGTATAATCAGTTAAAATCCCCAAATACTTTTTGGACTCTGACAGAATTATTTTACTATAAGAGTCATAGAGGTTATTAACTCATTTCTTTCAAGTAGACTTAAATGCTTGTAGATTAATGGAAAGCTAGAATCCCCTGATTCCGCATGAGATTCTTGTTTGTGTTCAAATATTAGATGAGTTTGCTGGCTGGTGTGCTTCACTGGGTCACCTGTAACTCAGCCAGTCCAGTGTTAGTTCTTTTTAAAATTATATATGTCTGTACATGTGCTTAAGATATTTCACTGTAAGTTATCTTCGGATCTACATCTCAATTCTCTGGAGTGTGAGGTAATGGGCTCTGCTTTAGGCTATTCAAAATGAGGAATTCGACAATGTCTAATAAAAATATAATCTAGGGGTGTCTGGGTGGCTCAGTCAGTTAAGCATCCAACTCTTGGTTTCGGCTCAGGTCATGATCTCGGGCCTTTCTGGGTTCATGCCCTGTATCAGGCTCTCTGCTGGCCATGCATGGCCTGCTTGGGATTCTCTCTCTCTCCCTCTCTCTCTACCCTTCTCCCACTCCCACTGTCTCTGTCTCTCTCAAAATAAACTTTAAAAAAATATGTAATCTAATTTTTGGTTTTCAAACTTCAGCATGTATCACAATAATCCAGAAGGCTTGTAAAACATAATAGGTTCTAGTTCCCACCCCCCTGAGTTTTGGTAGGTCTTCATAGTTTTCAATAAGACCCTGAGTCTTGATTCTGTGGGTTTAAGAACCATGCTTTGGGAGCCACTGGCCTTTCCTCCCAGTTCTGTTTCAACTAACAAGAACAGGAAGATGGAAACTTGAAGGGGACGGAAAATTCTTGGCTGACAATGCAAGATTGTATTTATTCCCAGTCATAGAACAATGGTACAGTGTAAACTTTACAAGGTCATTGTCTGAAAACAAAGCTTTTTTCTAACTAACAGTGACAGCTTGCATTTGTGAAGTGCCCAGAGGACATATCTATCACACTTGTGTTCATTTTCAAAATGTCCTGTCATTTTTAAACTAATATCTTCCCCAATCCGTCCTCCATCATAATTTGTTTTGTGAGGATTACAGATTTATCAAATGATAGCCACGATTTATAGACATTTAAGGAAGTAGTCTCCCCAAAGTTAATGATATTAAATAGAGATACATTTCAAGTAGGACACTGACCCTAAAACAGAATTCACTGAAATCAAATTGGTTACTATCTCTATAGTCACAGAATGAAAGCTAGCTCCAGAGAAGGCTAACAATTAGAAATGAACCATATGGTGCTATCATTAATAGTGCATTAATATTGCATTGTCTGAAGAAGAAATATAAGAACTAAAAATAATCCCTTTACTGGAGCAAAGATTCAGATGTCACCTCAGTAGACTTCCCTCTTTTTATTTAAAATTGCACCCACTCAAGTACTAGTTACCGTTTGCCTTTTCTACTTAAACTTTGAAAACTTTTTCAACAGCACTTATCACTTTTTAATATATAATTTACTTAGTTTCTAATTTATTATTATCTTTTTGCTTTTCACATAAATGTAAGTTCCTCCAAGGGCAGGGACTTACTGTATCCCTATTTTTTTTCATGTTTATTTATTTTTGAGAGAGAGAGAGAGAACAAGTGGGAGAGGAACAGAGAGAAAGGGAGACACAGAATCCAAAGCAGGCTCCAGGCTCTGAGTTGTGTCAGCACAGAGCCCAATGCGAGACTCGAACCCACGAACTGTGAGAGCATGACCTGAGCCAAAGTCAGACGCTTAACCAACTGAGCCACCCAGGCGCACCGCTTTATAACTTTTTTAATTAATTTACTTATTTTTGAGAGAGACAGAGAGAGAACAAGCAGTGGAGATGCAGAGAGAGAGGGAGAGAGAGAATCCTAAGCAGGCCCCACACCGCTAGCGTTGCTAAGTGAAGAGCCTGAACCCTGGCTCGAACCCAGGAACCATGAACCATGACCTAAGCCAAAATCAAGAGTCAGTTGCTTAACCAACTGAGCCACCCAGGTGCCCCAACAAATGACCTTCTTAATACCCATCAACCATGTAGCCCATCTTCCACCAGTCTCTTTCCATCAACCCTCAGTTTGTTCTCTATGGTTAAGAGTCTCTTGTGGTTTATTTCCCTCTCTCCTTTTCCCCTCCTCCCCTGCCCCTTCCCATATGTTCATCTGTTTTGTTTCTTAACAAATACTAGTATGTATTTCACATACTAGTAAAAGCATACATATATATATTCTTAAGGGAAGTTGAGCTGTGATCAAGAAAAGACTTGCAAGCATTCCCAGATTCTAGGTCACAGAAACGGAAGTGGAATTTAGCACACTAAATATTCATTAAGAAGTGTTCTCTTGGGATCAATATCTGTGTCTCGGAGGGAAAGGAACCCAGAGGGAGCAGAAGGAGCAGTCACCCTCAGTGCCAGCTCTGGGACAGCGTCGGCTGGAGTTAGCATAGCCCTTCAGAACTATCGTGGATTGGACTAAGATATCCAAGTCTTTATACCCCCACACTGATCAGTCACTGAATGTGTGACATCCTAAGGAAGGGTATCACCTTGAGCAGGGGGGCTGTCTGTACCTGAGGCAATTCCTGAAGAGGCTTGAGAACTGAAGGTTGTCTGCTGAGAGCCTTCCTTGCAGCTGGAGCAAGAATGTCTTCACTGAAGAGGAATCTGGGCAGCAAATCCCAGTGTCCAGGACAAATATATTTTACTTTAGAGTAAACTTATTTGGGGAAAGGGGGACAAAACTGAGGTTTAAGGAGAAAAAGAATAACAAAATTCTGACTGAAGAGTGCATTCCTATAGTTTTCAAGTGGATGATGTTGAATAATAAATCACTGTAGGGTGTATAGTCCTTTGGATACATACAAAAATTGATGTAAAATTGCTTCTAAAAATGTTAATACTTGTAATATGCTGGCAATTGCATTTGTTATAGCAACTTAAAGGTATCATAAGCAATTTCAGATGTCATGTAAATGTATGAGAGAGTACGTTGCTTTCCAAAATTAATTTAGGGAGTAGGTGAGAAAAAAATGAAGAACACTGATCTAATCTCACAGGTCATTTTGCAAATGAGAATATTGAGACTTAGAGATGTTATAAGACTTGCACACAGTCATACTAATAATATGAAACCAGACCCATAAAGCCATTAAAAATTACCTGACCTTTCTTATTTACCTGGTTGTAAATAGAGAGCCATTGTAGAGAGCATTAAGCTAGTATTTGTGAATGTAATTCTGAAAGAATAAAGCTCTTGTCAAGTTTCTTAACCTAGGGAGCCTGGACCCTTCAAATTGCATGTGGCAATATGTATATTCGTATACATTTGGCAGGGGGAACGCTTCTATAATGTTATAGCCACTATAGAGGAGATGTATGAACAAACCTTACTGTTAAGTTCATATGTCTCTAACCCAGCCAGTTGACTTAATTCAGGTTCTTCTTGGGTGAATCTCTTATGTGAAGCGCATGCTTTTCTGACCCTATTGCACGCTCTTCTATCTTCCCTCATTCAAAGATGTGAAACCGTCTTCATGCATGGAAATCTCCTTGCATTAAACCTTACTTGTACTAAATCATTCCTGATCTCAACAGGGTGATCTAGTGTATGTTAACTATGCCCGGATTGAAGACTTCTTTAAACTAGAGAGGGACATGAAAATCAATTGCTCTGGGAAGATTGTGATTGCCAGATATGGGAAAATTTTCAGAGGAAATAAGGTAAAAGTCATTTCTTTTTCCTTGTCCTGAAATATAAAAAATTATGTCGTATCATACACGTGTAGAAACACATCCTTAAAACTATCTGAGGACCCTGATCCTTTCATATTCTATAACATGCCCACCTTATGGGAAGGACACATGTACTAGCTTATAGAAAGGAATTTTAAATTGGGTCATTGGAGTTTGGGCAAGTGAGGAAGTTCAGAGAGAACAGAGCAGATGTTTACATATTTACAAATTATGCCTGTGATCGACAAAGAACCATGCATGGGAATTTTTGTTACCATCGTATCTTTGTTTTAAGTATTATGTTTGAAAATATTTACCAAATTAAATTTTAATAGGAATTGTTATTATAGGTAATCAGAGAAACCAACTTATACATAGCAGTTTTTAAGAATTACTATCACTTTGATCTGTAAATTTTTTTCTTCTTTTGTGAGAAATTAAATTTCAAAAATATTCCCTTCCAGCCTTAAAAGAGAAATCTGGCTTGTGGGGTCAACTTGCTTCCTGTGCTTCTAGACTAGTGCAAGAAAACAGCAAGTACTCACTCTCACTATTACAGGCATTTCCCAAAGCTGCTGCTGTGGGGGCTGATCTAGGCCTAGAAATGTATTTTTAGAACTTAAAGTAGGAAAAAGCAAAAGCCAGTTCTCTGTGAGATGTCCTTTGTTGTACGTCTAATGATAAAAGGTTCAAAATAAAGTTTAAGTGTAATTTCAGAAAAGCCAATATTATCAAATCTGGAACAACCAACCTGAAATAAGAAAGACATTGTGCTTTCCAGGTTAAAAATGCCCAGCTGGCAGGGGCCAAAGGAGTCATTCTGTACTCAGATCCTGCTGATTACTTTGCTCCTGGGGTGAAGCCCTATCCAGATGGTTGGAATCTACCTGGTGGTGGTGTCCAGCGTGGAAATATCTTAAATCTTAATGGTGTAGGGGACCCTCTCACACCTGGTTACCCAGCAAATGGTGAGTGATCAGGCCTTTATCATCACAGGAAACTTAAAAACATGTTTAAGTGATTTTATCAAAGGATTTCCAGACAAAGTATGTCTTTTTAAAATTCTCTGTGCATCAAAGAATTAAGTTAAAGAGTTTCAGACTCTGAAAATTATTGCCTTAGGTCCTGATCTCTTATTTGGAACGCTTAGGCCAGATGGGTTTTGGAATTCAGACATTTTCTGATATTTAAAAGTAATATCATGCATATACCATTTATTGCATAACACCCAGAAGGCTGGAGTGGAATCCAGGAAACAGACATATAAATAACTTTGCAGCAAAATATATGAATAGTCATCCTAAGCAGAGTTAAATAATAAATGATAAAAAATAAATAATATAAATAGCCACATGTCCGCTCAAATTAGAGTCGGCTGTCAAATGAGTTTGCATCAGATCAGGTTTGATACCAAGTAAATTCCTTCCAAATTTATGGTTTTTACAGTTTTTGGATTTCCTAGTTGTGGATAAGGGATAGCAGAAAAGAAGTTTTACAAATCCCCAAAATGGCACATTTAAAATATAGAGTCCAGAAAATGCTTATTACATCTTTGCTATGTAAACACAAGAGTGGTCACTTTCTGCAAGTGTTTTCTGAATGACAGCTCTTACACATATTCATGACCCTATAAGCTTCCTCGTACAATTGTCCGTACTTGACAAGAAAAAAGTGAGACAAGAGGGCAGACTGCCCTTGATCACCACAGCACTAGTGAGGGTTGGGATCTATTTCCGGCAGTCTGGCTGGTGTAAGGCTGACATGCCTCCCTGTAAGACTGTAGATCCTTACCAAAGGGAGCCAATTCATTTTGAATGTACTCAGCTATTTGTTGGCATTTACCAAACTCTGTGATCATTTAGTCTGTGTGATTTAAAACAAACTAAGGTGTATAACTTGGATAAAATAGGTCGCTCAAGTATCTGTGGCATTTTCATATTTATTCTTCATCTGGTTTTTCTTTCAAATTGTGGACTCCTTTAAAGCTTGTGTATTTGGGCTTTAAGAATCTTCTTGAAATGTAGTAATCGGTCATAGATTTTTTTTTAAACAATACATGTTATCCTATAATAGAACCACATAAATATACCTGAACTTCATTTACTTCTGCTTTTTATTCCCAAGTTTAAAAAAAAGTCAACTTCTCTTAATTTCTGTTTTACAAAGCTAAAGTTATGAACATAAAATGAACTTAACTGAAATATTTCTGTTGATTATCTTTAAATTAAAATGATAGTATTTTAGGGGGGGAAATGTTATCCCTATGGGGCTTGTATTTATTGAATTTCCTTTTGTGCCCTATTCTTTTTTTTTCTTTCCCTTTAAGTTTTACTTTTTATTCTGGAATAGTTCTAAAATACACAAACATAGAGATAATTAACAACATTTTGTCAATCTTGTTATCCTGCCTTTTTTATTGTTAGGAAAATTTTTAAATAAATCCCACATAACATACCATTATGTCACTTTACTCATAAAATGAATATGCTTTTGCAATCACCTACAATTCTTAGATAATCTAAAAATTTGGAGAAAAAATGGAAAAATATCTCCTATTTTTTTAATCTGAAGAAATGACAGAAGGTTTTTATTTTGAAGTAGAGCTTATATGTAATAAAATACACAGATCTTAAGAATTGAGTTCAATGAAAAATTTAAATTGCATATATATATATATATATATATATATATATACACTGAAAATAAGATATAGGACATTCTCATGACTCCAGAAAGTTCTCTTGTGCTCCTTTCTGGTCAACCACCTTCTGGTATCTCTTACCATTGATTAGTTTGCCTGGTTTTGAACTTCATATACAAGGACTCAGTGTATATTCTTTTGTAGCTTGCTGCTTTTATGCAGTATAGTGATTTGAGATCTCTCTGTATTATTGTGTGTCTTAGTAATTTGTTCTTTTAATTGCTGAGTAGAATTCTATTGTGTGACTATGCTATAGATTATTTATTCATGCTGCTGTTGACAGACATCTGCACTGTGTCCTGTGTTTAGCTGCCCAAATTCAGCTCCTGTGAAAAATTTTGTGCAGGTCTTTTTTGTGGACATATATTTTCCTCCTTCCTGGGTAAATACCTAGAAGTAATTGTTGTGTCATAGTGCACAATTCTGTTTAATCTTACTTTTCCAAAGAGTGATCCAAAGTGACTATGATTTTACAGGCTTGCACGGAATATATGAGAGCTTCAGTTAGGGAGTATGCTCCACATACTCACTAACATTTGAAATTGTCTTTTTATTCTAACAGTTCTAGTAGATGCAATATAAAAATGCATTTAATGGGATTTACAGAAAAACTTTTGAAAGGGACTGATGTACTAAAGCAGGTCCACCTTTTTTCAGAATATGCTTATAGACGTGGAATTACAGAAGCTGTTGGTCTTCCAAGTATTCCTGTTCATCCAGTTGGATACTACGATGCACAGAAGTTCCTGGAGTAAGTGTGTAAGAAACAGACGGCTCTTTGGATAATTTTCTTTATGGGCAGTCTTCGACTATTGGCAATATTAACATCTGAATATTTCTCCACTATTCAGAAATACTGAAATTCTCTTAGATGGTGGAACCTACAATTTTACCACTATTTTAAAGAATAGTGGTTATTTTCTGGAATTTACTTTATATAGTGGTATCTGGTGTGTTACAGTCATGAGAATGACTTTCAGTTTCCAGCTGCAGGGGGCATGACTGATCAATGGCTCCAGCGACTGTGCTTTGAAATCCATCTCCCTGTTTATGTCAAGGCCATGCTTCCTACTGGTGCTCCCAGTCAGTGACTAGTTACAGCAGGGACACTAAAACAGGCCCATTACTGGGAGGCACAAGACTCTTCTCATGGGAGACTTTGGCTCAGGATTCCATGACAGGCTCGCCCAACTAGACACTGCCACCCATGACCCTTTTCTTCCTTCCTTTTCTCCTTTACCTCATATGAGACCTGCCTTGCAGTCTATTGGCTTTTTCAGCCTTCCCTCACACCCTTCCTATTTCTCTCGCAGGGTTTTCCTCTAATAAATCTCTTACTCATCTAATCCTCTGTATTGTCTAGTACTTGGATAACTTGGAATAACACACTGTGAGAGCAATCCCATGTTATTTTCATCTCTTTTCCTCTTCCCTCTCTATTTTCCTGACATGGGAACCCTCTCCCTTTTCCTGCCCTTCTGTCTCCCATGTGCATGTCCCTTGTCCAGCATCCTTCAGGAGGGAGAGGACATGACTTCTCTGAAAGTAGAATTGTGAGAAAAGCATATGGCCAGTTAGTACCTTTTCTTAATTGAGTTTAAAGCATTCTTAATCATTTTATTCTAGTCTCTATAAGAAAACTTTTTATGACCTAATACAATGCCCTCCTTTTTTACAGTTGAGGAGGTTGATATTCAGAGAAGTGGAAGGATCTCTCCCATTTAAGGGCAGATTAAGGAATAGCACCCTTGTCTCTTTTACTTATATGCTCTTAGCTTTTACCACGTGGGTTAGAATTCAGGACCCAGACACAACTTTTGAGGGCTCAATGGACAGTACATTTGTCTAAACATATTTATAAATCAAGTCAAATATTTGTGATATTTAAATGACGAAAGCGATTGTAACATTACATGTAATATTGGAAAAATGTCAATAACACTAATCTTCAATAATTGGTAAGTAGTCAAATACATCACTGGCTGTGGTAGTGCATAGAACCATTAAAATATAGGTTGTACAAGAATATTTAATGTTATGGAAACATGCTTATGCTATACTACTAAGTGAAAATTGTAGATTTATCTATGTATCTAGGTATCTATGGAAATATCTATATATAGATATGCAGATATATAAAGACAGAATAATCTCAATTATCTTAGTTTTTAAAAAGTAAACCTGTATTATTGTTGTAATTAGAAAACTAATGCATGGAAGGAAAGATCATATGGAATTGATTTGAAGTGTATTTAACCATGTTTACCATTTGGCTGCTCTGATTAAGTAGGTCAGCGCCAGCTAGGTCCTAAATATGTATTAGAATTACTTGATCAGGAAAATAACCACAAATGCAGTTTATCTCTAATACATTTAAGTCAACTTCTCTAAGCCATCCTGTAAAGACAATCACCATTAAAAACATAATTTCTATTGAAAAGTGGATTTTGCATTAAAAACACCATAACTTAAAAGAGCTTTGGTAACACAATCTACTTGGAAGTATATGATCTTTATATATTAAAAGCAATAAGACAACTCCTATTTCATCTTTCATACTTTCTAAGATCTGAAACCTTCTATATGATTGCCATTTAGTCTTATAATTTTTTTTCAAAGAATATATCATTTGTTTATGAATTTCACTGTAAAAATGTACTCCTGCTGCACACATTGCAGGGAAATGCTAGTTGTCCCTGATAGTCAATTCTCAGATGTGCACAAATGGTTACCCATTTAGCATTATGTATTAATTAGAAAAGAATTGGTGACATCATAAAATGAAAGTTCTTAACAAATATGTGTGAAGACAAGAAGAGATATAAAATCATATAATGGCCCAAGAATGCTGTGAATTTCAATAAAAAGTTGATAAGATGTGAGGTGCCTGGGTGGCTCAGTCACTTAAGTGTCTGACTTTTGGTCTCAGCTCAAGTCTTGATTTCACAGTCATGAGTTCAAGCCCTGTATTGGGCTCCATGCTGAGTGTGAAACCTACTTTAAAGAAAGAAAAGGCTGATGAGATGTGAGTTATAGTAAAGCAAAACCACATTATTTGGGTGAGAGGAAAAAAGGACGTGTGTTATTTTTCTATTCTTCTTTACATCTCTATTAAAGGGAATGTGATTATATGGGTTTCATTTGCCTCCCTGAGTAATTACTAGGATTATGATAGCAACACCAACAATAATAATGACTAATAATAATAATAGCATCTATCATGCTCTTATTTGTTAATTTTGCTGATCTTTTCAAAGAATCAACTTTTGGTGTCATGGATTTTCTCTGTTTTTTCCTCTATTCTCTACTTAATTATTTTTGTTATGGTCTTCATTGTTTCCTTTCTTATGCTCAATCTGAGTTTAGTTTGCTTGTCAGTGTCCAGTTTTTTAAGGTGGAAGACTAGTTTATTGATTGATGTCTATCTCCTTTTTAAATGTAGATGTTTACAGCTATACTTTTCCTCCAAGTGCTGCTTTAGCTGTATCCCATAGGTTTGGATATGCCGTGTCTGCATTTTCATCCATCATTAAATATTTCCTAATTATTCTTGGGATTTTTTCTTTCACCTATTGGGTATTTAGGAGTCAGTTGTTTGATTTCCATATATTTGCATATTTCCCAAATTTCCATCTTTTATTGATTGTTAAATTCTTTCCATTGTGGTTGTAATAAAACAGACTGTATAATTAATAAAAGGGTTGCATGACTTCAGCCATTTAAGTTTATTTAAACTGATTTTATTGCCTAATATATAGTCTATCCTGAAAAAGTGTTCCATATGTGCTTGAGAAGAACATGTATTCAGCTGTTGTCAGATAGCATGTTCCAGGTATGCCACATGACATTTCTGGCTTGCCAGCTTCTTCAGCTCCAAGTCTGGATAGATAAGCCAAAAAAGAAACTGAGGAACTCACCACTTTGTTTTTTTTTTTATACTCTGAAGTCCCAGCCTAGCCTTTGAGAGCCTAATGTTTGTGTTCTATACTCTTATGATCTAAAGAATTTAGTTGTACTTAACTGGAAGAATAGGGTAAAGTACATCTCCATCTTTCCAGAAGCAAAGTCTTACTTCTTTTCAAGCTTCTGTCATGGTGCCTTGATCATCTTATACCCCAGCCAAACAATCACTGTGCTTTACACTTGCTCTATACTTTTCTGCATCTGTACCTCTTTATGTCATACTTAGTACCTAGAATGCTCTCCATGTCATCGTCCCATGCATATATCTTCACTCATCCTTTAAAATTCAGATAAGTAAAACTTCTAAAAAGTTGTTCATGATCTCATAAGCTAAATCAAGCTGTGTTTTGTGTATATTCTTTAGAACTTTCTCTACCATTTTTCTTGCTTTGCTTTAAATTATTGTTGACTTATATGTATCTTCTTCTGACTAACTTCTGACCAAACTTTTTGGTGGAATGACTATGTCACATACATATTTGTGTTCCTTATAACACAAATGTCTTGAGTATAACACAATGTCTTGAACATTCACACAGTTCAAAAGTCAAAGGGGTATACAAGAAGAGGTTTCCATCTAACCCATTTCTACTTCAAGAGCAATTAGTGTTGTTAACTTACAGTATCTAATTATAGAAATATTTTATATATAATCAAGCATAGGTATATTTTTCTTTGCTTGTGCTCTGCAACTTTTTTTTAATGATTATTTTTTGGGGGGAAGGGTCAGAGAGAGGGAGACAGAGGATCTGAAGTGGGCTTTGTGCTAATAGCAGAAAGCCTGATGCAGAGCTCTAACTCATGAACTAGGAGATCATGACATGAGCCAAAGTCAGACACTTAACAGACTGAGCCACTCAGGCACCCCAGTGCTCTACAACTTTTTTTACATACTTAGTACTCTGCTGTTTTGACTGATTATGCTTTCTACTAATGTAAAATGCCCCTTCATATTACTTGATTCTATTTATGTGAAATTTTGATATAAAAAGATAAATTTTATAGTATATTACTTGAAATTATGTTTATTAGCCAAACTCGTCAATGAGATGGGGAGAAGAATGAGTAAGCATTTACTCCCTGATAGAGCATTTTAAAACAGAATGGAATTAGTCACATTTCCTCAAATAGGTAGGCAGGGAACAGCACCTGTGTGTAGGCACAGAACAAAGCAGGGAGCTGTAAAGCTTTCTCCTTTGCAAAGCCTAGGGTGCATGAAGTTCTATGATGACAGATAAAGTCATAAAAGATAGATTGATATTTTCCACGCTCTTCATTTTCAGTTGAACCACATTCTTCTATTTGCCACAACTTAGCAAAGGTACATTTGGTTTCTATGCCCAATCCAAGAATAAGCCTTAAAAGAATAAAGGCAGATATGTTGAAATAAAATCACAAGAACTCCTTCATTCCATAAACACTATCATATTACCTTTCTCAGTCACCTCCTGAGAAATAACCAGGGCTATTGGCATGTACTGGCTAGTCTGCTTGAATCTTTCTACCCTTAATTTTTTTTAATGTTTATTTATTTTTGAGAGAGAGAGGGAGAGACAGAATGTGAGAGGAAGAGAGGCAGAGAGAGAGAGGGAGACACAGAATCCAAAGCAGGCTCCAGGCTCTGAGCTGTTAGCACAGACTCTGATGCAGGGCTCAAACGCATGAACTGTGAGAACATGACCTGAGCTGAAGTCAGACTTAACCAACTGAACCACCCAGGTGCCCCTCTACTTAAAAAAAAAAAAAAAAAAAAATTGCAGGAAGCTTTTAGGGACTGTTGATTGAAGCAAAATCATTTGCTCTTCTTCACTCCCCAGTTGATGTGAGTGAAAGTACCTTGTAAAAGATGACCATGTCCTATTTGGGGATATATTTATCAGTAAGAGAAATAACAAAATGGAAAATCCCAGAATTTGACGTCAGAGCTCTTTTCTCACAGCATGCCCTGTAGGCACTTTAAACTGGCTTTCTATTAGAAACTGGGAACCAAGAGTCTGGATTCTTCCCAAATGTTTGACCCTCAGCTATACCACTTACCAGCTGCATGACCTCAAGCAAGTTGCCTATCTCCCTAAGCCTCACGCTCTCTTATTTGAAGTGGGAGGAATAGTAGACTCTACCTCCCAAGAGCCCTAGTAAGGTTTAACTGGCATATCCCTGACTCTTGAAGCTATCATGAGCCACTGGCACTCAAGAAGGCAAGCTCACCGACATTTTAACTGATAGCTCCAAAGTTTTTCTTCAGCTAATAATACGTTTTGTGTTCAACAGGAAAATGGGCGGATCAGCACCACCAGACAGTAACTGGAAAGGAAGCCTCCAAGTGCCCTACAATGTTGGCCCTGGCTTTATTGGAAACTTTTCTACACAGTTAAGAGACTATTTTTGTTGTAACTCTTTCAGGCAAGGAAAAGTTTAAAAAAAAAAAAAAACCCAAAAACACAGAGGATGAATTGAAAGGTAAAATATATCTGGTACCAACAGGAAACAAAACCACAGGCTGTAGAGGGGAATACACTCACATCGTTAGAATTGGACAGCTGGACAATGTAATTCTTGCATGTGTATATATAGAAATCTTTAAAATGATGTAAGAGTTAAAAAGTTGTGGGTGGCAAAGTGTTAACCAGTATTTTCAGAATGCATCCTTTATTTTTGCATTAGAAAAGTCAAGATGCATGTCCATTCTAACAATAAAGTGACCAGAATATACAACGTGATCGGAACTCTCAGAGGAGCAGTGGAACCAGGTAAATTAATCATTTGCTCACCAAATATTGATCCAACAATTCTTCTGGGCCGGGTACTGCTCTGAGCTCTGGGAATGCAAGGTGAACAAAGTGAAGCACTTCTTGGTCCTAATGGAACTTACATGGACACAAAATATATAAATATGAGGTAATTTTGTATTGTGATACATGTTTGAAGAAAAGTAAATGTGGGGCTAGGTTGGTTAAATGCTGAGGTTAGTAAATGTTAAGCTGTGCTTACTTCAGTTAAAGGATCCAGGGAGAAAAGTCAGGGAGGGATCATTTTGAGGTCTTTTCTCTGGGTTTTCTGGATTTGTTTACCACACAGTTTGCTTGGGGGAAATATCTTCATAACTACAAACATCTATGCGAAGGATAACACTCTTAGAAAATTAAGGTAACCTTGAATTAATGAATCCTTTACATAGTCTTATTTTCCGTTGAAGTTAATGAGATGTATAGACACATGATTTCCACAAAATTTCAAATATCCTACAGATTAATATATTTTGTAAGTAGTCTTATTTCATTGTATTTCAATTCCTTAGGGATTATGGTAATACATTTCTTACTAACAGGCATACAGTTAAATCACATATTTTTCATAGAAGCAGCCAATGCTTTCTTTAAGGGATAAAGAATATTGGTATACTTCCAGAGTGTACTAAATAATATATAACTGGCAATTTGTTGAATCTTACTGAGTACCTGTTTTGTGCAAGCTCTGTATTAGGCCTGGGAATGGAGGGAAAAAAATGAAGACATAAGCCAGGGACGAGGAGCCATACATTCAAGCATGGTAAATGTTTTGTCAGATATGGTAGGATTGCTCTGGGAGTTGGATAGTGGGAGCAGTTCTCTCCCCTGTGGAAGCTAGGAAAGGGTCATAGAGGGGGAAATTGTTGCTCTGTGTCTTGAAAACTGAACAGGAGGGGCGCCTGGGTGGCTCAGTCGGTTAAGCGTCTGGCTTCGGCTCAGGTCATGATCTCACGGTTCGTGGGTTCGAGCCCCGCGTCGGGCTCTGTGCTGACAGCTCAGAGCCTGGAGCCTGTCTTCAGATTCTGTGTCTCCCTCTCTCTCTCACCCTCCCCTGCTCGTACTGTCTCTCTCTGTCTCTCAAAAATAAATAAAAAAAAAAAAAAGAAAACTGAACAGGAGTAGGAAATGGAGAACGTACTATGTGGCCACTGTGTTCTCTTACTCTGAAAATACTGGAAGCAAAGTGTTAAGTAGCTAAGAGAAGAGTGACAGAGAATTATAAAAAGAGATGTATAGAATAATTCCATACTTATTATTACTTATATATATTTTTCAGTTTGTTTTGAGAGAGAGGGAGAGAGAGAGCACTTGCAAGTGAGTGGGGGAGGGGCAGAAAGAGAGACAGACAGAGAGAGAGAGAGAGAGAGAGAGAGAGAGAGAGAGAGAGAGAGAATCCCAAGCAGGCTCCACACCATCAGTGCACAACCTGATGCAGGTCTTGAACTCATGAACCATGAGATCATGACCTGTGCTGAAATCAAGAGTTGGACACTTAACCAACTGAGCCCCCCAGGTGCCCCATCACTTATGTGTTTATGATTGCTCTCATACATTGAAGTGTACCTTTGCTTGTACCATCAATTTTCTATATCCATCAAAATCAGACCAAAATAGTATATTCACACAAGTCTTCAGAAACCTTGCTATCTTTCTTTGAGTCATGAGTGCTCTTGACTCATTTGCAATTTGCTCTGTTATTGACTTGGAATGACAAATAATTTTGCAATGATGCTTCCTAGACAGATATGTCATTCTTGGAGGTCACCGTGACTCATGGGTGTTTGGTGGTATCGACCCTCAGAGTGGAGCAGCTGTTGTTCATGAAATCGTGAGGAGTTTTGGAACACTGAAAAAAGAAGGTAATATAAACAGAAAGTGAAAAGATCAACCAGTCTGAATCTCAGTTTGGTCTGTAAAGTGTGTAAAATTACCACCTTCTCATAGGTCTGTGAGAAGGATCCGCTGACAGGATACATGCAAACATCAAGAGCTTAGTAATACCTAGTAGCATAGAACAGCTTTCAATAACTAGTGGCCACATTAGTCATGTGGGTTAGATAATTATACTGTTTACTTATTTATATAATAATGTTTACATTATTGACATTTATAAAATTATAATCTGAAATGAGGGAATTATACTGTTAGGGGTCACTCTTGACAACAAGGACGGCGGAGACCAGTTTTTTCACAGGAGAAGACAAACCAGAATTAGGTCCTGGCCAACGTGTCCTGATGAGAGAACTGTGAGCAGACGTTCCTTGGGCCTTTCTAGCCTCACACAACAGGTCAAGGGCACCAAGTGAGGGAGGGGATTGAAGCTCTTCCGAGAAGTACTGGCCTCTCTTCCTAATAGTATTTTCAGAAGTTTGATGTTTGCATTCCCACATCCTCAGCCTTGGTGTGCTCTCCTAAAACCTAAGTTTACACTCCTAGCACCATTGCTTTAATCCTTTTAGAATCTTCATATGAAAACAAAGATAACATTTAGTGCAAATGGTTGCTTTTTAAAATAAATCACACAGTGGGAGCAGAAAGTCCACTCTGTTTACTGACCCTGTGAACAAGGGTGTGGGGGCTGCAAATGTGACCCATGTTTTTTAGCAGCAATAACAACCAACGGCAAAAATATATTAAGTTTGCACGATACTTGTTTTCTTAGAAAAAATGCTTTCACATATTCTTTGTTTTGAAGTCCTAACAACCAGGGAGAAATTTACTTAGTTATTTCTGTTTTCATTTCACAAATAAGCTAACCAAGCTTTACAGAAATGAGTGAGTCACCCATGGTTGTATAGCTAGTGTGTAGCAGAGTCAGAGAGCCCAGGTTTAAACTCAAATTTCTGGCTACCAGCCCACAAAACCATATCTGTCTTTAAAACAAAATGTAAAGGGGCTGTATCCTTTTTTTTCACAAAGGTTTTTTATATTTTAAAAACACAGAATTATGAAGACCTAAGTTTACATAGCCCATGAATTAGTGTTTAGCATTAGCACAAAAAATTTCATGATTTTGCAGTAAGATTCCCTATGATAATTACAAAACTCGCAGTGACAGTGATAGAGTGTGCCAAGAGAATGCAATGACGAGGAATAATAATTCATAGGATATGTGAATACTATTATTAACAAACTGACAAGAATAAAACACTGGACTCAGCTGTAGGGATCCACATTCTTAATAAGCACAAATGAACTATTTACAGAAATAATGACAGTTTTGGAACACATACGAAGTGCTGTGTTTATAAACATGACTCCATTTAATCTTCCTAACAATCAAGTAGTATCTTCATCTTTACTTTGCTATTTCTGGTGAGCAGATGAAGAAGGGGAAGCTGAGGAAGCTTGCATAACTTCCCCTCAGTCATACTGCTAGTAGGTGAAAGAACCAGGATTTGAAATATGATCTATCTTTAACTCCAGGGTCAGTGTTTATCACTCCAAGCCATATTACCTCCTTGCTGAGTTATGCCGAATTATTGCAACAGCCAGAATGGTATTGCTAATTGAGCTTCTGTTGACTAATTCTGGCAAAGAATGGAGTGAAATCACACAACCAGCTGACATTGAACAACTGCATGTGTAATGCCAGAATGTGGAAGAGTTGTAAGGAATTTTCTGTCCGTTCGATCTGCTCTCAGAACACAGACCACATCTAGCATTTTCTTCTTTCACTCCAGGCAGCTGCAGAGCACAGATGGCTGCCTGCGTGTATCCAATCATTATAAACTGATTAGAATATTATGACCTAACAGAATTTTTGGTATGTCTACATTTCCCCCCTTTTCAGTGCAAATGTGCTCGTTTGTACTCACAAATCAGCTTTAATGTCTCACAAGGAAATGATATAAGTAAAAATTCTCACCATGGTTCACTTTTCCTAAACAACCAATGGAGTTTTAGTGTTAATTTGCTGTTGAGTTTTACAATGTCTTGGACGTATGATGCATTTTCCTGGCATTTATGTGTATACCTATATATTTTAGGATGGAGACCTAGAAGAACAATTTTGTTTGCAAGCTGGGATGCAGAAGAATTTGGTCTTCTTGGTTCTACTGAGTGGGCAGAGGTTAGTTGATAATTTGCTACAATATAAATTTTCATAACAAAGCAGTTAGGACTTAATTGTCAAGTATGTAAAAATAACAAGTGAATTCAGTGAGAACATATTCAAACTTTTTTTCCCCAGAAAATCTGAAACAACATATCCTTGTCCAAAGAGAAAAATCTCTTTATCATTAAAGAATGTTTTGTTTGAACTTTTTTAAAACAATTTTCTTTAATGTTTATTTATTTTTGAGAGAGAGATAGAGCACAAGCTGGGGAGGGGCAGAGAGAGAGGGGAATACAGAATCGGAAGCAGGCTCCAGGCTCTGAGCTGTCAGCACAGAGCCTGATGCGAGGCTCGAACCCACAAACTATGAGATCATGACCTGAGCTGAAGTCAGATGCTTAACTGACTGAGCCACCCAGGCACCCCTTGTTTGAACTTTTAAAGCTACTTAATGTCATTCGTCAAAATAATTTAATCATCATTTTCTGGGAGTGTGATAGTAAATAAGTAAATTCACTAGAAACTAAATATCAAAATAAGACATCACACTTCTATTACCCTTTGCAAATTAACTACTAAAGCTAACCACATTAAAATACCCCCTTGAATTTATACAAGGGTATATTTTAAGGTATACTTAAAATATATAAAAATTAAAATAAAATAAAAATTAAAAATTTTTTAAAAAATAAAAAAATAAATTTATTTAAAAATAAAAAAAATTAAAATAAAATAAAAAAAAATAAAATAAAAAAAATAAAAATAAAAAAAAGGTATACTTTTCACATTTATGTTCCTTATATCTTAATGATGGACTCTAAATTAAATCATGCTAAAAATGAGGTAGAAAGTCTCACTGCAGAATATTTGACAGGCCCCTTTAAAAGTAAATTTACTTTTATGCAGAAGATGTTATATACAAACCAAATGGTAATCACAAATCAGAAACCAGTAACAGATAATCAAACAATAGAGGAAGGAATCCAAGTATACCACTAAAGAAAGCCAACTAACCATGAGAGAAGAGAGCAAAGAAAGGAAAATACAGAGGAAAACTACAAAAAGAGCCATAAAACAAGTAACAAGACGGCAATAAGTTACATCCCTATCAATAATTACTTTGAATGTAAATGGACTAAACACTCCAATCTAAAAACATAGGGTGATGGAATGGATTAAAAAACAAGACCCATCTACACGCTGCCTACAAGAGACTTATTTTAGACCTAAAGACATATGCAGATCAAAGGTGAAGGATAGAGAAACATTTATGCAAATGGATATGAAAAGATATCTGGGGTAGCGATACTTACAGTAGACACAGTAGACTTTAAAACAAAGACTGTAATAAGAGACAAAGAAGTACTCTATATAATCATAAAAGATACAGTTATAAGAAGATATAACAATTGTAAATATTTATGTGCCCAACATGGAAGCACCCAAATACATAAAACAGTTAATAACAAACATAAAGGATATGTTAGTATCCTGATAGTAATACAATACTCGTAGGGAACACCCCATTCATGTCAGTGGATAGATAATCCAAACAGAAAATCAAAAAGGAAACAGGGTCTTTGAATGACACATTGGACCAGATGGATCTAACAGATATATTCAGAACATTCTATTCTAAAACAGCAGAATACACATTCTTTTCAAGTGTACATGGAACATTCTCTAGAATAGATCATATATTAGGAACATTCTCTAGAATAGATCATATATTAGGCCACAAAACAAGCCTCAACAAATTCCAAAAGATCAAAGTCATACCATGCATCTTCTCTGACCACAATGCTATAAAACTAGAAATTGACCACAAAAAAAAAAAATCTGGAAAGAGCACAAAACATGGAGGTTAAACAACATGTCACTAAACAATGAATGGGTCAGCCAATAAATCAAAGAAGAAACAAAAAAAACACATGGAGACAAATGACAATGAAAATGCAATGGTCCAAAATCCTTGGGATGTAGCAAAAGCTATTCTAAGAGGGAAGTTTATAGCACTACAGGCCTAAAGCAAGAAGCAAGAAAATTCTCAAACAACCTAACCTTACATGTAAAGGAGCTAGAAAAAAGAAGAACAAACAAGAACAAACAAAATCCAAAATCAGTAGAAGGAAGGGAATAATAAAGATTAGAGCAAAAATAAACAAAATAGAAACTAAAAAAATAATAGAACAGATCAATGAAACCACCAGCTAGTTCTTTGAAAAGATCAATAAAGTTGGTAAACCTTTAGTTAGGCTCATCAAAAAAAGGGGGGGACTCAAACAAAATCAGAAATGAAAAAGGAGAAATAACAACCAGCACCACAGAAATACACAAGATTATGAGAGGATATTATGAAAAATTATATGTGCCAACAAATTGGACAATCTAGAAGAAATGGATAAATTCTTATATAATTTACCAAAATTTATACAGGAAGAAATAGAAAATTTGAACAAGATTAATTACCAGCAATTAAATTGAATCATTAATCAAAATATTCCCAACAAACCAAAGTGCAGGACCAGATGGCTTTACAAGTGAATTCTACAAAAAATTTTTTAAAAATACCTATTCTTTTCAAAGTAATCCAAAAATAGAAGACGAGAGAAAGTTTCCAAATTTGTTGTATGAGGCCAACATTAATCTGATACATAGACTAGATAAAGACACTATACAAAAAGAGAACTACAGGCCAATATCTCTAATGAACATAGCTAACAAAATGTTAGCTAACTGAATCCAACAACACATTTAAAAAATCATTCACCCTGATTAAGTGGGTTTTATTCCTGTGTAGTATAATATTTGCAAACCAATCAACATAATACATCATATCACCAAGAGAACGGATAAAAAACATTATTTCAACAGATGCTGAAAAGCATTTGACAAAATACAACACCCATTCATGATGAAAACCCTCAACAAAGTAGGTTTAGAGGGAACAAACCTCAACATAATAAAGTCCATATATGAAAATCCACAGCTGACATCATACTCAATAGTGAAAAACTGAGACCTTTTTTCACCTAAGGTCAGGAACAAAACAAGGAGGTCTCACCACTTTTATTCAACATGGTAATGGAAGTCCTAGCCACAGGAGTTGGAAGAGAGAAAGGAATCAAAGGCATCCAAATTCATAAGGAAGAAGCAAAACTTTCACTAATTGCAGATTACATGATCTTATATATAGGAAACGCTAAATTCCACCCCCCCCCAAAAAAAACCCTACTAGGACTTATAAGTAAATTCAGTAATGATGCAGGAAACAAAATCAGTATACAGAAATCCACTGCATTTATATGCATGAATAATGAAGCAGAAAGAGAAATTAAGAAAACAATCCCATTTACAATTGTACCAAGAATAATAAAATGCCTAGCAATAAACTTAACCACAGAGATGAAAGACCTATACTCTGAAAACCATAAAACATTGGTTAATGAAATTAAGGATGACACAAACAAATGGAAATATATTCCACGCTCATAGATTGGGAGAATAAATATTGTTAAAATGTCCATACTACCCAAAGCAATCTACTGGTTGAATGCAGTTCCTATCCATATACCAACACGTTTTTCACAGAACTAGAACAAACAATCCTAAAATTTGTATGATACCACAAAAGGCCCCAAATGGCCAAAACAATCTTGAAAAAGAAAAACAAAGCTGAAGCTATCAAAATTCTAGATTTTAAGTTATACTGCAAAGCTGTAGTAATCCAAACAGTATGGTACTGGCACAAAAGTAGACACATAGATCAGTAGAATAGAATAGAATGCTCAGAAATAAACCCACAATAACATGTTCAATTTATTAATCTTTGACAAGGAAGGAAAGAATATGCAGTGGAAAAAAGACAGTCTCTTCAACAAGTGATATTGGAAACACTGGACAGAAGCATGTAAAAGAATGAAACTGGACCTCTTTTTTTACATCATACACAAAAATAAACTCAAAGTAGATTAAAGACCTAAATGTGAGACTTGAAACCATAAAAATCCTAAAAGAGAGCACAGGCAATACTTTCTATTACATTGGCCATAGCAACATTGTTCTACATATGCCTCCTGAGGCAAAGGGAACAAAAGCAAAAATAAACTATTGAGATTACATAAAAATAAAAACCTTCTGAACAGCAAAGGAAACCATGAATGATACTGTAAGACACCTTACTGAATGGGAGAAGATATTTGCAAATGACTGATCTGAAAGGATTAGTATCCAAAATATATAAAGAACTGGTACAACTCAACACACAAAAAAAACAAGTAATCTGATTTAAAAAAATAAGTAGAAGAAGACATGAACAATCATTCTCCCAAGAAGATATATAGATGGCCAACAGACACATGAAAAGATGTTCAACATCACTTATCATCAGGGACATGGAAATCAAAACCATGAAGTATCACCTCACACCTGATAGAATGGCTAAAATCAAAAGTGTTGTCCAGATGTGGAGAAACAAGAACCTCAGGCACTGTTGGTGGGAGTGTAAACTGGCGCAGCCACTGTGGAAAACAGTATGGAGGTTCCTCAAAAAATTGAAAATAGAACTACCCTATGATCCAGTAATTCCACTACTGGGTAGTTACCCAAAGAATACAAAAAACACTAATTCAAAAAGATTAATGCACCCTATATTTATAGTAGCATTATTTACAATAGCCAAATTATAGAAGCAGCCCAAGTGTCCATTAATAGATGAATGGATAAACAAGATGTGGTATACACACACACACACACACATATGTAAGTATATGTAATGGAATATTATTGAGCCATAAAAAAGAATGAAATCCTGCCATTTGCAACAACATGGTTGGATCCAGAGAATATAATGCTAAGTGAAATAAATCAGTCTGAGAAAGACAAATACCATATGATTTCACTCATGTAAAATTTAAGAAACAAAACAAGCAAAGAGGGGGGAGAGAGAGAGGGAGAGAGAGAGAGAGAGAGACCAAGAAACATACTTAACTGTAGTGAACAAACTGATGGCTACCAGAGGGGAGGTGGGTGAGGGGGTGGGTGAGATAGGTGAAGGGGATTTAAAAGTACACTTATCATGATGAGCACTGAATAATGCATAGAATGGTGAATCACTATATTGTACACCTGAAACTAATATAACACTGTATGTTAACTATACTGGATTATAAATGTTAAATAATTTTACTTGCATACATTGTTGGCTTTGTGGAATAGAAGCATTAGCTATAAACATATGCAAATTTAAAGCTTATCTCATTTACTTCCAATCATGCTGTAAAACGTATTTGGCTTCTATTATATACTCCAGGAATTAGGAGAAGCCCTGTAAACTTCAATTTTCTTTGGGCGGCGGAGGGGGGTGGGGGGAGTAGTGTTTCTAAAGATAGGAAAGATTTAGGGTGGCATCAGGAGGAGCCTAAATATTTTGAGGTTTATTTATCTCCTTCAATTATTTTCCACACCTACAGTTGCAAAACTTTTCCACTTTCTTTCTTACTGTGAAGACGCTTAGGAAATTGCATGTTTTGGAGATTCAAATCCACTTAATAGCTCAAAAAAACTTTGCACTTATTGTCAGCATTTTAAAGTTGTGCGATGATCAGTCTTGACCAGTAGGTGGTGCTATCCTACAGGAGAACTTCATGCTTCCCAGTACAGACCAGAAACCTCACATAGTTTTAATCCATAAATTTGAGATTGTTCATTCCCTGAGAATTGAGCAATAATCTCTACTTAAATTTAAAAAAAAAAATCATGAGGGAGCCTGGGTGGCTCAGTCGGTTAAGCATCAGACTTCGACTCAGGTCATGATCTCACAGATGGTGAGTTCAAGCCCCACATCAGGCTCTGTGCTGACAGCTCAGAGCCTGGAGCCTGCTTCAGATTCTGTCTCCTTCTCTCTGCCCCTCCCCCACTCACTCTCTGTCTCTCTCTCTCCTTCGAAAATAAATAAACATTAAAAAAATCATGGGAAAATTTCCATTGACAGAGTTTCTTAGGTCATTCATGTTTGCTAAAAGAATTTCTTAAAGGATAAACTATGATATGATTAAGCAATCAACTCCTTTTCTATTTACTATAGTAAGAAGATGGACAGGTTCATCTTAAATTTTAGTCTTAAAAATGTTTTTCCTGATATTTATTAGCAATAATCTTTACTTAAATTCTTTTAAGCATACTTGCTTTGAGAATCTTACATATCAATTTTGTGGTCAGCTTAATTCAGAAATCTGTACACAGCAAATGTAGAGATGCATTATTTTAGGGGGAGCTTATGGTATATATTTTTGCTTTTCTTTCTTTCTTATTGTAGGAGAATTCCAGACTCCTTCAAGAGCGTGGCGTGGCCTATATTAATGCTGATTCTTCTATAGAAGGTGAATATCATTGGTCTCATAGGAAAAGATGTGATCATGGTAGTAGCAGCCATTTAGTTAATAAATTACACACTAATAAGGAAGGCAAATCCATTACATGTGTTTAGGGACTTCATTGCTGGTGTGTCTGGCTGCTGCCCTTGCTGAGCAGCTGTGAGACCTAGAGTGCTCATTTGGGAAAGCAGTCCTCCCTGATTTGCTTCACCTGGCAGATTGCCTTGTCTGTGCTAGGGATTGTAAGTACCTGTTAAATGAATAAACAAATCATAGAACAGAAGATTTCAGGTTAAATGAATAAGTAAATCATAGAACTAAAGATTTCTGTGATTTTAGAATGTGGTAGCAAAAAGGCATAATGTAAGTATAATCCTAGTTTTATAATATCATGTGAATATATTTTGTAAGAAATACTGATGTCCATGTATATTTTTTCTTAAATATTTTTTCTCCAATTGAAGAAATAGTTATTGACCCCTTCTCTATGCAATGTATTTTCCAGTATTTCAAAGGAATCAGAAGTTAGTAAGGAAAAGTCTTGCACTTGGGAGTTTGTGGCTCAGTACGAATAATGGAATAAATTAGTGTAGGATTCTAATGTATGCAAGTACTATAAAAAAGCTATAATCAGCCTTGTCTGGGAATTCAGAGGAGAGAAAAGTAGCAAGTTCAAGGAAGGCTTGAGAAATGAGATAGACACTTGAGACCAGCCTTTAAGAAAGGATTTGTTTATGATAAGCAGAGATTCAATCGAAAGGACATTCACAGATCTATTTCCAAGATCAAGCAGCCCATTGTCACTACCTTCCACACTACTTTATCCTTCTGTTCTTGACCTCATGCAACTTCCCAGCCATTGCAGTTGCTGTTCTCTGGACTAGGATGGCTCTTCTACACACACACTCTACCTGCTTAATTCTTACCCTTACAGCCTCCCCTGAAATGTTACTTTTTCAGGGAAGCCATGTCTGTAGCACTCCCCACTGCCATTACTAACCAATGATTTACTTTACAGACTACTTCTGTCACTAGACTCCATTATTCAGCAAGGAACAGACAGGATCTTGCTTGATAACTCCTGGTTTCCTAATGTCTTGTTAAAGACATATGTGTTCCAGTGTTCCATGGGTGCAGCAAGTGAATGAGTAAATGAAGGGTGGACTTTGAGAATCTTTTCTGTAGTATATTGATAAACGTTTCATATCCACAATAATTGAGACAGTGCCTTTTGACAGAGGAATGTTGGCATTTACATTTTTTCTTTGTCCAGGTGTTGAGTTACATTGTCCTGAAGGTGGTTCACACAGTGCAGTTCAGTAATCCTTTCCCCCAACTTTTAAGGTCATGGTGAAGGGTGTGGCCTTATTCGTGGCACAGCGACATCCTAGTTGTGTGACCACTGTTACTTACCTTCTGTGTCTCAGTTTTCTCAGCTTTAAATAGAGTTGCCAAGAGCACATACCTCAAAGGCTCTTGGAAGGGCAAAAGAGGTTAATATTTGCAAAACTCCTAGACCTGTGCCTTGCACAGGGTAAAAGTTCAAAACTATTAGCTTGGAACTATTACCTTTACTTAAAAACACACGATAGGATGAAACTCTTTTGCTACACAGAATAAATATGTAAACATACTTTTCTCAAAAGCAGAATAATGTTCTCTTTCTTGCCAGCTTTGTTTGCAAGATTTGATTTTTAATGTATATTTTTAAATCATTGGAATTTGCTGATTATGTCACTCCTTGCCTTAAAATGCTCCATGGTCTCCCCATTATTTTCAAAACCCAGAACAAATGACATACATGTTACCCTAAGATTAGGACACCACTTACCTTACTTTGTTTCATATTTAAAATTTTATTAAATATGCCTTTTTAAAATAACACAATAAATGATACATTGGCTTTCTCATGTTAAAATGCAAAATTCACAAACAAAGCAAAAATCTTTACAAATATCAAACTCAGCCCTCTCTCTGAAGGTACTACTGTTCTCGGTTTGGGGTATTCTGTCACACTGACAGTCACATATAGAACTCAGCACACACAACCAATCAACGATGTTGAAGATACTCTCTTATGGGTTTTACATGTAAAAATTTATCTAACACTCACAATCATCCACTGAGGTGAGTACTTTATTTTTTCCCTTGTGTAGAAGAGGAATCTGTGAATTCAGAGAGATTAAGTAATTTTCCCAAGGTCACACAGCTAGTAAAGGACTGAGCTGAGACTCAAATCAAGCGGTCAACTTTATCCTTTTTACCACTATATTCTGTTGCCCCTCACTACCCTATAGAGGTTTTCACTGCATATTATACTCACATGCTAAATGGTTCTGCATCTCACTTTTTTCATTCAACAGCATAATATGGAAAGTTTTTCATGTCAGTGTATACAGATTTATCTCACTTGAAAGTTAAACTTCTACAGTGTATTCAACAGAACAATTTATGTCTCAATTCTCCAGCTGATGGCCAGATTGTTTCCATTTGTTGTAATCAATACCTTTTTTATTTGCCTGCCTTGCATTTTTCTACACAAGTTGAGAGTGGAGAACTACAGTATCATTGCTTGGTCATGGTATATGTGCAATACATTGTCAGAAACGCTGCCAGAATATCTCTCTGACCCTCTGCTTTACACTCTTACTAGCTCTTTATCTGTTTCAAAAATTGCAGTGGCTAAAATTTATGCATATTTTTTCTTCCAGTTGAATTTTATTTTATTTTAATTGTTTTAATGTTTACTTATTTTTGAGAGAGAGATACAGACAGGCAGTGCCTAAGTAGGAGAGAGAAGAGAGAGAGGGAGACAGAATCTGAAGCCGTTCCAGGCTCTGAGCTGTCAGCACAGAGACTGATACAGACCTTGAACCCCTGAACGGTGAGATCATGACCTGAGCCAGTCTGATGCTTAACCAACTGAGCCACCAGGTGCCCCATCAGTTGAATTTTAGAACCAGCCTTTCAAGTTCCATGAACAATTCCACTGAGGTGTCTACTTATTTTTAAAGCCTCAACTTTTGCCGTTCCTAGACATGGATCTTAAGCTTTGAGAGAAGAGATTCTGGCCATTCCCTGAGTACATCAGGTACTTTTATATTTCTGGGCATTTGTACAGGCTATTCCTTTATGAAGTTGTCTTAACTTCCCCTTCCCCAGGCCCCTATCCTGTTCTAGTCTCCCCTCGCTATTCTCCCACAGCTACCTGAGGGCACCTCTCCTGGCTGGTTTGCACGATTCTCAAGCTCGTCAAACATAGAATTCCTGAGGAACGGAAACACCATCTCAGCCCTCTATTCACAACTAGCTGGAGAACACCTGCCTTACAAATGCATTTGTACAACAAATATCTATTTGGTAAATGCTAAACGCCAGGACTGGGGATAGGGCAACAAATAAAAAAGAATACCTGTTCCCATGGAACTTAGAGTCTCATATGAGGATGGCAAATAAAAAGGCAAATATTTAACATGCTTGGTAGGTAACTAATAAGGAGAAAAATAAGCCAAGGTCAAGAGAGAAAGAGTGGCTAAGATGAAGGGGAAGAGAGCGTGCTCCTTTAGGTAGGGTGTTCAGGGGCAACTCTCACCCTACACCCTGTGACATTAGACTAGAGGTCTAAGTGAAGTGGGGGAGTTTTAAGTCATGCAGATATAATGCAGAATGATGTTCCAGGCTGAGGGAACAGTATGTGCAAAGACCGTGAGAAGGTGCCTGCTTGGGTAGAGTAAGATGTGAAGATTCGGAGAGGTGATAGGGGGTTGTTTCTAGTATGGAACCGAGGACCAGGGTAAGCACGATGAGTTTTATTGAGTAATGAGTTGGAGAGTTTTGATTGGAGTTAGGTTCTAACAGGATCTTTCTGGATAAAGAGTTAACATTGGTCTTTGAATGAAAAAATGAAGTACATGAAATAAAAAACCATTCTCTCTTTATCTTTAAGGAAACTATACTCTGCGAGTTGATTGCTCCCCACTGATGTACAGCTTGGTATACAACCTAACAAAGGAGGTAAAAATAATTACATATCATTTTAGAAAATTTGAGTTCTACAAATGATGTTTCATTGAGGTACCATTATTATGTTAAGCAACTGCCTTATTTTATAACTTGTGTTTTTCTCATAGAGCAAATACCCACTCCTGAGAACATATCATGTAATAAACTGTTTACACGTGTTACCCCATTTCCCCCGACTGCCCTGAAGCAGCCTTTGGGTAGCATTGTGTCTACCATCCCCATGTGAAATCGAGAACACTGAGATCAAAAAGCATTAGCCACCAAAGTCACACAACTTGTGCAGTAGCTGAACCAGAATATACTTGGTCCTGTGGTTTAAGTCCTTAATTTTAAAACTGCTTTATACTCCTTCATATCATGATGCCAGTTAGCCCAGGATGCAGGAAGAGTTAAAGTTTCTAAATGACTGAGAAAGTGTATGTGTAAAAACACCAAGTACTGACTCCAAGGTCAAATCAATTTGAGGCAGAGGCTAAGTGAGACAATGTACCCCCCTTCCTGATTTCCTGATTTGAGCTGCAGTCCACTGAGCCCCACTGACCTGGGCTGATAGCTAAAGTTCTCTTAGTTCTGACAGTGGCACAAGCTACAGACCTGTTGGAGAGACAGGGCCTGAATTCCCTTGGGACTGACAGTCAACTCTTCCCTTTAGTTGTCCTGCTCCTAAACCCACCAGATGGTCCTAAAGTTAGTCATAATGAAGAAGTTGTTTCATGGCAGATTTTTGTTGTTACTGCTAAGTATCTGATTTGAACTGGAGAGGAAAAAAAAGAGTTGCCTATTTAATGGAATTACCAATTGGAGTATAAATACCAAGAAAAACAGTTATTGCCCTTCAGATAGGGATTTTAAGTAAGACAAATATCACTAACCTTTGGTTTCAAAAGCATGGAATTTCATCTTTTAACTTAACTTCATCTATAGGAAAAGAAGCAAATTAATTTGAAAAAATGTATTCATGTCATTACTCAAGAGCTGCATCATTTGCCTGTAGTTTTTTTCAATTCTCATGAAATGTATAAAAACTTAAATACCTGAAAACAGGGTATTTCAGAGAAATTTCACCATTCATGTAATTTAAGGTAAATGCTGAAGAAGCTTGGCTGTTATGCTTATTTTCTGGGTGGTTTGGTGGCACCCAGGTACAATTACAAAAACAGTACTCTCTAAGTCAGATTTGAAATTATGTGATGCTTGCCAGTTTGGCAGTCTGATATTCTGTTTATTTGGGGAGAGGGATTCATAGCATTTTAAATTTTAGTGATAAACTGATAATTTAGTCATGTACTATCTACACTATTCTAAATTTGCATTCCTTTTTTTAAAATTTTTAATGTTTATTTTTGAGAGAGAGAGAGAGAGAGGGAGAGAGAGACAGAACATGAGTGGAGTAGGGGCCGAGAGAGGGAGACACAGAATCCAAAGGAGGCTCCAGGCGCTGAGCTGTCAGCACAGAGCCCGGACTCTGGGCTCAAACCTACCAAACGTGAGATCATGACCTGAGCAGTCGGACACTTAACCTCTAAATTTGCATTTCTTAGAATAAATGGAGTGGTACTGCCCTGTATATCAAAGTTTTGTGTAAATTTTAAGTTTTGTGTAAATTTATAAGTGAAATTATTTTGCTACTTTATTCATATTTTGCAAGTTAAGATGTTGACATAATTTCTGACTCTCTCCCCATGATTATGGAGATTTATTTGTATTCCCATAGACCTTTGCACATATCTCTCATATAGTACCTAGCACACTGAATTCCACATTTTTTCTTACAGTTAGTTCCCACGAGTATAAAGTATGTAATGTGTCTTCTTAAGCTTTGTTTCCCTGGTGTTCACAAAAGGTCTTAAACAACATAGGTACTCTATCAATTTTTAAAAATTGAATTTGTTAAAAAACAGAACATAGGACTTTTATTAAATATAAAATAAAAATGTTGTGTACATATAATGTATAATAAATAACCTGTGAATAACTATGGAACATTAATTGAAGGTTAGTTTGTGAAATGTTTTTGGGATAACATCTGCTTTAGATGTCAAGAATAGGTCTACGATTCAATAATAGGTCATATTTTCCTCCCTTAGTTTTGTCATCAGTAAAACCATAAAATGTAGTTAAGCCCAGTATTTAATGAAATTAGAGTAAATACTCAATTAGATAAAATATCAATGCATTAGTTTTTATTATGTATTATTTAATGATCTTTAGTGACCTTACTGGCTAGAAGCAATATTAAAAGAAATACCTTCTCTTCACTACCTTGCTTCCTTTAATTTTCTTTTGTATAGGAGGAGAAGTCTGTTTTTGGGAGCAGCCTTCATGCATTCAGAAAAAAATAGACCAAAAAAATCTTACAATAGGACCATTCATTTGAATATAATGGCTTGGTAATAATTAGGCCTTCTTTTCTATACACTTCATATGTGTTTTTATAGTGGTTCCACTTATTTATAATAGCATGACCATTTTCCCAGATTGTCAGAAACTCATTATTGTAATTCTTAATGACTGCCAATAATATGAATTGCATCGCTTGTTTTGCTGAATATAGTTTATCTATTCATTCCCTGGGTGATGGACATTTGTATTTTAAAATATCTGATTTGTAAGTATTCTCTTTTTTCCTTTTAACCTGCATAGCTCCAAAGCCCTGATGAAGGCTTTGAAGGCAAATCTCTTTATGAGAGCTGGAATGGAAAAAGTCCTTCACCTGAGTTCAGTGGTATGCCCAGGTAAACATGCAAACAAGAGTCTCTAGTGGATACAGTATAGGATTGTGTTGAAAATGAAAGTATATTTTCTTTCAGTGATTAAGGAAAGGAAATGCTTTTGTTCACAAATAAAATATTATGTATTTTGACGTTAAATCTGTAGGCCATCAAACAATGGTTCTTTTTTGAGTAGGCAATATATATACATGGTACACAAGTCAAAAGTATGATAGAAAGTAATTCCTCTCACATTTCTGTCCCTAGTTACTCGAAACATTTTCTCTTTTCTGAACATCATACAGTTAACAAATATTTTGGTTACTCTAAGAAAAATACAGACATCATTTCAATATTGGTTGTGTCTTCACAAGCAAGATTACAGGAATAAATAGCTCAGAGATAAAGATTGATTAGAGATGAGATTATAACTCTAAAGAGTATGAACAATTAAAATTTTAAGGGTAGGATTTGCATTTAAGTTATCCAAAAATTTTCTGCTTCTTTTACCTTTATCATGAACAACAAATACAGGTAATAAAATAAGTTAAAGAGGGGAAATATTTTCCAATGTAATGTATCTTGTTATTTTATTTTTTAATGAATCTTTTTAAAAAAGTACCGTACATAGTTGTGATATTGTGATTTATAATAAGAAGTATATATTCAATTTTTGGCCCCTTTCCTGGCACAGATAACTCCCTAAATCTTTAGAATTTTCTAAGTGATGAAAGAGACAAGGTTGTCTCTTGTTATGTTAACAAGGTGACCTTTGGACCCCCCCACCCAAGGATGAGGGCTGATGGGCAGGAGGACCAACCACATAACTAGAGGAGCAGAGGTGAATCAATCTGCAACGGGCAATGATTTAATCAATTGTGACTTTGTAGTGAAACTTCAATAAAAATCCAAAAAGATAGGGTTCAGAGAGCTTCCACATTGAGTGGCACCTGTGGGGAGGGTACGGAAAGCTCTGTGCCCTTTCCCCACATCTTGCCCCATGCATCTCCTTCACCTGGCTGTTCCCAGTTTATATCCTTTTATAACAAACCAGTGATCTGACTGAGTAAATAAAATGTTTCCCTGAGTTCTGGGAACAGTTCTACCAAATTAATCAAACCCAAGGAGGGGAACTTGGGAATCCCTAATCTGTAGCCCATTGTTGAGAAACACACATATCCACTTGGGTTTGTGTTTGGCTTCTGAAGTCAGTGGAGGGGCAGTCTTTTGGGACTAAGCCATTCACTTGTGGAGTCTGGTGTATCTTCAGTGTCAGAATTCAGTTGAATTTTAGGACACCCAGTTGGTATCTCAGAGAATTGCTTGTTGCTGGTATGGGGAAACACCCCCCCCCCACATGTTGGAATTGGATCCAGGAACCCAAAAGAACAATGGTCACTACTACCCACAATGGTCTTATGGAAGTAGATACTTCATGATCAGAATTGATATTCCTTTCAAATATTTTGTTGTTGTTACTTGTCTAACATGATTTTTATAAATAAAAATTATATTTATAATAGTAAGAATGGAGTTTAATTAATCTTTAATCTGTACTCACTGAAGAAATAACTCAAATAATTTCATATTTTAATGTTTTATCCCTATAAGGATTAGCAAGTTGGGATCTGGTAATGATTTTGAGGTGTTCTTCCAAAGACTTGGAATTACTTCAGGCAGAGCACGGTACACTAAAAATTGGGTAAGTCTATCAGTAAGCTTTTCAAGGTTATTTATGAATATATTTTAGCTAAATAAATAATTCTGAATTTTAAAAAGTGAGTTAAGCAGTAGAGAAATAGAGGAATTTGAAGCAGATATGGTTGAGATGGTGCTATTATATGGGGTAGTTCCTGCATCTGGTATCCTGAGCCTTAGAACTTGAACTTTGATGTACTCTCTTAAATATATTTTCTGTTTCATTAGATGGCATTGCTTTCATGCAGTTACTTAAACTAGAAAAGTAGAAATTGCCTTTGATTCCTCTCTACCTGTTATCATTCAACATACTTAATATCAAGACCTGCAAATATTTGGATTTTTATCTCATTAGATCCCCAGTCATTAAACATGAAAGTTTATTTATCATAATAGATTATCATAATGAAGGGTGCAATAAACCACGAACACCTATACAAGTCCTAATTTTTTGGGCTACTGATGTTTCTGATGATGACAATGACACTTAACAGTTTTTATTTTTATCAAGGCAACATAGGAACATAGTTCATGGAATGTCATACGGTCTGTAAGAGTGTGTAATAAAAAACAGTGGTCCCTTATCCCACATCCATGCTTGTCCCACTTCAGATTCTGCTCAACAAATTCAGAATTTTTCAACTTTTTAATTGTTTTATTCTGATATCTATCTGCATGCTTATAAATAATACGCTCATGCTGCTATTTCCTTATTTTTCAGTTTTGTGTATATCTGTTTACTTCTCATTAGGGAAGATGGGCATTTAGCTCTTTTGTATCACTTCTTCCAAGTCCCAAATACTTCACCCCATTGCATTTTCTCAGTATATACTTGTACTACACTTGTTGATTAGAATATCTTTTTTTCCTCCATATATCCGTAACTGATTAGCCACAAAATTTTAGTATATTTAAAAACATCAGGTGATCTGGCAGATTTAATTTCCCCCCTTGGAATCTTCTCCTTGTTCCTCTGAATTCTCTGCTTGTTTTCTTTGCCTGTGGCACAGCTCTTACCTGTGAAATTTTCCTTCACTGAGAAATCTGAGAGCACCTTCATTTCTCTCCTGTTTAGCATCTTCTGTTTCCTGGATTTTGTATCTTCCTTTTTCTTGTTTACTCTTTACTGTTTTTGGAATACATCCTTCAGGAACTTCTTGAAAAGGGTGTATGAAATCTAAAGCCCTTGTATGTCTGAAATACATTTAAACTACACACTTTTCTTTGGCAGTTTGCCCGGGCACAACGCTTTTGGTTGAAAATCCTATGTCCTCGGAATTTTGAACTCATCGCTCAATGTCTTCCAGCCTTCAGGACTGCTGTTGAGAAATTTGGTGCTATTTGATCACTGATCCCTTGGCTTTCTTTTTTTCTTTATTGAAGTATAACTGGCATTCAATATCCTATTAGTTTCATGTATGCATCATAGTGATTTACTATTTTTATACATTGCAAAATGATCCCCACAATATATCTAGTTACCATCTATCAATATACAAAGTTATTGCAATATTATTGATTATATTCCCTGGACTGTACATTACATCATTACATCTCCATGACGTAGTTATTTTATAACTGGAAGTTCATACTTCTTAATCCTCTTTACCTATTTTGCCTGCCCTTTAACCCTTCCCTTCTCTGATAACCAACAGTTTGTTTTTTGTATTTGAGTCTGTTTCTATTTTATTTGTTCAGTTAGATTCCACATATAAGGGAAGTCATGTGGTATTTGTCTTTCTCTGTCTGACTTATTTCACTTTGCATAATACTCTCTAGGCCCATCCATGGTGCAAATGGCAAAATTTCATTCTTTGTGGCTGAGTAATATTCGTGTGTGTGTGTGTGTGTGTGTGTGTGTGTATTCATCTATTGATGGTCACTTAGGCTGTGTCCATATCTTGGCTATTGTAAGTAATGATGCAATGAACATAGGGGTACATGTATCTCTTTGAATTGGTGTTTTCATTTTCTTCAGATAAATACCCAGCAGCAGAATTGTTAGATTGTATGGTAGTTCTATTTTTACATTTTTGAGGAACCTCCATACTGTTTTCCACAGTGGCTGCACCAGTTTGCTTTCTGTGCAACAGTGCATGAGGATTTCCTTTTCTCCACATCCTCACCAATACTGGCTATATTTTGCCTTTTTGGTAATAGCCAATCTGACAGGTATGAGGTGGTATCTCATTGTGATTTTGATTTGCATTTCTCTGATAATTAATGATATTGAGCATTTTTTTATGTGCCTATTGGCCATGTGTATATCTCCTTTGTAAAAAATGTCTGTTCAAGTCCTCTGTCCATTTTTTCCCTAATCCCAGTTTTTAATCTGGTTGTTTGTGTTTTTGATATTGACTTGTAAAACTTCTTTATATATTTTGGATAGTAAACCATTAATGAATGTATGATTTGAAAATATATTCTCTTTCTCAGTTGGTTGCCTTTTCCTTTTGTTGATTGTTTCCTTCGCTTTTTATTTTGATGTAGTCCTATGAACACCTTTTAGCTTTTGCTGCCTTTACCTGAGGATACTGGTCCAAGAAAATACTGCTAAGACCATGTCAAAGAGCTTACTGACAATGTTTTCCTCTAAGAGTTTTAATGTTTCAGGTCTTCCATTCAAGTCTTTAATGCATTTTGAATTAATTTTTGTGTGTGGGATAACAGTGGTCCAATTTCATTCTTCTGCATGTATCTGTCCAGTTTTCTCAGCACTATTTATTGAAGATACTATCTTTTCCCCACTGTATATTCTTCCTCCTTTGTCATAGATTAAATGACCACATATGCATAGATTTATTTCTGGGCTGTCTATTTCATTCATTGGTCTATGTGTCTGTTTTCACACTGGTACCATGATATTTTGAAAGGAAGATTTTAGTATCTTCCATGTTGTCCTCAGTGTATGTGTGCCTTGGTTGGTTACGCCATTTTTCCTTACACTGGGCTGGGCATAGAGTGGGCCTTTGGTCTGGAAACTTATGTCTCATATTTGGAGGGAATGCTTGGTCTTTTGATCACTTCTTCCCTCTTTCCTCTTTTTTGAACTATTATTAGCTATTTAACGCCTGGGGATTATTTTCTAATGTATTTATTTTTTATCTTTTGTTTCTACCTGTGTCTTTTTTTACTATCTGGAATATTTTTCTCACTGTGTCATTCATTTTTAATTGATATCTTTATTATTACTATTATTATTATTCAGTTTCCCTCCATTCCATACAGTACCTCCTTACTCTTAAGTTTATTTTATTTTAGTTTGTGTGCTTGTCTAATATCTTTGAAGTCAAAAGCTGTTTTCAAATGCCCAGGTACCTTTGGCAACCTGTTTTATTTAGGAGTGAGGCCATAAAAGCTGATTGAAGTCCTGTATACAGGGTGGCACTTGTCAAATTGGAGGCTTCAGAGAAGAGTGATCGAGAATGCCTATTCTGGTTGTGTCATGGGAAGGCAACAACTCTGAGAATCTCTAGGTCTTTTCTCTTGGACTAGTTATTCTCCCCAGACAGGAAATCTTTAATCCTGCCTTTGGGGTAGGGAGTTAGGGAAGGTTAGATAGGGGTGGTGATGAGGGCTGATGTTAATATAATCTACGTTTTATTTGTGAGAAAACTACAGTAAAGAAAGGCTAATAATCTTTGGGTTAATAAACACTCAAAAGTTATTTGGTAATAAGTCCTAAAACCTGGATTCAAACTCTACCTGTCTAATTTTAGAGTCTTAGCATCTTCAACACACTGCTGTATAAAGTGCTCTTCTGTATCAGTAAAAAAATAAGCAACTAAAATAATAAGCAGCTAAATAAAGCAGGCAAAAGGCATAAATCAGCAATTCAAAGTTGGAAAAGTCCTTGCCTCTTGCCTCTTGTGTATTTCCTTGGTTTGTTACCTATGTCTGAGCATTCCTTCTCTCTCCTGAGTGAGACTCTGGATCCATTACTGAACTCGCTGCGTGGAGTTTTCACGCTTCAGCACATTGCTTGCCAGAGAATTATCCGTTCATGGAATTTCAGTCATTAATAATTTGCAGCATTGCCCTATATGATATTATATAATACTTATATACTTGCCTCTACCAATTCTCTGTCTTCTTAAATTATTTGTACTGAAATGCAACATTATCTTGTCTTTGTTTCAACAACACTTTCACATCTCCTCTGTTCTTGAAGGCAAGACTGTTAGGCCTTTCCAAATAATGTTTATGCTCTCATTTATGTTTCATACACATTTTTTAATTAAAAAGATGTTTTTAAAGTTTATTTTTGAGAGAGAGAGAGAGACAGAAAGTGAGCAGGAGATGGGCAGAGAGAGAGGGAGACACAGAATCTGAAGCAGGCTCCAGGCTCTGAGCTGTCAGCACAGACCCCGATATGGGCCTTGAACCCACGAACCGTGAGATCATGACCTAAGCTGAAGTCGGACGCTTAACCAACTGAGCCATCCAGGTGCCCCACACATATTTTTTAATTAGTAAAAACCTGGGGTGTGTTTTAATATTATAATGCTAACCCTTTAGTAAGTGGCTTTATTGAGGCACCGAAATACTTTTCTTTATTTATTACTGACCAAAACAGTTTTACTAATATTAATAGTAAATATGATACTGTGTATTTTATTATAAGCTATCTTACAAGAGAAATATTTTGTGGGGTTTTTTTTTGTAGGCAACCAACAAATTCAGGAGCTATCCACTGTATCACAGTGTCTATGAAACATATGAATTGGTGGAGAAGTTTTATGATCCCACTTTTAAGTATCACCTCACTGTGGCCCAGGTTCGAGGAGGGATGGTATTTGAACTAGCCGATTCCATAGTGCTCCCATTTGACTGTCGAGATTATGCCACAGTTTTAAGAAAGTATGCTGACAAAATCTACAATATTTCAATGAAACATCCACAAGAAATGAAAACATACAGTGTGTCATTTGGTATGCTGCACTTTCTCTTTCAAAATTCATTTTCTGTGGGTTTTATTTAATCTCTAAAATGCAACGACCTACTTTAGTCCATTTATTAATTATTGCCATTCATTGGGATCAGATATGTTGTTTATGTCCATGAAAGTGTTTTCCATTTCATTGATGCTCATCTTGTAATATTTAAATGTAAATACTTTGTAAAATGAAAAAGAGGACAGCTTCCTATATTGTTCGCTTTGCGTAAGCCATACAACAATGCCATTAGGTCCTGATTTCTATTTCAGATTCACTTTTTTCTGCTGTGAAGAATTTTACAGAAATTGCTTCTAAGTTCAGTGAGAGACTTCAAGACTTGGACAAAAACAAGTATGTTCCACATTTTTAAGTTATGCATATAATAGATACAATTTAATAACTCATTGTTCAACTATTCAAAACTGGATACATTTTCAATGATACCAAATCATTCTTATTACAATAACAACCCCCCTCGCCCTTTGGAATATGAATTCCATGAAAGCAGGAGCTATCTGATAATTGATAACAGCAGGCATTCAAATCTCGTTAAAAGGATAAAGTAAACACCATTTCTTGTGTTCATGATGGTTTATCTTTAATAACAATAAAAACATTAGCTGTCATTTGGTAAAACATGTATAATTTTCCAGACACCTTACATTAACATTAGTAGACTATCCTTTTTTACCTCTGTGCTTGGGAACTTATCCTTCTCTTCATGAGCTATCCCATTCAATATTGAAATGACTGCTTTGAGTATATTCCTAGGATACCTAAGATGAAAAAAGTCTTGCCTATTTTTAAATGCCTAGGCTTGTCAATTCATTATTATTTCAAAATAAATAAAAATTACTGTCATCTTTTCAATTGGCAAATATAACTTGATGTGCTTTTAAAGCTCCAGGAGAATAGTATTTTATAGGTTTCTTTAAATGTAACTGTGTATGCTACTCTTAATTTGCATATCATAGGAATTTAAGATATATTAGTTGTGTTTTGTTCTGAATTTTATTTTTTTTAAGTTTATTTATTTTGAAAGACAGAGAGTGTGAGCCGGTGAGGCGCAAAAAGAGGGAGAGAGAGAATTCCAAGCAGGCTCTGCATCTTCAGCACAGAACCTGACATGGGCCTCTGTCTCATGAATTGTGAGATTGTGACCAGAGCTGAAATCAAGAGTTGGATGCTTAATCAACTGAGCGACCTAGGCATCCCTGTTTTGTTCTGAATTTTTAGTTTGCTGTGTAGTGTGCATATTTTCATGAAGTGACAACTGTATTCATTTTCTTTTTTAGCCCAATATTGTTGAGAATTATGAATGATCAACTGATGTTTTTGGAACGAGCATTTATTGATCCTTTAGGATTACCAGACAGGCCTTTCTATAGGTAAGGATACAAATATGACTCTTGATTATATCATTCTGTCTTATTTTTTTGCACTGTGGAAAAAATATAGCTGATTTCTTGTAAGCAAAGAGAAAATTTCAAAATATATATAGCAAATGATAAATATATTATTTCTTCAAATAATGTAAAATGATGGCTACATACCTTTCTTTATAATATTTTTACTTCTGATTATAAAAGAATATATGTTCATTGTAGGAAATTTAGAAGATCCACAAAGTCAAAGGTAGGAGATAAAAATCTCCCCAATTCCATCAGTTAGTTTGTGCTTATATATTGATTTAGATGATTTTAGCCCCTCTCTCATTTTAAATATATTTGTGTTTATGTATGTATATAAGACATAATAAATATATATGAAATATATATCATAAATATATATTTACTCTCCTAATGTTTACATTTTTTTGCTAATTCATGACAATTGTAAATATTTCTGATAAACATCAGTGGTGAACATTAGACTGATCCTACTGAAAGCTGAAGAATGGATTAGATCACTGACTAGCAAGAAGTAGCCGTACCTTTCTGTTTATGGATTATCAAAGGATCAGAATTGGGCATGATCCAAATATGGTGACTGGTTTCCCAATGATTGTGCCTCTTTCCTATTTTACCTCTTTACTTGGGAACTTATTCTTCCCTTCATGGGCTATTACATGAACTGACATAGGTCTTTCTTTTTTTTTTTTAAGTTTTTTTAAAATTTATTTTGAGACAGAGGCAGTCCGAGTAGGGGAGAGGCAGAGAGAGAGGAAGAGAGAGAGAATTCCAAGCAAGCTCTCTGCTGCCAGCTACAGAGCCCAAAGTGGGGCTCAAGCTCACAAAACTGTGAGATCATGACCTGAGCCAAAACCAAGAGTTGGACGCTTTACCTACTGAGCCACTCAGGTGCCCTGACATAGGTCTTTCAATAAAACATTGCCTTCTACCTAGGTCATGTTAAACTTACAAGGTTGTTTTTAATAATTCTTCATAATTTAAGGTAGGCATTCTAACATGTTAGTGTATCTTCTTTTTTAAAGAGAAAAACACAATAGTAGGTTGGCAGGTCACAAACAGGACTTTAATAATCATAACTGTGCTACATTTCAGGGGGTAAAGTAGGATAGTGAAAAGTCAGTACTTATTTGCAATGTAACTTGAAACGGATCACTTAATCTCTCATATCTCAATTTCCTCCTTTTTGAAATGCTAAAATCAACTTTGTAGAGTTTATTTTCAAGGGTTAGAAAAATTATAGGCAAATTATTTAATACCAGGCAGGATCCATAGTAGGTGGCAAGCTATTGTGGCTCTTGTTATTTTTGTTGTTTTGAACCATGTAAATTCATCTGTTTAAAATCAAAACATAATTAGATAAAGGTTTTGTATACAAGATGTATAAAGAACTTTATAATCCAACTAGAATGGACAGAAGACATGAGTAGACATTTATCCAAAGAAGACATACAGATGGACAACAGACACATGAAAAGATGCTCAGGGCACCTGGGTGGCTCAGTTGGTTAAGCGTCTGACTCTTGATTTCTGCTCAGGTCATGATCTCATGGTTTGTGGATTCAAGCCCCCAGTTGTGCTCTGCGCTGACAAGGTGGAGCCTACTTGGGATTCTCTGTCTCCCTCTCTCTCTCTGCCCCTCCCCCGTGCATTTCCTCTCTCTTTCTCTCTCAAAAGCAAATACATAAACATTTTTTTAAAAAGAAGTAAAAAAAAAAAAGAAAAGATGCTCAACATCACTGACCATCAAAGAAATACAAATCAAAACTACAACGAGAGATCACCTCACACCTGTCAGAATGGCTAAAATCAACAATGCAAGAAACAAGTGTTGGTGAGGATGTGGGGAAAGGGGAACCTCTTACACTTTTTTGGGAATGCAAACTGGTACAGTCACTCTGGAAAACAGTAGGGAGGTTCCTCAAAAAGTTAAAAATAGAACTACCCTACAATCCAATAATTGCACTACTAGGTATTTACCCAAAGAATACAAAAAAACTAATGCAAAGGTATACATGCATCTCAGTATTTATAGCAGCATTATATACAGTAGGCAAACCATGGAAACAGCCCAAATGTTTATTAACTGATGAATAAAGAAGAAGTATTATGTATATACAATGGAATACTATTCAGCCATAAAAAAGAATGAAATCTTGGGGTGCCTAGGTAACTCACTCGGTTAAGCGTCTGACTTTGACTCAGGTCATGATCTCGAAGTCTGTGAGTTTAACCCCTGCTTTGGGCTCTGTGCTGATAGCTCAGAGCCTGGAGCCTGCTTCAGATTCTGTGTCTCCCTCTCTTTCTGCCCCTGCCCGCTTGTCCTTCATTTCTTTCTTTCTCTCTCTCTCTCTCTCTCTCAAAAATAAACATTAAAAAAAGAGAATGAAATCTTGCCAGTTGCTACGATGTGAATGGAACTAAAAGAGTATTATTCTAAGTGAAAAGTCAGTCAGAGAAAGACAAATGCCATATAATTTCACTCATATGTGGAATTTAAGAAACAAAACAGACTCTTTTCTTTTAAGTTTATTTATTTATTTATTTTTTGAGAGAGAGAAAGTGAGCACAAGTGGAGTAGGGGCAGAAAGAGAGGGAAAAAGAGAAGACCGAGGAGGCTGTCAGTGCAGAGCCCGACGCATGGCTTGATCTCATGGACACAGAGAAATCTCATGATATCCTGAACGGAAATCAAGAGTAGGATGCTAACCAACTGAGCCATCCAGGCACCCCTAGACTCTTAACTATAGAGAGCAAACTGATGGTTAACAGAAGGGAGGGTTTGGAGTGGGTGAAATAGGTGAAGGGGATTAAGAGTACACATATCACGATGAGCACTGAGTAATGTATAGAATTGTTGAATCACTACATTATACCCCTGAAACTAATACTACACTGTATGTTAACTAACTGGAATTTAAATAAAAATGTAAAGAAAAGTCAAAATGTAATTAATTACTACATACTTCATGGACTGGTCTTTGGAGATGACTAAACTTGGAAGTTTGGCTGATGAGTGGCTTATTCATATCATAAAATTAGAATTGTGCAGTCCAGGGTTTGTAGAGTGCTCCTGTTTTTCTCTTGTGTGTATCATTTGGACAACTGATAGCACACTGTCTTTATCAACAGGCATGTCATCTATGCTCCAAGCAGCCACAACAAGTATGCAGGGGAATCTTTCCCAGGAATCTATGATGCTCTGTTTGATATTGAAAGCAAAACGGATCCTTCCAAGGCCTGGGGAGAAGTGAAGAGACAGATTGCAATTGCAGCCTTTACAGTGCAGGCTGCAGCAGGGACCCTGAGAGAAGTAGCCTAGGTGGTTCTCCAGAGAACCCGTATTGAATAGGTAGATACATCACTCAGAAGGAATCATGATGGTGTATTGATAAATTCAAACATAAAGCTATATATATGTATACATACACATACATACACACACACATCTTAGCATTCTTTCTTCTCCCTATGGATCAAAAAAGAAAGATGGACAATTTTTATCTATAATAATAGAAGGTTAGGGGCAGCTGGGTGGCTTAGTCGGTTAAGTGTCTGACTTCGTCTCAGGTCATGATCTCATGGTTTGAGAGTTTGAGCCCCATGCTTCGCTTTGCTCTGACAGTGCAGAGCCTGCCTGAGATTCCCTCTCTCCATCTCTCTGCCCCTCCCCAAATTGCTTTCTCTCTGTCTCAAAATAAATAGATAAAAATAATAATATAAGGTTATTCTGAGTTTGAACTAAGTGTCAAAATTAAGGTGAACTTACGCCTACCATATTAAAACACCTATGTGGCATTATCAGAGAATCAAGTCTAATTCAACACTTTGTGTTGGCCCCACTGGCCACCCGGGGCTGAGAGAGCACTATTTTAGTGTACTAGTTGAGCAGTTCTGGTCTAATCACACTGCTGGTAAACATAGTCACTCTGTACCATAAAGGATAATTACTTTTATTAAATTAGCAATTATTTTATTTATATCAAAGGGTATATGTAACATACATATAAGTGAAAAATAATAAAGAAATGAACCTTTGTAGAACTGCCCCCCACAAATAATCAGATTAAGAAAAGGAACATTACCAATATCTTTGAGTCCCCCATGTGCCACTGACCAGTGTGCCTTCAACTTCTGCCAGAGATACTCACTTTCTTGAATCTTAGGTGAGTCTTTTCTGTTATTTATAATTATACCACACATGGTATATCCTGTATGTGTTTTTGGCTTTGTGTATTTTTTAATTGTTTATAAATAAAATCATACTGTGTATATATTTTCTAAGACTTAATTTTTTTCATTCACCTTTGAAGGTGCATCCACACGTGTCATTGTGGCTGTAGTTCACTGACATGGACCAGTGGACTTGCATGAATGCAACATTTATCAGTCAGTGTCCAGTTAACACAAGGAAACCACACAGCAGCACAAAGTTAATATAAAGACTGATTCATTGAACAGACATGTGAAAAGATGTCTAACTATACCTACCATCAGGGAAATACAAATCAAAACCACAATGAGGTATCACCTCATACCGATCAGAATGGCTAAAATTAACAATTCAGAAAACAGATGTTGGTGAGGATATGGAGGAAAGGGAACCCTCTTGCACTGTTGGTGGGGATGCAAACTGGTGCTGCCACTCTGGAAAACAGTGTGGAGGTTCCTCAAAAAATTAAAAATAGAACTACCCTGCGACCCAGCAACTGCAGTACTAGGTATTTGTCCAAAGGATACAAAAATGCTGATTCGAAGGGGCACATGCACCCCAATGTTTATAGCAGCATTATCAACAATAACCAAATTATGGAAAGAGTCCAAATGGCCATGGAATGGAATATTACTCAGTGATCAAAGAGAATGAACTTGCCATTTGTAACAACATGGATGGAACTAGAGTGTATTATGTTAAGCAAAATAAGAGAAAAATAAGTATATGATTTAAATCATATGTGGAATTTAGGAAAACATGATAGATGGACATAGGGGAAGGGAAGGAAATATAAAAAGAGAGAGGGAGGCAAACCATAAGAAACTCTTAAATACAGAGAACAAACTGAGGGTTGCCGGAGGGGTGTTGGGTGGGGGGATGGGCTAAATGGGTGATGGGCATTAAGGAGGGCACTTGTTGGGATGAGCACTGGGTGTTATATCTAACTGATGAATCATTAAATTCTACTCCTGAAATCATTATTACACTATATGTTAACTAACTTGGATTTAAATAAAATTTTTCTAAAAGGATGATTAGTTAAAACATTGCAGTAAGGAGATACTATCTAGTAAAAGGTAGAGAGAACTCTAAAGAATATAAGCATAGGAGACACAAGGAGCAGTCACTATCCCTAGGGCTGAGATGGAGCAGCTGATGAACTTCCCCCACCCCATGGGCTTTACTGAATAGCAGAGAAGTCACTGTGGTGCTGTGCTCGTAGAACTTGCGAAACTCTCCAGAAACTTGCACTCTCGACAACTGTGGGAAGCTGATTATAGGGAACTGTCTTGCCAGAGGCACCATACTAGCAGACCAACCACAGTCGGTTGTATAAGAAGCTCCTAGCTACTGTGTTCTGGCCACCGTCAATGGCAAGAAGCAAGTGCTAGAGGAGCAGTCTGGACCACAGGACGAGGGCACCACAGGACAGGACACCACAGGGTGGCAGCACTGGTGAAGCCATGTATGCTATATGAGCCACACGCTGAAGTCATTTGCAGGCAGAGCCCTGCCAGGTGAGCACATGGGAACCAGGAAGGAGAGCCTCTTCCTGCAAGGTCTCTACAATGCCTTCTACTCACAAATTTTAACATCATGCCTCTCAGCACAGAAAAGAAATTTAAAGGGTCCAGATATATTTACAAAGAGCAGGCAATGAAGAGTAAGTTTGGAGCAGAGAAGCAATAAATTGGATAGCTGACACATAACACAATATATTTGTTCATTTTTTTCCTGGTGGGAGTTTGAAATGTTTTCTGTCTTTTGCTCCTATAAACATGTCTCCCAATGCAAATATACAAATATACAGAAATATCTTTTCAGACAGCATCTACCTATAAGTGAAATGTCTGGGTTGTAAAATGTGTACATCTTCAATTTTTACTGTGAAACTGTTACAAAGTGGTTTTACTCACCTATATTCCCAATGGCAAAGTGATCATATTCTACAAGAGAATAGAAATAAGAAAGATTGGCAGGTTAGAGATACACAAAGAATTTAGTGTTACTAGAATCCAAGGAGTTTGTCTATATGTTTAACATCAGATCATGTAAGGCTTGGGAAGATAAACTAAGGACTGTTACTATTTTCCTATATAAAAAGCCACGTAGTGGAGCACCTGAGTGGCTCAGTTGGATGAGCATCCAACTTCAGCTCAGGTCATCATCTCGCAGTTCATGAGTTCAAGCCCCTCATCAGGCTCGCTGCTGTCAGTGCAGAGTCCGCTTCAGATCCTCTGTCCCCTTCTCTCTGCCCCTCCCCTGCTCGCACTTTCTCAAAAATAAATAAAACAATTATAAAAAAAGCCTTGTAGTAAAGTTAAGCAGGGGATACATATGGTAAGATTTACATTTTAGGAAGGATTCTGGCCTAGGAATAGGTGGATTGGAAGGGCATTAACACAGCAAGAGATCACAACCTGAATTTTTTCTCATTACACCTATGCCAGGTAGACCTTCAGCCTCAGAAAAGACGAGACTTCCTTCTTATCCTTCACATTTCATCTCTTCTGCAAAGACTTCCCGTATGTTCGCCCATTCCCTGCTATCCTTCCCTCTACCAGTCCTTAGAGACAAGTCTTGATCGTTACCGTGGCTCTGGTCCCTCTCTACCAGGATGCAGTCTGCAGCAACCACTCATTCGTGAATCCTCAGTAGTGGGCATAGGGACCTATGTCTGGGAGGTGATGTGTTTGGCAAATGGTGGGGCTGGAAAGTGGTGTGCTCAGCACTAGGATTTCAGCAATGCCTTGTAATGGGATTTGATTGAATATGCTAACTAAGGCTTTCATTGATGTCAGGGATACACAGTCAGACACTACTGTAGGTGATGCCTGGGCCTTGGGATAAGGTGAACACCACCATTCTAAAATGTGAATAAAAGCCCACATAGTACTGAAAGTTATGTGAACTTTCAGTCAAGTTGTAAACGTGCAATAAGCATCCCCTCTAAACATTTTGTGTAGTTGTGTGGCTTAATAACATATTTTAGCTTAATAACACATTTGATGTAATTGTCATTAACTAGAGGTTGTACAGGGACAGAAGCACAGCTTTGGGAGACAGATTGCTGGGTTCAAACACTGCTTCTTTCACTAGGAATATGACTATGGGCAAATTATTAAAGCTCTCTTAAGTTTCTTAATCTATAAAATGGGTATTAAATAATAGTTGCTGTAAGGATTAAAATAGCAGGTCCATGCAAAGCACTTAGAACAATGCCCAGCATATAATTAGTAATCAATACATGTTTAATATTGTCATTGGAGGAGTAGAGTATTTCTTAATATGGTAAGGACCATCACTATTTTTTCTTCTCTCTTCTGCACGATGATACAGTTAAATTAGTAGATACCTCTTCTAGCTTCCAGCCCTAAAATTCTGAATTATTGTTTATTCTTTTATATGCATCTTATAATTTGCTTATTGTTTATTTCTACCTAGTATAGCTGTAAGATGTGTTTCGTGAAGTTGCAGTTACATATTTCTTGTTGAGTATGATTTAAGAACGAGGTGAGGGGCACCTGCATGGCTCGGTCGGTAAAGTATCGGACTCTTAGCTCAGCTCATGTGTTGAACTCACAGTTGTGAGTTCAAGCCCCATGTTGGTCTCTATGCTGGGTGTGGAGCCTACTTTAAAAAAAATGTTCCTTAAAAAAATATTAAAATTAAAAAATTAATTAAAATGAGGTGAATTAACTAACTTTGTGCAAAGGAAATATACCAAATAAACTTTACATTGATTTGGATATTTAATAATGACAAAGTAAAATCATTTACCAAGTTATCATGGCATGAAGGGATAAAGATACTATTTACATTTTGGACAGCAATTTCATGACCATACTAAAGCCAATTTTCACTGGTTTATAAAATCGGAAAGACAATGCATCAACTTTAAAGATGAACTGTGTTCTTATGGACTTCCTCAGTGAAGACCTTTGTTTCTCATTAATCTCCTGGGACAATCTCAGAACCATAATGGATTCCATAGTGCTGAAGGTAGTACTACTACCGGCTGTCTGCTCTGCAGTTAGAGGAGACGGGTGTATGTGTAAGGAGGCATAGAGTGGTTGTAGACTCAAAAGGAAAGCATCAAATTGGAATCATATATTTAGAAAAATAAGTCAATATGTGTACTAAAGTTACTTTTTTTAGTCTCAGGGATAGTACTGTGAATCTCCATCTTACTCTATGGGTTATATTGATCCGCAGGTTTAATGCCTTATATATTCATCTGATATGAAAGTTTATAAAGCACACGTGCTTTGGAAAACTGGAAAGGTTATTTTTTTAAATACAATTTATTGTCAAATTGGCTTCCATACAACACCCAGTCCTCATCCCAGGAAGTGCCCTCCTCAATGCCCATCACCCATTTCCCCTCTGCCCCACCCCCCATCCACCCTTAGTTTGTTCTCTGTATTTAAAAGTCTCTTATGGTTTGCCTCCCTCCCTGTCTGTTTGTAACTATTTTTCCCCTTCCCTTTCCCAATGGGCTTCTGTTAAGTTTCAAGTTCCACATATGAATGAAAACATATGATATCTGTCTTTCTCTGAGTGACTAATTTCACTTAGCATAATACCCTCCAGTTCCATCCACATTGCTGCAAATGGCATGATTTCATTCTTTCTCATTGCCAAGTAGTATTCCATTGCATACATAAACCACATCTTCTTTATCCATTCGTCAGTTGATGGACATTTAGGCTCTTTCCATAATTGGGCTATTGTTGAAAGCGCTGATATAAATATTGGGGTGCCTGTGCCCCTATGCATCAGCACTACTAGGAATTTACCCAAGGGATACAGGAGTGCTGGAAAGGTTATTAAAAAGTCCAAAAGAGGTGGAATTCTATCTCTGATTATTAGGGCCTATTACTATGATTTCTCATATTACAATTCATACACTATCCACTACATTTACTTGAGTAAATCAAATCCTCTGGGCATTTCAATAAATATTTTGGGGCTAATGGGGTGCCTGGGTGGCTCAGGTGGTTAAGCTTCTGATCTCGGCTCAGGTCACGATCCTATGGTTCATGGATTAGGCCCCGGAGGCAGGCTCTGTGCTGACAGCTCCGGAGCCTGGAGCCTGTTTCGGATTCTGTGTCTCTTTCTCTCTCTCTCAAAAATAAATAAATATTAGTAAAATAATAATTTGGGGCTATTAATAAAGAAATCAAATTCAGTGCCGAACAGTAAAATTTTCAAGTAATTTAAATTCAATTTGTATTCAATCAAAAAAATATATTTTAATAAAATAATTTAAATTCAGTTCAATTTATATTCAATCCCAAATGTATTTGAATGCGAAAATAAATTGAGATGAATTAAGCAGTGAAATATGGAGAATATAACTATAAAATCAGAATAAAAGAGTGTGGTTTACTATCTAGATGGATTAGAACCTACTAAACCTAAAAATTGGAAAAAAATCTCAGAGTAAATGATCTGTAAACCAAATGAGAACAGCATCCTGGGAAAAATATTTGCAATGAATATAACAAAGTGTTACCATAGCTAACTTAAAGACTCTTTTAAATCAGTAAGATGAGTATTAATAATTAATCTACACTTTTTTTCCCTGAGGGTGTGTATATGTATATGTGTGTGTTTGTGTGTGTGTGTGTGTGTGTGTGTGTGTGTGTGTGTTTAGATTAGGAGATAAAAGGAAATAATAAGGGTAAGAACGTAAATCCAAGGCTCAGACTACTGGGAATATGCATACCTAAACAGTGGAAGTCTTAACCTCTACCCTTCTTGAAGGTCAGCCACAACTTTAGGATTAACATAAATCTATTGTTCAGGAGAAGGAAACAAAGAGGTCAATAAAATGGCAAGCTTACATGGAGTCAAGAGGATTATTGACACACCTCTCAACGGACCCATTTCATCACAAATGCTTTGAGTCTTTGGGCATCTGGGTGGATCAGCTGGTTAAGCCTCTGACTTCGGCTCATGTCATAATCTCATGGTCTGTGGGTTCAAACTGGGCTTGTATCAGGCTCTACGCTGACAGCTCAGAGCTGTCATTGGCTTGTCTCTCTCTCTGCCCCTCCCTTGCTTGTGCTCTCTCTCTCTCTCTCTCTCTCTCTCTCAAAAATAAATAAACTTTAAAAAATGCTTTGAGTCTTTCTTGTTTTTCATAGCAATAGTTGTAGATAATGCTTCAGAACAGTTCATTAGCCCACTACAAACTTGTGATCTATAAATTCATTTTGCTCAGTGATTTCGGAATTTGTCTAAAGCACTACAACTAATTTGTACTTCTGAATACTGACCCATCCAGTGATCTTCAGGCTTTTTTACAGTTCTATACCTATAACTCAGTCCCCATTGGTGGTTCTGCTGTTGAGTGGTAAAGTTATCTTCAAACTTTAACTTAACAAATTTCAAACAGTCATTCAGACTGTTCTTTAGTTTGTAAAACTATTTTTAATTTTAAAAAAGCTCACAAATAGCAAAAAAGTATTTCTTTGTAATAAAACATATACATACCAAATGCATATAAACCTCTCCAATCTAAAGGACACATTTCTGACAGAACTCACAGCTTTTTATTTATATCAGAGAATATTTTTAATTGTCTTTTAAGAAAAACGTCCTCCAAATTAAAAAAAAAAAAAAGGATTCAGGGCTCCTGGGTGGCTCAGCCACTTGAGCATCAACCTTGGCTCATGGTTTGTGAGTTCCCACATTGGGCTTTCTGCTGTCAGCACAGAGCCAGCTTCAGATCCTGTCTCCCTGTCTCCCTGCCCACCCTGCTTCACGCTCTCTCTCTCAAAAATGAATGAACTTTGAGCGGGCAAGATGGCAGAGAAGCAGGGAGCTCTGTAATCTGCACCCGCCCGCATAGATTGAACTGAGAAGGACTGAAGTGATAAAACTCGGATTTGCAAGTGGGGGAAAGAAGAAACAGATGCCAGAAAGAAGACAACCTCAAAGATGCCTGAGTGAGTGACTGTGATCTGGGAAATTAGGGGACGGGCGGGTGGTGCAGGGGAAGGAGCCCCCGAGCCCAACACAAGGAGAGCTCGCTGTGCCCCGGAGAGACCAGGGGAAGAGAAAGAGAGACGGAAAACACACCTAGAATAATCTATAAGGGAGGAAAAACTCACCCATCTCCCCATATATAACGGCCAGGTGCGGGGAGAGAAATCCGTCCCATCTGGCCGGCGAATTCTTCCTTGGGCGCAGTGGCGGCGGCATCCATTCCAAGCAGCACCGCGAAAGGTGGCGGCACAGATAAAGGCGGCAGCGGTGCGAAAAGCGGGGGCGGCGGCGCCACGAAAAGGGCGGCGCAAGCCTGGCTGGGAGGCCGGCCGCCAGCGGGAACGCATCTCATCCCCGGTGACGGTGTTGAACTGCACGAACTGGGATTTGGAAGTGAGGCGGAGCTTGGAGAGAGGCACAGGGAGATCGGACTCAGAAGGGCGGTTGCAACGCTTGGTTCCGGCAAAGGTTTGAAGCAGCGCCATACTTCTCCCCGCAACCACCAAGTCGGGGCCTCAGAGAGAGCAGCCCCCGAGACCTGACCTGATGCCAGACCACGCCCATCCACACAGGGGAGTTGGCTTTTTTTTTTT
>CM053575.1:66965941-66987220 GCA_028646485.1 Cryptoprocta ferox
CCCCAATGTTCATAGCAGCACTTTCAACAATAGCCAAATCATGGAAAGAGCCTAAATGTCCATCAACTGATGAATGGATGAAGAAGATGTGGTTCATCTATACAATGGAATACTACATGGCCATGAGAAAGAATGAAATCTGGCCATTCGTAGCAAAGTGGATGGACCTCGAGGGTGTCATGCTAAGCGAAATAAGTCAGGCGGAGAAGGACAGATACCATATGTTTGCACTCATAGGTCTAACAGGAGAAACCCAACAGAGGATCATAGGGAGGGGAAGGAGGAAAAAGAGTTAGGGAGAGGGAGGGAGACAAAACACGAGAGACTCTTGAATACTGAAAACAAACTGAGGGGGGAAGGGGAAGGGGGAAAGGTAATGGAAGGTGATGGTCTTGGTGGAGGTCACTTGTGGGGTCGAGCACTGGGTGTTATATGGAAACCAACCTGACAATAAACTATAAAGTTAAAAAAAGAAAAAAGAATCAGTAATTAGAAAAATACATATTTTCCAAAAAAAAAAATGAATGAACTTTTTTTTTTTTTTAACGATGATCAACATGGAGGAATATGGTGGAGCACAAAGGATGTTTAGGGCAGTGAGACTACTCTGTATGATACCGTAATGATAAATACATTTTATTATAAATGGTCCAAACCCACAGAATGTACAATACAAAGAGTTGACTCTTAGGTAAACCATGGACTCCGGCTAACAAGGGTGTGTCATTGCAGGTTCATCAGTTGTAACAAATGCACCGCTCTGGTGAGGGATGCTGATAACGGGGGAGGTTAGGCATGTGTAGGGGCAGGGAGTATATGGAAAATCTCTGCACCTTCCCCTCAGTTTTTCTGTGAACCTAAAGTTGCTCGAAAGAGTAACGTTTATTTTTAAAAAAGATTCATGCCAGAGTCCTATCATAGTTCATCAATTTAAGTTTAGAATGTTACTGAAAAGCATGTGAAGTCAACTTACGTGGGCTTGAAAATATAAAATAACATCAACAAACTGAGCTAAGTCTCTACCACCAGCTGGTGTTTGTTGATGTTTTCTTTTTAGATTAGAGGATTATGTAAATCCAGGCAAAATGACTTGACCTTTTGTTTACAAAACAAAACAAAACAAAAGTGTCTCGTCTTTGGAAATTCCACAAAAAAATCTGAACAATTAAATTCAGTCCTCCACATTCTCCAGAAAATAAAGACCCTCACTAGTGGTCATTAGGATGCCAGGTTACAGTCACCAGTGACTTTTGTCTTATAAAACAACCAGCCTGGCTAATTGTCTTTTCCTCTAAAATTACCATCAGGAGAACACTGATAATGCTTTATCTTATGTCCTTGTGAAGTGGGGCACCTGGATGTCTCAGTCAGTTAGGCATCTGACTCTTGATTTCGCCTCAGGTCATGAGCTCAGAGTGGATTTTTGGCAGGTTCAGTGTTGGCCACAGCAGGGAACTCAAGCCTTTTTAATCAATGTTTTTGTTTTTTGGGAGGCTCTTCCCACAGAAAGTTGAGGGGGAAAGAATGTCAGGAGTCAATCGGCTGCTCTTTGTTTTCTTCTCCAGTTGTGAACAGCAGACTTCTCTTTTTTTTTAAGTTTATTGACTACATTAATGTAATTTAATGTGAGATCATGACCTAAGTTGAAGTCAATGCTTGACTGATGAGTCACCCCAGCGTCCCTATTTTATTTAATTTTTAAGTTTATTTATTTATTTTGTGAGAAAGACAGAGAGAGAAAGAGAGAGAGAGAGAGAGAGCAGGGGAGGGACAGAGAGAGAAAGAGAGAGAGAGAGAAAGAGAGAGAGACTCCCAAATAGGCTCTGCACTGTCAGCACAGAGACCGATGTGGGACTCAAACTTACAAACCCCAACATGATGACCTGAGCCAAAATCAAGAGTTGGACACTGAATCAACTGAGTTACCAAGGAACTCCCCAATTTGATAATTAAAAAAAAAAATGTAATGTTTATTTATTTTTGAGAGAGAGAGAGAGAGAGAGAGAGAGAGAGAGAGAGAAAGTGGGGGAGGGGCAGAGAGAGAGAGGGAGACACAGAATTTGAAGCAGGCTCCAGGCTCCGAGCTGTCAGCACAGAGCCTGATGAGGGGTTTGAACTCATGAACTGTGAGATCGTGACCTGAATCATAGTCAGATGCTTATCCGACTGAGCCACTCAGGTGCCCCTGATAACTTTTTTTTTTCTTTTTAAAAGTTTATTTAAGCATAACTATGCTTACAGAAATACACTTATATTGGTTAATAGAATGCAATTTAAGTTTAACTTCTCCTATACAATTTGGACCAAAAATTTGGTACATGGTTTAAGCATTAAAAAAAAAAACAAAAACAAAGATTTGCAATCTGCTTTATTTTTCTTCTATTACAAAAGATCCTCCCGTCAAACACTGCTAAAGCAGGCAGCAAGAGCTTGAGAAATTAACCTTTTAGCTTGTCTTGGAAAAATAACATGTACTGCACTGTGAAAGTTTATAAAAGGTGATTTTTATTTAAATTTTCACTTTTAAAATTTCTAGCGAGGTTATATTATTTTCATATGTTTATAATAATAGGGCCTAAACTCCCAAGCATTAGATAACTTAGTGAGACAACTTATAGGCAAGCATTGGTGATCTGTTAAACTGTGATAGGCATCAACAGAATACAGGAAGTATGGCACCTCTGTTAAAAATAAATTTCTACAGGGGCGCCTGGGTGGCTCAGTTGGTTGGGCATCGACTTCAGCTCAGGTCATGATCTCGGCTCTTTGAGGTCAACCCCCGCATCTGGCTCTGTGCTGATGACTCAGAGCCTGGAGTCTGCTTCAGATTCTGTGTCTCTTTCTCTCTCTGCCCCTTCCCCACTCATGCTCTTTCTCTCTCTGTCTCTCAAAAATTAATAAATGTTAAAAAATTTTTAAAAAATAATAATTTTCTACAGCATGCACACCATGGTGACTATAGTTAATAATACTGTATTGCATATTTGTAAGTTGGGAAGAGAGATCTTAAAAGTTCTCATCAGGAGACAAAAAATATGTAACTGTGTACAGTGATGGATATTAACAAACATTGCAGTGATCATTTTGCAATATATACAAATATTAAATCATGTTGAAACACTTGAAACTAATACAGTATTATATGTCAATTATGCCTTGATTAAAAAATAATTTTCTGGGGACACCTGGGTGGCTCAGTCGGTTCAGTGTCTGGCTCTTGACGTCGGCTTGGGTCATGATCTTGTGGTCATGAGACGGAGCCCTATGTGGGACTCCATGCTGAGCGTGGAGCCTGCTTGGGATTCTCTCTGTTCCTCTCTCTCTACCCCTCCCCCACTCGTGCTCTTGTTCTCTCTCTCAAAATAAATAAACATTTAAAAAAATGTGATGTCAGTCAAAAAGAATGAAATCTTGCCATTTGAAATGGAGCTAGAATATATTACACTAAGCAAAATAAGTCAGTCAGAGAAAGACAAAATACGACATGATTTCACTCATATGTGGGATTTAAGAAACAAAACAGATGAACAAAGGGGAAGGAAAAATAAAGAGAGAGAGAGGCAGGGGTGGGGAGTAAATCATAAGAGAGAACAAACCGAGCTTTGCTGGAGGGAGTTGGGTGGGGGGATGGGCTAGAGAGGTGATGGGTATTAAGGAGGGCATTTGTTACATGAGCACTGGGTGTTGTATGTAAATGATGAGTTACACTGAACTCTACACCTGAAACCAATTTTACCATACATGCTAACTAACTAGAATTGAAATTAAAACTTGAAAAGAAAACAAAAGTGAGGTCAAAGCTTATAGAACAAAAACCATTTAATGAAGTAATTACTTCAGTTAAAATGTCTTTTTGAACAACTTGTGCAAGTTCAAAACAAGTTCAGGTTCTGTTAGGGCATTAGTTCTCAAGGGTTGTTTTCTTTATGCTGTAAATTGGATTAGCCGCTTTTATACCTTTCTGTGCTACCTGATCAGCCATTTCTGGTTCTTTCTGAAGTCAATAGCTAATGTCAAGAAGTAGGCGTGGCCTTAGGTGAGCTGGACCATATAAAAAGCACGACTCTGGGGTAGACTGGTTGAATTTGCAGCTGCCAGGCTTCGGGAAGCAGAGAGTTCCTGCTGACACTGATAGCGCCAGGCCTTCCAGAGCTTCTAGACCTTCCAGAAGTGAGACCACTCAGTAGACTCTGGTGAGTATGGAATTTACAGTGAATATCTTCATGCCTACTTTCTCTTCTGTAAATACTTTCAAGTTAGCTGTTGTCCTGCTTGGGTCTTGTCCAAACAAACAGCTTTTGTAGTTACTTAAAATGACATCAATATTTAAAATATCTGTGTAACTAGAGCATATGTAATATAATAATATTTGCTACATTCGGTTATTTTTATTCCTTTTTTTATTTAAAAATTTTTTAATGTTTATTTTTGAGAGAGAGAGAGACAGTGCAAGTTGGGGGAAGGGCAAAGAGAGGAGACACAGAATCTGAAGCAGCTGCAGGCTCCAAGCTGTCAGCACAGAACCTGATGTGGGGCTTGAGCTCATGAACTACAAGATCAGGACATGAGCCAAAGTCGGATGCTTAACCGACTGAGCCACCAGGGCATCTTGATTATTTTTTATTCTATTACCTTATGTGTTACTAAATTTTTTATGTGTTAGAGATTTATGCAGTTTTCATGCAATTTTGGAACTCCTAAACACCTGAAATGTTCAACATAATGTATGTATGTAATAGTCTTTATACCCATCAACCTGAAAGTTTAGTGTGCTGAGTTAATTAGAAACCCCTTGTTGTAAAAGTCCTATTTGCTCTCCTTCTAAAACCTTCAGTTTTCAGACTAGATTTAAAAGGTTCTAACCAACTGGTAAGGATTCCCAAGAAGTGGCATTGGTTACCATGGGGAAAAATGAAGATGAATTGATCACACTTCTCTTAACTGCATCTCTGTATTTTCTAGTGCAGAAAGAAAATCCCAATGCTTATTCTCTTCATTTGTTAAAAAAAATATTAATTGTTGCTGATTAGCACTGTGACTTGAACATTCACCAGTTCCAGATGTGGAGATGCTCTGATAATCTGAACTGACTCTGGAAAAATTATTTTCCAAACTAGAAATAAAAGATAATTTTTACACTTTATTTCCTTTTTTAAAAAAATTCTTAATGTTTATTTATTTTTGTAGGAGAGAAAGATAGAGTGTGAGCAAGAGAGGGGCAGAGAGGGAGGGAGACAGAATCTGAAGCAGGCTCCAGGCTCTGAGCTGTCATCACAGAGCCTGATGCGGAGCTCAAACTCATGAACTGCAAGATCATGACCTGAGCTGAAGTCAGACGCTTAACCAACTGAGCCACCCAGGTGCCCCTACACTTTATTTCCTGAAAGGAAGAGTTTTACTATTAAAGTTAGAAGCACAAATTCAACTGATTACAGTTGCAGGAGTCAAAGTTGAAGTCAACATGGATTAAATTAAACAAACTTAAATTAAACCTTATCAATTTTATTTGTCTTTAGAAAAGTACACCAGTCAGCTTGGAGACAGAACACATGGAGGCTGTTAGCATAGAGATGAAGTATCCGTATATACATGTGTGCCTGTTTTACATTCATGGGGTCATGGAGAGAGAAGCACATGCACAGAGAGAGACACAGGGAGAGATTGAGATTCTATATGGGCTTCTGCACCAATCGGCTAAGAAATGTAACTCTGGAATAATCCTAAATTTCACTCCCTGTCCCAATCTTTAAGGGGCAGTAGTTTATCTCTGATTAAGAACACTGTCTATTTGACATTTATTTATTTTTGAGAGATAGAGTGAGATAGAGTGTGAGTGGGGGAGGGGCAGAGAGAGAGGGGAGAACACAGAATCTGAGGCAGGCTCCAGGCTCTGAGCTGTCAGCACAGAGCCTGATGTGGGGCTCAAACTCATGGACCGCGAGATCATGACCTGAGCCAAAGTCGGATGCTTAACCAACTGAGCCACCCAGGCGCCCCAAGAACACTGTCTATTTGAAATCAAAAAGATGGTGAGGATACTTTTATCCCATTTGTAGCATAGCATAAACCCAACCTGTCTATGTTTACCATGCCTCCGTTTGTCTTGGGGTTAAATTAATAGGTGGATTAGATAGAGCTTAAGCAGACAAGCTTTTGTCTAAAGGCTTCCGCCCCCCACCCCCCACCCCAATTATCAGGACAGAAGAATGACTTTCTCTCTCTCTCTCTCTCTTTCTTTTTTAAAAAATGTACAGAAATATGGATTTGGACACCTTGCAAGCCTTGCAGAATGAACTCATCTGCTCCGTTTGTATGAACTACTACATAGACCCTGTCACCATTGACTGTGGGCACAGCTTTTGTCGTCCCTGTCTGAACCTCTGCTGGGAGGAAGCCCAGACCTTAATGTCCTGTCCTGAATGCAGGGGAATTTCAGAGAAGTCAGACTTCAAAACCAGTATTGCACTCAAGAGACTGGCATCCCTTGCCAGACAGGCCAGAGCTTACCATGTCAACAGCTTTGAGGAGCAGATCTGTGTGATACACAAGGAAGCAAAGGGGCTCTTCTGTGAGGCCGACAAAAGCCTGATCTGTGGGCCTTGCTCTGGATCACCGGAGCATGTGGCTCATGGCCACAGTCCAGTACAGTGGGCTGCTGAGGAATACAGGGTAAGTGATGGCTCTAGAGCAAGCTGAACTCTTATAGGCTTCTAAGTCAGAGAGAAAGATGGGGAAAATGATCATGACATTGATGTGAGTGGAGATAGTAAATGTAGTGATTTTTCAATGTAAATATCAAGATGTAGGTACATCCTTCCAATGTTATTGACCAATTTGGACTCCATAATCATAACTATAATGAGCCATCAGCAGGGAAATTTCCTTAGAAACATTGTCCAAATCTGTGTGTTCGATATAATTGTGGGGCAAGTGGCTACCTCCAGGAACATTGGCTTCTGATGCAAGTATGATGCCTTCACAGTCAGGTTATTTAAAAATCTGAGTGCCAATTTCTCAGGAAATGGATAATAGTATCTATAGACTGCCCTCAAATCTCTATTACATTTGTCACCTCTGATATCACAAATATTGGAATCAAATTAGAAAATGTGGAGAAATCTGGCTGCTCCATGCTAAAACAAGATTACTGTTTTCTCAGCCACTGACTTTTCCTATAGATAAGGGGATGAAATCTATAATATCATCTGTGTTGCTAAAGCTCATGGTTATTTTGCAGGAGAAACTTCTGAAGAGAATGGGCTCTTTATGGAACATGACTCAAGAAATGAAAAATGATCTGAGTCAAGAAACTAGCAAAATCCAGTCATTTGAGGTAAGAATGAAAATGTTCTATCTGTTTTTAGGCAGACTGACATAATGGTGGTTTAGACTTTTGGCTACATTTAAGTTGACAATTAAAGGATCATTTTTTTTCCAGGAAAAAGTAATGGTTTCAAATGATATATCAGTAATCACAAATATACTGTGATTGGCTTTTAGCCAATAAAAGCTATTATATGGAAAAGCCACAGCATGTGAGGTATTCTTAGTCCAACCCTGCAGGTTTGAATAAACCGTCTCAGACACTGAGGTTAAGAAAACATTGCAATAGGGGCACCCAGTGACTCAGTTGGTTAAGTGTCCAACTTTTTTTTTTAATATTTATTTATTTTAGAGAGAGAGAAAGAGACAGAGCATGAGCAGGGGAGAGGCAAAGGGAGAGGGAGACACAGAATCTGAATCAGGCTCCAGGCTCTGAGCTGTCAGCAACAGAGCCCCACACGGAGCTCGAACCCACGAACCGTGAGATCATGACCTGATCCAAAGTCAGATGCTTAACCCACTGAGCCATCCAGGTACTCCAAGCATCCAACTCTTTTAGCTCAGGTCATAGTCTCATGGTTTGTAAGATTGAGCCCCGCATCAGAATCTATACTGACGGCACAGAACCTGCTTGGGATTTTCTCTCTCTCTCTCTCTCTGCCCCTCCCCTGCTTGTACATGCACTTTCTCTCTCTCTTCCTCTCTCTCTTAAAATAAATAAATAAACTTAAAAAAAAAAAGAAAACATTGCAATGAATTTGGCTGTGAAGAAGAGGAGAGGCATAGGGTAGCACTGAGAAGAAAAGTAGAGAATTTAATTTAAAGATCTGTAAAGTGTGATGTATACATAAATATTTTTAAACATTTAGAAAAATCAGGCAAAGAAACAAAAGAAAAGGACGTTCAGGTAAGAGAAGAAATAACTGAGGGAGCATCACAGCCAGAGAGTCTAGGACCTCTTAGAGAGCTTGATTTGAAAAGGGAAGGAGTCTAAGAACATAGAGAAAGGGTGAACAGAAAAGACTAGCAAATATTCCAGACATTTGGAGATGTGAGGCACAAAGTTTGTCAAGTACTTTCTCGAAAACACCGAGGAAATAGTATTTGAAGGTTGAGGTTTTCTGTTGAGAGTGAGGCTGTGTAACCCTTTACACATACCATCTCCTCAGGAATATGTGCTCTTAAGGAAAGTGATGATCAAAGTACAGTATCAGAAGATGCATCTATTTCTCCGTGAGGAGGAGCAACTCCATCTGGAGACACTGGAGAAAGAGGCGGAGGAGATTTTCCAACAACTCAAGGAAAGTGAATTCAGAATGACCCAACAGAAAGAAAGCCTGAAAGAAGTGTACAGAGAGCTGATGGAGATGTGCCACAAGCCTGACCTGGAGCTCCTCCAGGTGAGAAGGGAGGGTCCATCCTCAGAGACAGGAATCCTTTTGTGGACAACGTTGCTATGACATTGAAATGCTAACCGCATATACCATTATTCTCAGCTAACTGATGATGCTCATTGACTCCCATCATTCTGTTTGTCCAACCATTTATTTCCTCATATCCTGGTCATCTTTGGGTGATTTTTTTTCCCTTTTAGTAGCTAACCTAGGGCAAAACTATTGCTGTGTAATCAGGAGTACTAATCACATGGATAAATGATCCAAAATCAGAAAAACCCTGTAACCAGAGGAAGGTTAGCTTTGTTGGAGTAATTCTCAATGTGTGTTCCCCTAATCCACTGTCACTCTCTGTTTCCCCCACTCCCAGAAATAACTTGCTGAAGACACTGAGATTTTGCCCTATGCCTAGACAAGAATTGTAGAATGTGGCAATCAATTTTAATGTACTCTATAACTTTTTTAAATGTAATTTCTCTGGTTTGCTTTAATTGTTGTCATAAATGATCATATCTCTTCTTGGGAATAAGACTGGGCTCTGAGTGACAGTGGAAACCTAGATGGTGTTGCATCTCTGCACAGCCCCTTCCTGACCTCCTTCTTTCCTTAGTATATCCCGAGGAAGACAGTCATGGTTTAGTTTAGGTTCTATTATTAAGGTAGTCTCTGATTGCTCTTTAGAGGGAAATAATAGAAAAAAATACATTATTTAAACAAACAAACAAGAATACTGGAGAAGAAGCAAAAGAACAAGACTCTCATGATTAACATTACTTTTTTGTTTTTCCTTGCAGGACTTGGGAAATGTATTGCAAAGGTGAGTTTCCACTAATGACTTCTGATTGCTGAGCAAGTCTCTTGTTCTTATTGATAAAGTAGATGGACATGTTTTGAGCTCTTAACATCATTCTCTTAACAACAATTTTTGTTGTTTTTGTTTGTGTTGTTGTTAAAGCTTATTTATTTTTGAGAGATAGAGAGTGCGTGCACAAGCAGGGGAGGAACAGAAAGAGAGAGAGGGAGAGAGAGAATCCCAAGCAGGCTCCACACTGTCAGTTCAGAACTCAATGTGGGGCTCGATACCACAATCTGTGAGATGGCGACCTGAGTGTAAACCAAGAATCAGATGCTTAACCGACAGAGCCACACAGGCACCCCTCTGTGGCTACTCTCTATTTCTTTTAAAAGAAGCCTGAAGACCTTTTGCTCCTTGGTCTCAGTTTTCTTCTTGTGTGGATGAATTCAAATATGCTTAAAAACCATGTGACATTCTAGGCTCTGTTCCACTCACCGCTCCCAAATCCTCTCCAGCCTTACCACAATAAAACTTACTGAAGGAATTTTTCTAAGATGTAACAGAAGGGGCTCCTACCCTAAAGAGTTGGAGTTGAAAAAGACAAGAAAGAGGGAGATTCCCCAAGAATGGAAAGGAGCAGGGTGTGATTTTGTTCCCAGCAGTAGTAATGACCTCACCTATTCATCATAGCACATCCTGTGGTAAGCAAGACCTGACAGGGAATGGCTTCCTGGTGCCCACTGAGGGGGTCAGACCCCCAGGACCAGGGCTGCTAGGCTGAAAGTAGATTCTCTTGCTGGACAGAAAAGAACAAAGCTGTCTGACTCAGTGGGCTCTCCCCTTTTAGACACTGGATATATCATTAGTGACAACTTGCAGAGTAAAATCCCAAAGGCTTTGCCTGAACTTTGTGCTCTCTGTAAGACTCCAGGATCTTTGCTTTACCTGAGGTGGAATAGAAGGAGGGAATGATCCTCAGTAATTTTAGAAATGGAATAATAGCTGAGAAGAATGGAGAAGTTGGAGTTTGATATAATTTAAATTCAGAAAGAAAGGTAAAGTAATGTTTCTCATGACCCCAAAAGCATAAAATACAATATATACCCCACAAACCAAAATGGGACAATTCTGATGAAAACTCTTAGATTAAACATTGCTACTTTTGTGACATTGGTGTAGTTGACCTTTGGCCCAGAGGTATTACTGATGTCATTCTTTACAGGACTGACCTGGTACGGATGCAGAAGCCTCAGCCCATGATTCCGGAGCTCACTTCTCACAGCATCACAGGAATCCTAGATACACTGAACAATTTCAGAGGTAAGAATCAGCCCTTTGGCAATCAGGGCTGAATTTCTTTGCGGTTCTTGGGGATGATTCTCCTTTCTCTTTTAATTTTCTTTTTCTGACATGAAGGTAGTATATGACTTTCCAAACTTATTACCTCTTTTCTCTCTAAATAGTCATATTACAATGATCAAGACTAAATTTTCCAACTTATACTTTACTGGAAATGCAGAGCAAGATATATATTTTTAGTTGTATCTGACACAAACAGAGCAAGAGGAGAGCAATCAGGTTGGTCATGTGATTATGAAGAGATAGAATATTTAGTTCTCAGAGTAACAATCAACATGTATGTTTATTCAGTTGGCTCTTGGCCCCAGTCTTGAAAGTTTAAATATGGCATTGGTAGTTTTTGCTCCATATTCCAAGTGCATTTGTCATGCATGGTAAAAAGAATATTTATTACTTATAAAATCAGAAAGCTTTGACAGAGAAAGACTAAAATTGTCATTGGCAGAATAATTTTAATGTTGTTAGAGCAATCTCAAAGCCACTGAAAGGCAAGGGACGGGTGGACAGGGCTGAAACATAGTGGACCAACACCAGAGAGCAGAGGGCTGAATTTGGGATTCGACTAAATCCAGGGGCTGAACAGATAATATAAAGCCGGAACATTCTTTTCAGAAGCTTCTAAATTAGGCATATATAAATTTCTATCAAATTTTTGACATTTGAAAATGTCACAGGTACCAGTTCTATGCGAGTCAATAACCACATAATAGCTAAGTGCTATTTATTTATTAAATAGTATTAAAGACAGACAACGCAGGAAGAGTTTTCTGAAGTAAAGAAAAAAAAAATTAGGCGTGTCCTGAAATAAATTATCCAGCCTGACATTAAATGACTGCTTCACACAGTTCACAGTATGTCTGGGTGTTTTTCCTTTTTCTGTATGATTTGAAGGGGTTCTGTGTGCTACAGAGCCAGTCACAACTCTTGTTCTTCATAGATAAGCCATCTGAACTCTCTTTACTTTGTTTTGTATTTTCTTGAAGAAGGGGAAACGAAGAGGTCATTGGAGGGTAGAAAATCTTTGCCTCTCAGTACATGGAAATACCATTCACTGACCTCATTTTTGCCTCTCTTTGCAGTGGATAATGTGCTGAGTCAGGAAGCCACCTGTTGCTACATGCGCTTTTCTGAGGATGCTGGAGGTGTGATGCTTGGATTCACCCATCCTGGTGTGTCCAGAGAGCCTGAGAGAGTGGCAAGCTTTGCAAGATGGGGATCTCAGGTCTTCACCTCTGGTAAACATTACTGGGAGGTGGATGTCACGTGCTCCCCAAATTGGGTTCTGGGAGTCTGTAAAGATTCCTTGACCAGTGATATTGATATCATTAGTGATCCTGAGGCAGCATTTCTGCTGTTTTCTTTGAAGATAAACAATCATTACAGTCTCTCCACCAACTCCCCGCCTTTAATTCATTATGTGGAAAGGCCTCTGGGTCAGATTGGAGTATTTCTCGATTACGACAATGGAACCGTGAGCTTCTATGATGTTTGCAGAAGTTCCCTCATATACAGTTTCCTTCCTTCCTCCTTCTCTTTCCCTCTGAAGCCTTTCCTTTGCTTTGGTTCCCTCTGAAAAATCAAGTTTTATGAGCATTTATTTGATGAATTTCTGTGTCTGAGGAAATTCCTGTCATGAAACCTTTTCATGTAAAGCAATAGGATAATACGGGTTCTTGAGCACACTGTGACTTAAGGGAACTGAACCGTTGTAGGTTTATAAAATGGCATAACTTTGTTGAATGTATAAATTTGTTTATTAAATTTTCTTTTAATAAAAATTGTTTATCTTGGAGCATTTTCTGGAATATAATCAATGTCTTTTCTTCTTTTTTTTAATAACACTTTTAGTAAGATGAAATTTACATACCGAAAAATTCATTTCTCTAAAGTACGTACATAATTCAGAGGCACCTGGGTGGCTAAGTCGGTTAAGCGTCCAACTCTCAATTTCAGCTCAGGTCTTGATCTCATGGTTTGTGAAATCGAGGCCTGCACGGGGCTTCATGCTGCCAATACAGAGCCCGCTTGGGATTCTCTCTCTCTTCATCTCTCTTTGCTGCTTCCCCCTCTCTTTTGCTTTCAAAAATAAAAAAATATGTAAAGTACATAATTCAGTGGTTTTTAGTAATACCCAAAGAGTTGTGCAACTATCATAATGATTCAATCCCCGGACATTTCCATCACCCCCAAAAGAAATAATATTTCCTCCCTATTCACCGTCTTATCCCTTGTCAACCCCAACTCTCCTTGCAGTCTGTATGGATTCGACTATCATACACATTTCATGCAAATTCAGTTGCACACAGCATGTGGTTTCTCGTATTTGTGTTTTTGTACTTTGTAAACATTCACATAATGTTTTCAAGCCTCCTCTGCGTTGTGAGCAATGTGTTTTACTTGCATAATTGAACCAGACTGGGGTAGAAGAAATGAAGTGGTATATATCTCAGCTTAGGAAGCAAAAGGAGTGAGGCTTAGTCTTCTCTTCAAGGCTGACCTAGTTGGATAGATGCAAGTATCTGACAGACAGTATCATTTCTCTAAACCCTAGTCATTCATCATATCTTGACTGAAACAAGAGCTTTCTAAGGACAGATCAGTGTACGTAGTTCCTCTTATTCGATATCCTCTAAGCATATTACACTACTTTATTATAATTATCAACAAACTTCCATCAAATTGGTAGATACTTATTATATTGAAACTTATTAGATTGATACTTATTAGGTGGAAAATTCTAAGAGAGTAGGGGCAGTATTTGTCTCATTTACAACTCTATTCCCTCTATTCAATTCAGTACTTAGAACATAAAATGCAATGAATACAACATGAATAAATGAGTAAATAAATGAGCAGAAGAGTTAATTATACAAATATTATTTCAGCACAGATATATAGTTTTCCAAAATACAGCTAACATAAAAGACAGAAAATACTAATGGGTAATGTCAACAACAGACAAGAAATAGATTAATTTCCAGATTCATAGACTAAGAAACATTCATTATTTTAAGGTGTGAAATAACTACAGCATAATTTTATTCTGTAGTGTTGATTTTGAGATTTCTCCAGGATAATTATATTGATTAGAAGAAGATGAATACCCTACATAAAGTGTTAAAGTGATAGGGAAACAGGAAACAGCACTTTGAATAATGAAGACTGTCAGGTTCTAAACTGACATATGTGTTAAATTACTCACTAAACTAAAGGGGTATTAACTTCTTTAAGCAGTGCATAAAACAAAACCAGTTTAAATTTGAAAAAATAATACAGATGACAGAGAATACAGAATTTTATAACACAATATACTATCTATATCTTGTAAAAATGTTTTAAGGAAGAAAGATACTTTGGAGTATAGTCATAAAATAAATAATGACTGAAATATGAAGAAACTGCATAATCTCTAATGTGTTTAATCCCATGACATTGAGAGTTCTCATAAGTAGTCAGTTTGAGTGAAAGCCTCTCTTAGGACCAGTTACGGGACAGGCTAATCTGATCTAACAAGAGCCTCCAAATTTAAATGAGTTGGAAGATGTGCTCTATCACATGACTTCCTAAATAGCAGAGGTGGTCAAGAGGAAGACTGATATAGTCAATCACTGGCTGATATCTAGGTGTCTGTAAACTTCCAATTTGTTGCCTTGTCCCATCCAGCAGGAAAGCAGCAAAAAATATCTGGGGCAAAGGTATCTGACTTTCAGGAAATGAGTCGGTGTTTTCTTTCTTTCTTTCTTTTTTTAAAAAATTTTTTAAAGTTTATTCATTTATGAATGACAGATCATGAGCGGGGGAAGGGGCAGAGAGAGAGGGAAACACAGAATCTGAAGCAATTCCAGGTTCTGAGCTGTCAGCACAGAGCCTGACACAGGGCTTGAACACACAAACTGTGAGATCGTGACCTGAACCGAAGTCAGATATTTAATTGACTGAGCCACCCAGGCATCCCGAGTTGGTGTTTTCTACAAGTGCTTCGGTTCCATTCCTATTGGTTCATGCTTAGGCATTAGAGCACAGCAAGCTGTGAGAAATGTCTGAGAATTCTGGACACACAGTAAAAAGGAGATTTGTTTTTATTGTTTAAGAAGAAGATATTGAATAGCACTGCTAGAGATTTACCCAAGGGATACAGAAATGCTGATGCATAGGGGCACATGTACCCCAATGTTGGTAGCGGCACTTTCAACAATAGCCAAATCATGGGAAGAGCCTAAATGTCCATCAACTGATGAATGGATCAAGAAGATGTGGTTTATCTATACAATGGAATACTACATGGCAATGAGAAAGAATGAAATCTGGCCATTCGTAGCAACGGGGATAGACCTCGAGGATGTCATGCTAAGTGAAATAAGTCGGGCAGAGAAGGACAGATTCCATATGTTTTCACTCATAGGTCTAACAGGAGAAACTTAACAGAGGACCATGGGGAGGGGAAAGGGGGAAAAGAGTTAGGGAGAGGGAGGGAGGCAAATCATGAGAGACTCTTGAACACTGAAAATAAACTGAGGGCTGAAGGGGGAGAGGGAAAGGGGAGGGAGGGTGATGGACATGGAGGAGGGCACTTGTGGGGAAGAGCACTGGGTGTTATATGGAAACCAACTTGACAATAAACTATAAATAAAAAAAGTAAATAATAAAAAAATAATAAATAAATAAATTTTAAAAAAGGGAAAAAAAAACAGAAGATATTGAAATGGTTGGCACAGTAGGAGAAGTTCCAAGAGGTTGTGGTTAAAGAAAAAACAGGGGAGCCTCAACAAAAGAGATATGGTGTTGTTCAAGGTTAGGTCCAGGTCTCTTTGTTCAAGAAGAAATAAACTCTGCTTTTCACCAAGGTCAAGGTGACAAGTGTTTACCTATTCAAAACCTGGCTGACTGAGAGCCATGAGGCAAGGACTTGAACCAAAGTGAGACACTTAACCAACTGAGCCACCCAGGCATTCCTCTCCTTTTTTAATGAAGTATAGTTGACACATAAATTATATTAGCTTCGGGTGTATAACATCTCTATGCATTGTGCTGTGCTCCCCATAAGTGTGGCTGCAATCTGTCACCACACAACACTTGTACAGTATCACTGGCTGTGTTCCCCGTGCTGTACCTTTTATCCCTGTGATTTATTCATCCACAACTGGAAGTTAGCCCTTTTTTATTTAAAACTGTAATTATTTTGGGGCGCCTGGGTGGCTCAGTCAGTTAAGCATCCGACTTCAGCTCAGGTCATGATTTCACAGTCCATGAGTTCAAATCCTACATCGGGCTCTGTGTTGACAGCTCAGAGTCTGGAGCTTGCATCAGATTCTGTATCTCCTCTCTCGCTGTCCCTCCCCTGCTCATGCTCTGTCTTTCTCTTTCTCTCTCTCAAAAATAAACATTAAAAAAAACTGTGATTGTGTGATTGTATCTTCTATAATTAACAGATGAGTTGGTGCTGCCATTCATGCCCAGACTTGATATATCAGCCCGAGCTTGTTCTCTTGTTCCTATAGTTCCAGAAAAGAGACAAATAATCATGAGTAGACTCAAAGGAAAACTTTCTTTTTGAAGGGGGAAGGGATTTTGAATTTTGAAACTATAATATTTTAGGCTGATTGCTTTCCCTTCTCAGTGATAGGTATCACTGTGTAACTCAACTGCTCCAAACACTTTCATCACCTGAGATTTTAAGAAGGGACAGTTTTTTGTTTGTTTGTTTTGTTTTTGAGAAAGAGAGAGCATAAGCATGGGAGGGGCAGAGAGAGAGAATCCCAAAGTAGGCTTCATGCTGACGGGGTGGTGGGCGGGGTGGGGGGACGGGGCGGAGAGTTTGAACTCACGAACTGTTGAGTTGATGACCTGAACTTGAACGGAAACCAAGAGTCAGGAGCTTACCTGACTGAGCCACCCAGGCACCCCAGAATGGGACACATTTCAGTGATGTATATTCTCTCCTGTCCACTTAAGGAATAACTTCTAGATCCTTGCACTGGAGCCAAGGTCTTATCAATTTAACTTTATTTATTTATACTTTGTTTTTTAAATTCTAAAATACTTCAACAATCTTGATAGGAAGAATGATATATAATGGAATTATTCATAAGGAGATTCTGTACATCAGGGAAGCATCCTGAAGTACAACACATCAGACTTTTATTTCTTATTTACATTATAATAGTGAATGACACATAAGAGAACACAAAATCTCCTATATATGTAAATAAATGTAATATTTATAATGTATTACAAATGTAATAAGTAAATAAACTTATATGTATATGTAAATAAAGTAAATACACTGAAAAGACTTGAGCCCCAAAGTATCTTATTTCAAAAGAACATGAATGAGATGAAAGATGAACTAGATTCCTTAGTGGCATGGACAAAGCAGACTGGCAGCAATCAAATCCTGTCTCAAACTTAGCACATTAATGGAAAGTCAGGAAGTAAAAGATGGGCTTGAAAATGTCATCTCAAGCCATAGAGAATGTTGGCACAAGCCAAACAGTCTCCAAACCGACAAGATAGAAAGGTTAGAAGAAGTCAAGTGAGCAGGTCATGTGTGGCCACCTTATATACAGACCCCTAGCAACTTCGCAAAATTGTCACTTGTCTCTCTGCAGTCACTCCAAACATCATGAGCTTCAAGGAGCTTCAGACCCACTCCATCTCTGTAGCCATGAAACATTTGACAGTAACTGAGAAATCCAAATACCTCCCTAGAAGACACTACCTTTTAAGGTCACTTCAGCTCTTTTGTTTTGACACGATATTCTGATTCTTCAGCACCACTTTCATGGACATTGAAGGAGAAAATGAGAAACATCTACTTAACGATTACAAGTATAGGGCTGCAGAAGAAACCAGAAGAAATCCACGAAACAGCCATAATTTTCTGAACATTAAAGAGAAAAAGCTACATTCATCAGTTATAGAGAAACTATCTTTTTTTTCCTTCTACTTAGTGTGGATACGAATTAGAGGGAAACGGTGAGCCTGTATAATTTTCAAAATAAAAATTCAAAGAAAGCAACAGAATCTTATGTCTTAGGAAATCATGTTAATGTATATTACAAATACACAAAGGGATAGGGGCTGAGTCAATGCCCAGGCACCCACTACACTGGCTACAACTTGGCAGAGGAGGGGTAAGCGAGATGGAAGCTGCCAGAAAGGGTAGAGAGGGTCACCCAGATGATCAGCGTTTGAAGGTCAGCAGGACAGGGCAAGCAACACTGAGGAGAACAGAAGTGGGTCATGATTGCACCCCTCCCCCGCACTTTCTTCTCTAAAGACCTATTCCCATCTGGCACTGCAAGTTCCTAGGACCTTGCTGGGAACCAACAGCATACAACTGCTCCCACAGAATTGCTACAATTCTGCCTTAGGGAGGAAGATACATCTATTGGTCAGAATGATTTAAAATATCATTTGATTGACTAAGGCACAATAGGCTATAAAATTTAAGCCATGAGTTAGTTTTCTGCCAAGTTGCCATTAACATAAAAGTCTTTATTGGTTTTATTTATTTTTTAAAATTTATTTTGAGAGAGTGAGAGATAGAGAGAGAGCGAGAGAGAAAGTGGGAGAGGGTCAGAGAAAGAGGGAGACAAAATCCCAAGCAGCCTCCACCCTGTGAGCACATAGCCCCAGGTGGGGCTCAACACCTGGAATGGTGAGCTCATGACCTGAGCCAAAGTCAAGAGTCAGAAGCTGAACCGACTGAGCCACCCAGGAGCCCCAGTTTCCCCTGGAATCTAGTTGCAGCTCAGATTGTTTAATTAACAGAAAAACCTAAGTTTCCATCACTTCCTCAAGATATTTTTAAAGTTTACTTATTTATTTTGTGATAGTGAAAGAGAGGGTTGGGGAGAGGCAGAGAGTGGGAGACAGAATCCCAAGCAGGCTCCGCACTGTCAATGCAGAGCCTTCAGGTGCCCCTCTCAAGATTTTTTTTAACTAAAAAATTAAAAATCAGTATGACTTGTGCCAAAAAGGAAGACTGTGTCAGATCTTGAGCTGGACTGCCTGAAGAGGACTACATTGTCGTGTTACAAGAGGTAGAGTGCAGTGCTTTCAACTGATGTGTCACTGTGGTTTGCAGGCGTCCCCTGGAGAGGGGGCTCTTTGCTGGAAAGTTAGGAACCTCTGGAAGGTTTTCTCTGTTTAGCAACGGTGACAAGCTTTTCACTTCTGAACCTAAATGGAGTAAAACAAACTCTAGAGGAAACTGGGAAATTAACAGATACGTTTTAAATCTTGAGAAGCGGGTCTTCAGTTCTGAGAGATTAGGGAGGAGTTTGTAATAGGGTTATAGAAAACCATGACAGTAAAATTTATAAATGCCAGTGGAAATAAAAATGTTATAATAAAAAAGAACTATAATTACAATACAGTTTATGGCTCATCTATGCTTTTCATTTTCTATAGGGGTTAGTTAACAAAATGTAAGAAAAAATACCATATAAGGAAAGAAGAGAATACAAATATGTGTGAAGGATGAAGAAATTAGCTAAATTTTTATTTCTCTTAAAGCTAAAAGACATTTTATTCAGACATGCCAAAATAAGCATATTATTTAATATCATGTACAGAAAAAGAGACTTATCTTTTTTTGGTAGGGATATGAAGGTCCAGAAGACAATATATCTGTCATCAAAAGCTTACCGATACAAACAAATAAAATCTTCACAAACCAAAATTACTTTCAATATTTTGTTTTATTCTATGTAACCTTCTCCCATCCATTCCTAACACAAGATTTCTCTTCAAGTGTCAACACGTGCACATTTAAGAAATCTTAATGTAAAGTGTATCTATTGTTTAGAATAGAAGAGCAATATACTCCTCAATCATATCATATATACTATCATTCACATTTGAAAATTCTTAAAGCCCAAATTTAAAAGACAACCAGTTTCATTTAATAGAGTATGCTTTAAAACAAATGACCAGAGGTAAATTAGCATCCTTATTTCTAGACAAGAGTGAATTCAAAAGTCCTCATTTGTGATACTCCTACATGTCACAAATGACATCTTCCCACATCACCAATTTTGGGGTAGTTTTTGGTCATTTTTAAAATTAAGGCTATAATCTGAAGCTTCTGAAATGAAATCATTTTTAGAATTCTGTAACAAGATTTTCTAAGAACTTCTACAGAAATTCAGTCTATTTCTACACACGTGGAATCATAAAATAATGGAAAGAATCCTATTAATTTATAAAATTCTAAGGAATAGTACAGATTATCATTCCATAGTTCAAATGAAAACTGAAAATAATAATATATAGATACACACGTAATATATACATATGTATTAGGCATGTTACCATTGGCTTAAGAAAGATGCAAACTTCCTGGTGGTTAAATTGAAATTCTTTCTCAAAGTCGTTAAGTTAAAGGTGAATGAATTCCTCCCCTTGGAACTCTGTACCCACTTGATTCTATAATTGGTCTCAGCAATACTTGAAGGAAAAGACATCCAGTTAGGTAAGTGGCACTGTGTTCTCTCGGTTCTCTGGACAGAAGTCAAAATTTTCAGGTCTCCAAGGTCCAGCCAATGTTTCTGAACAGAGCAAACTTGATTTGGAGAATGTCTTTATATCAAGATGCTTGAAGCTTCTCCCAGATTAAGTTTCTGCAGTAAAGAAGACCAACAGGATATACTTTCCCATTGTTCAATTAGATAAATTCCCTTCCTAATCTCTAAAAATACTGACTACAAACACCTCCTAGTGCTGATTCAATTTTGATATTGATTTTTACAAAAATAATGTCTGCATGATAAACTCATGTCCCACATTTCCCTGCTGTTTCTACCCTCACATCTGACTATATTTGAATATGGTATTTTAATCCTTCCCTTCTTTGATAATTTCTGCCCTCTCTTTCCAAAAACCTAGGCTTTAATGTTATTGTATCTTCAAAACAGCTATTAAATCTCTTCATTCTGATCACTTTCTAGCCACTCTTTAGAAGATAAGCAAAATGAGGTTTAGCAAAATGAGAAGTGGTAACGTCACAGCGTTTAAGGGCTTCTGTGAGATTCTGGGCTTTCTGCAACTTTCAAAGTGGTAAAATAATTTTTTTAAAAAGAAAGATGCTGGCCATAGTTGAAGTGAAGTGCAATTTTGCAGCTTTTCCAGATGTTCAGAAGAAAGCCCGCCTCCTACCATCAGGCGGAGAGTCTGCGAAGACTTGTGACAAAGGTTTGGATATTTTTTTTTTGTTGTGTCTCTGCAGTTTTATTTTTCTCCTCGCCTATGATAATATTTTGCTCTCTCTTCTTTCTCTCTCTGATCCGGTCTTTGCAAGATCTTCAGCACTTTGCTAAAGGAGATGAACATTCCAGCCCAGTAGGTAATATCTTAAGCGGAGCCCAGTGACTCTCAGAACACCTGGTGATGTCAGAAGCTGAG